>JADLZK010009850.1:0-344360 GCA_015847255.1 Hyparrhenia diplandra
TCTACCATCAATCTAGTCACCCATTAGTTGTAGGGTTTATCCTTTGCTTTGTTTCCACTTTTATTGTGAAGACTGACATTGCATGAGCGGTTCTATCTACCGACAATTTCATCGAAAATCGAGAGAAACTCTTGAGAAATACTAGGCCCGCCTAGTTCCTCCTCAAAGGTTCATCTCGGAATCGGACCACGTTCAAGGAAGGAATTAACACACCCATTGTTAAGGAAGCCATGGCTCAGAAGACCATCTCCGACTATGCTGCCCCCATCTGGCTACTAACATAGCCACGAGGACCACCACGTCAACTTGGGGATGCCTCCTTTGAACTCAAGCCGCACTTATCAATTTGGTGCAAGCAAACCCATTCTATGGAAAGCCCGGTGAGGACGCCAATGCACACCTTCAACACTTCCTAGAAGTGAGTGACACCCCATAATCAATCAAAGAAGTAACAGTAGAAAGCATCCGGCCAAGGCCTGCGTTCCCGTTCCTTACTCGGAAGGCAAAGCAATGGTTCTATGCCCACCGCGGAAGATATTGGCACATGGGACAAGTGTGCAAATGCATTCCTCAAGAAATTCTTCCCGATTGGTAGAACCAATGCTCTTCGAGGAAGAATCTCAAGCTTTCAACAACAGACAGGACAGTAGACTCTTCCCCAAGCATGGGAACGTCCAAGAATACATTCGGACCGCCTCATCATGGAATAGAAGAATGGTTGATAATTCAGGGGTTCTATCACGGTTAACAAACATAACCCGAAGCCACCTCGTCTTTGCCAAGGCTGGAGGAGCTTTTCTTTTCACTCAAGGTCAAGGATGCCAAAGATCTCATTGAGAAGATGGTAGCTAAACCAAGGATGGATTGAGGAATGGGTCACGGATCAAAAAGAGAGTCACTAACACAACAAAGGAAGTAGAAGAACTCTCAAAGAAAGATGGATCTCTTAATGGAAGAGGTAACTCAACCACCTCAAGAACCGGGATCCAACAAAACCTTGGGGGAATAAGGAGGAAGTGAGTTTCATCAACGAATATGAGCGCTTAATCCAACAAATAAGGCTTCACGCCCCCTCAACCCAAGGTAACGGAGGTAACAATTTGAATACTTTCAACAATGAGCCTTCGTTAAAAAGAGTTAGCTTTGAAACAAGTAAAAATTAATGAAAATATGAGTAACAAATTACTTGCTAATACTAAAATAATTGAAAAATTACATGAAAATATGGATAGTCTTCTTTTGCCTCCATTACGATCAACTAAGTTTTCAATAAAATGATAGAAAATCAGTTAGCTCAGTTGAAACCCTTTGTTCCTCAACATGGCAAGAGTCTTGAGAGTGTTGCAAATATTAATGCGGGTAACTACGAGAGGGGGTAAGACCACTTGAGATCCGCCATATCCCCGACATGACAGAAAGGCCACGACTCAAGGCAAGGGAGGAAAACACGGAGAAAGAAGAACTTCCCAAGAAAGATGACAGTAGCAAGTCCCGCGAAAAAGATAGCTCCGCATGAGTACTACGACACCAACGTACTATTACCATTCCCAGTCCAAGGAAGCAATCTTTGCCCGACCCTAACATTCGGGAAATTTGTTGAGGTAATACGCAAATTATATGTCAATATTGCATTACTCGATGCAATGCGGTACCCACCTATGCGAAATATTTACGAGACATCCTCAACAACAAACGCCCAATATCCACAACGGAGGTTATTCAGCGGACGAGAAGAGTGTAGCGGCCTATACTCAAATCTCCCCGTTAAAGAAGAAGGATCCGGGATGCCCAACAATCGAGGCGCCGATAGGCACACAACACTTTGACCAAGCACTATGTGACTTGGGAGCAAGTGTCGTGTCATGCCAAAAGGTAGTGTTCGGCAAACTCAATTGTAAAACTACCTTGTCCCCCTACATCAATGTGCTTGCGGTTAGCGGACCAATCATTCGCTACCTCTTGGGGATTCTTGAGAATATACAGTCAAAATCCGAGACTACTTCATCCCTAGAGATTTCGTGAGGCTTGGACATGGAAGTAGACAAGAAAGTCCCACTCATCCTTGGAAGACCATTCTTGAGCACCGCCAATGCAATGCACACATCGATGTCGGAGCAGAGAGATCCAATTCAACATCAATGGATCCCAAGAGAAGTTTGCCTTCGGACCCAAGCTAGAGCAATGCTCTATAATTAAGGTAAAACAAATTGATTTTCAAATTGCCACAATTCTTCCAAAGAAAGCAGGCAAAGAGAAAAAACCTCGTAGAAAGTCAAGAGAGTGGCGGAAGAAAGTGGTACAATCCGCAAGTCCTTCCAAAGAACGGGGGATTTGTGAGCACCCACAAACATTAAACAAAAGCGAAGTCCAACTCCAAGGACTCTAAACCCGGAGAGCCGGCACGGGTAAGCGGGTATATATTCCAACTCTAATCTCACTTAATATTTTTCTCGGTTTATTTTCATTCTTTTTCTTTGAACTTTACGAACCTAACTCTCAACCAAACTTCACAAAAACATTAGAGAGGACATTAAGAGGGAGGATTAGCAAGTAATTAAGGAGTCAAGTGGGCCTTGGCCACATCGGCCCGATGCCCCAAATAGGACCCACGCCCGCCACTCCTCTCTCCTCTCTCATCTAGGCATCTCATGATGTGCATGTGCATGCATGGAATCAAAGGAGGGGTAAAGTTGATGGTCGGCCGACCACCCTTGGCTGCCATCTTTCACTCCTCCCCATCTCATTCTCTCACATATGCACCATCACATATTGTCCTTGTTGAGATTCCCATGAACAAAAAAAAGCCAACACTTCCTTTTACTTGACTTTCATCCCTTTCCATGCAAACAAAGGTTGGTACTTGGGGAACCAACATAGTGGAAGCATGACATACTCATGGACAAAGTAGGAGACATCCTCATGTCATGTCCTTGTTCCCCACTCACACCCAAAGCCCAAGAAAACACTATAACCAAGGATGTTTGGAATCAAACTTTTTTCACTTTACCTTTACCATGCATGGGGAACATTTTATGACACCTTGGACCAAGTGGGGGACATGGGGCATGGTCGGCCGACCATGGCACCCCATCCATCCCACTTTGGCACCATGCCCTAGTTTGTACCATGTAGTAGTGGCCTTGTCCCTAGAAGTACAAGCACCAAAGCTTAAAAGTAAAACATGCCATGCTTAACAAAAGATGAAGAGGTGATGGGTGTTTGGTCGCCAAACAATTTCCTTGGGCTTGATCTCTTTCCTCACTTCCATGCTTCATGTCATGCTTGAAAAAAGTGAAGGTGGGAAGGGTGCATGGTCGGCCGACCATGTCACTTGACCCCTTCTCCTTTCTTTCACTTTCTTGTCTCATGAGAAGAAGTGCCATGCATGAGAGAGTGGAGGAGGTGAAAGGGGGGGTGGTCGGCCGACCATAGTGTTGGGCTTGCCTCCTTCCTCTCACTTCTACCAAGCACCATGCACACTCCAAAATTTGAAATCGAAGGAGGGAAGAAGTTGAGGTGCCAAACCAACTATAAATAGGGTGCAAGGCATGCACATTCTCCTCACCCCTCCATCACACAACTCATTCACTCAACCAAAGCCCTCTCCCATTTTCTCCTTGCTCTCGTATTCATCAAGAGAAAAACCAAAAATATTTTCCCTTATTCTTGTTTTACTTTCCATCCCAAGAAGAAAAGCCAAAAATATTTCTTAGATTTTAGTTCTTGTTATTAGTTTTAAGAAAACCCCAAAAATATTTCTCCTTTACCACCTTGGTTGTCTCCACATGGTAAGTAGGTAAGTCACCACGGGTCCATTTATATTTATTTGGACTAACCCCTACCATAATCCTTGTCCTATTAGTGCTTTTGTAAGTGTTGCGGGATGAAAAAAAGTGTTAAGATCACAGCGAAGAGAAGTTAGGGAGCGGCATTATCGGAAGCCGATCTCACCATTCGGGCTCCCAAGGAGTGCACCATCCGTGATGCCTCCTCAAGGAACCATTCGGATGGCGATTTAGAGGAAGCATCAATGCACGGCTCAACCGCCATGGAGATAATCTCTCATCCGTGGCCAAGACTACGAAAGCAACCCTCAAGAGGATGCCTTTGCCTTCATAGGTAATGAGCATCAACATGAAGAATATGAAGCAATGTCGTAAGGATCGGAGTCACCCCCGTGAGAACATTCCACCCCGAAGTCGGGAAGGAGGACCACCGGGAGCGGATAAGAGATGCACAAGATACTCATGTTGGCACCTCTAGGGGTTTGAGCTATGAGGATGACAACGAGGAAGAGGAGGACATGGCTACCTCCTCCTCCGGTTGGGCTCCAAGTTCAAGTGATATGTCACGCACATGAAGAGCTCGTGCTTCCTGCACAAGCGGAAGATATGAGCGGGATACTAAGAGATTTGACCTTGCTCACCGACCGCTTTTGGAAACCTCCGGGTAAGACACTATGCTCTTGAGAATACAATGCGGGGGGATACGGACGGACTTTAGGGGGCCATGCAAGCAATACATGCACACACACACTATGGGTACCCAACACCACCACCACCACGAAGGCCAAGAAAAGCAAGCTTGGGGGAGGTTCCCCCCCACTAAGGTAAGTTTACTTTTTTCCGCAATTTTATTACATGCATTTCCTAAAAAAAAAAAAAAAAATTGTGGAGATGATAAATAGTTGCTCTGCCTATAATTTCTCTTGTACCTAGTTTATGCCTTCGTATTCCCCAATGTTTAAGTTTGTTGGCTAAAACATATCTCATCCTAAATATTGTGGGTTGCAAATACATCGATCCCGTTTCCAAAGTTGTTGCTAGACATGATATGGTGCAAAAAGAGATTCTCGCTATAAATTCATTCTTAGAGAAACTTGACATCTAGGAAATTTCAAATAATATAATAAGAGATATGGGCTATATATATACACATATGTATATATATATATATATATATATATATAATAATAATAAAAAAAAAGAGATGAAAAATGGACACAAGTCCGAGGGCTTAGAAGAGCCCACATCTCTAGAGAAATAGAGAGGAAATAATGGACACAAGTCCGAGGGCGAGAAGAGCCCACCTATCCAAAAAAAAAAAAAAAAAGAGAGCCCATACTCTCTAAATAACACTAATCCGGATAGATGGTTAATCAAAAAAGAATGAATGTGTAGTGTCTCTCTCAGAGCAACCGTTCTATCTTGCAACCCAAGAAGAACATGGAAAAAGTTAAAAAGCCCCACATGATTGAGGGAGGAAAATTAAATATGCCAACTTATTTAAACAAAGGAAGAATATTTAGACATAAGCATGGTACACTTGAAATTATATCAGCATTGTAGCAACTCCCCGATCCACCAAAACCAAATAAAATCTTTTACTCCTGGACCCAGTAAAAGGCAAGCTTGGGGATTTTGTTGACGGTGAAAACACCCTTAATTTACACCATAAAAAACACCGTCAATATCCCTCGTTTCGAGAAAAAGGAAGAACAACATTTCATGAACATATTTTATCCAATAACCTAGTTCCACTTGTAGATGTCATTATTTTTCTGCGGATGTGGTTGAGGAAATCCGCCGTAACAACACGTAGAGTCGCCATCCGGTCGGTGACCCAAGTATGGAAATTGGGCAAAATACCATCACCATCATGATCTCCATGTTCTAGGATGACTCTACACAAAATTTGAAGACATTTGGCCACAAGACCAAAGATCGGCCGACCATCAACATTTGGCCACAAGACATCCCCGACATGTGGGGACAGACTTCTAGAAGGGGGGAAGGTCAAGGCCCAATGGGCAAGCATCGGTAGACCATTGACCATTGGCCCAAACCCCTTCCCACGTGACTTGCCACGTCACCAATCCATGGGAAACTAAGAGAAGACACCCGATTGGTCGGCTAAGACGTCCCCGGATCGTGTGGGTACAAAACGGATGACACGCGACAAGTTCCCGCACTCAAGACACACACAAACCGAGTGGGGCCGAGATCTCCAAAGACTGAGGATGGCCCATTACGCCATGGACCATGGTCGGCCGACCATGGCCCATTTGGCCACCGACATCCCCCCACGCCTACCACATTCTCCACGTGATTATTTTATCCATCCGTTGATTCTAAGGCGGTTTATCCAAGGGCTACGGGGTGGGATCACGCGGATCGATGACATGGCGGTTGGAGTAGCCCCTACTCAACCTCCACTATAAAATAGAGGGCCACACCCCCTCTCCATTCATGATGGTTGCAAGCTTCAAGTAGTTTAGTTCCACTTGTATTAGTAGTGTAGGTATTTCTAGTGTGGGAGAGAAGAGTTGAGTAGTGAGCCGCCGATTACGAGTCGGTCTTCTAGAGTTTCCTGTGACAATCTTTGTATCTTTTCTCTTGTAAGACTTTATTCATTTATGCATATATAAACCTTGCTCTCCTTTACTTTAGTTTATTAACTTAGTGCGACTTTAGTCTAGTTCTCTAGTCTATAGTTGTTATGATATAGTCTTCCATAGTGGTGCATTTAAGTTGCGGTTCAGTCTTGGTTCATATTGGACCCTCGCCCGTGTGTGATCATTGTCTCGCAAGAGGTGCTTTAGTTGATCTTCGTGCACACAACTAGAGTAGTAAGAGGAAGTATAAGCGTGGTGCTTAGACTCAATCTTTACCTCGTGGTTATCGCTTCTTTGCACGACACGGATGGATTGTGGTAGCCAAGTAAGGAAGTGACGACCCTTCCGGGTCTTTGTGTAAGCCACCACGGTTTATAGGCAAAGTTCTCCAAAAGATAAGGCTTCGGTAACATAGTAGCGAGGGTCGGTGGTGTTTCTTTTCACCATTGCTTACCTCTGCCTAGCATATCTGTAGAACCCCAACTTGTGTGAACACCACATTTGATTAGACTAGATTCATAAAAGTAGAGTAAAGTTATACAAGAATCTATACTTTTCCTACCTCCCCCAAAGATTTACCTCACTTATCAATTAGAGCTGCTTTTGTCTTGTGACATCATCATCCCTTCCTATAAATTTCCATTATTCCCTCACGCTAATTGAATTAAAGTTATAGTAGACAAACTATCATTCCTTTATTAATTTCCTAGTTTCCCTTGGGCTAAATATAAATATAAATACATTCCTATATTAATTAAGGAATACATATTCCGGGTGAAAGGTATAAGATCTACTTCTATGACAACCTTGACAACAATTTTGTGTAAATTAATTATGTTGCATAGGAAATATCCTAGAAATACATGTTTATGTTAGGGTAATATGTTTTGGTTGGCTTACTATTTGTTCCTAGCATGATTAGGGCCTGTTGATGTACTTAGTTTGATAGCCTTGTGCTTTTGGTCAATTTATTAATCCTAGCTTTTATATATTTATAGTGTGCATGTGTAGTGGATATTAGGGCATATCATTTTATCTTTTGGCTTGACCAGTAGATTTATTTGGTAGTTTATAACTTGTCTTGCTTGTTGGAAAAGTTCTAGATGAAGTACATGCTTGAGTGATTCATTTGAAGTGTCCTAAGTTCTAGTTTGTCTGAAAACAGAGCCTCTGTTTTTCCTGTTTTCGAGGCTGTATATGACAGAATCAGGTCGAGCGTGTATTGAAGGTTTTGTAGGAAATTTTGTTAGCTTTACAACGAGTATTTGTTTGCTGGATTTGGAGTTGTAGAACTCTCTGTAGGACTGTTTTACTGACAGTAGGTCTAGCTGTCATTTTCCCTGTAAATTGTAAGTTAGAGTGTTTTGCTTGATGTAGATTACTAGGGTTTCTTGTGTAGATATGTTGGTGTTTGTACAGAAGAGATATGCATTTACTAGTATCATACATCATGAAGAATTCATTCATCATTCCATTTTAATTACATGCAAGTATACTTTTATGCATTTGTAATGATCTTTTCTCCATCATATGCATCATCTTAGGATCGGGAGAGGTGATAGAGGAGCTGATCGAGGAGCTGACCGGGGAGCTTCACCACCTTGGAGTGCAGCCGGAGAAGAGGTCATCGGAGGAGGAGAGTCGACCGGTCGAGCTTCCTGAGTGCCGGGAGCACGTGCACCGCTACGTTCTCGCGAGGCAGCCCCCCGAGCATTCGCCTTTCCTAATCTTCTCAATTAATTTGAGTTGAGTCTTTTTATATGTTTCATGCATTAAGTTTAGGAAAATGGTTGAAACCGTCTGCATAGAGATCCTTGCTGAAGTTGTCCTATCCTATTTGGAAGTCTAGGTTAATTGCTCGGTCTAATGATTTCAGAGAGACAAAGTGATTCCGTCACTTAAGAGAATGTGTGAACAATCACATGAGTGATTGTCAAGTTTGCCGCCGGAAACCTGTTTAATAAAACATGTGAGATTGGATGCATATTGTGGTCTTTCCATCGATCGATTAAAGATCGAAACTTTGTCGGAAGGCGGTCGGAAGTTGAACGCATTACTGTTCATATAGTAGGCTCTGCCGGGTCGTGAGCCACCTAAGCTTGTGGGAATGTTAGGGGCCGGCTTTGCCCGCTTTATCGCTCCTCCTTTGGCGTGGTAGGTTGGGATTGATTGGGCGCAAGCAGATGCGGACGAAGCGTCGTCTTCGGGTCGCACACTTGGTGGCCCGAGAAGGAGGGGGTAGCCGGCAGGACCGAGACATACGTCCCCTAACGTCCTGGATGTGATTGGGTCTGCCTTTGCAAAGTAGGCCTGGTTTATGACGGGGTATTCGCCACTGGTTTGCAATCGATTCGAATCGCCATCTCTCCCGGACGGGGAGAACCCGAAGTTGTTTCCGCGGCATCGTAGTCTAATATCACAAATATATGTTATATGGGAACGTATCCTGTGCACACCAACCTTATATGCACACGTGCACACTAGCGATTTGGGCCATCGATTCCCCATCCGGTGGTGGCCAAAGAGCGAGTGGGCAATTTTGCAAAAACATGCCCGCCAGGCCTTGGTCTTTTGCACTTCGCACCCTCGTCAATGCACGCGGCCGGAACCACAGCCCTCGCGGATCGGCCCCAGAGTCACGCCGACAGTTTTTCACGAGAGAGAGGACGCCGCCGCCGCCAGGCAGCTTGTACAGTCATACACGCATTTAATTTTTGAATCAATGAGAAACATGATAGCTTTGTTCACCCAACTACTCAAGGCTGCCTTTTCTGCTTGAATTTTCCTGAGAATGTCAAACATGCACCGTTGGTGAAAGTTGCAATGTAGATGACTGAGATGTGTTTGTTCTTATCTGATTCTGAACGTGCTTTAGAACAAAAAAAAGATGCCTACTCAAAAAATATTTTGCTGCAGGAGCAGATGTACTGTGGCAACAACTTCAAAACGAAAACAGAAAAACAAGCTGCTATGCTTCAGTTTTATAAACTGAACTGAAGGACTGAAAATCAATGCAGCCGAACAACAATTGATTTGTATTCTGTAGTCTGTAGTGCTCTCAATCTGCAGAATAGATCAACAGACATCAGTGCACCACATGAACTTTGAGCTGAATGGACATGTCAACCCATCCATACGAAGACAGATCCAGGATTGTCCCCGACGTCTCGCTGGTCGCCGCCCGTGTGGGGCGCCGCCGACCCGTGGGGGCGCCTCGCCTTTCGCCATGGGCCGCCCGGGCTGCTTGTGGGCGCCTCGCCGCTCCGCCGCCATGGTCCGCCGCCGTGGGGCGCCAAGGCCATGGGGCGCCTCGCCGGACCGCCATGGGCAGCCTCGCCGGTCCTCCACGGTGGGCGCCTCGGGGGGCTGCTTGGCCCGCCCGAAGAACTAGGGCACGGAGTCTTGCCCGTGCGGGGAGGGTCCGTACCGCTTCGAAAGCATCCATCCCGATTCCTGCCGTGGGGGAGGGAGGGGGTTTCGTGCAAGATGGCCATGGCCCGACGGGCGGTTTTTTGTAAAATTGCCCACTCCTGGCTGGCTGGCCACCGGATGGATGATAGACGCCCCGGATCGCTAGTGTACACGTGTGCATATAAGGTTGGTGTGCACATGATACGTTCCCATGTTATATTTATCATCTTTGCCGTTTAAAATATTGATCAAGTTACTTATGCTGTTATTTATATTCTTGAGCAAATGTTTTAATCTTGACTATACGGGATCTATGGTTATGTATATATAATAATACCCTTTTAACTTGGAAAAATACAAGTAGTATGTGTAGGCTCACTAATATAGTATGTGTAGGCAAACTAATCAATTTTATTTATTTTTAAAAGTAACGTGAGTCGGCCGAACCCCGAGATAAAGCCTAGCATAATCCTTGGAGTCTTTTATTTTATTTGTCGGGTAAGTCTAGGCGAGTATTTGTATACTCGGGGTTTTATTCCCATTGTTGCGGTGAGCATTTGTACCATGGGTACCTTGTGAAGACTTGTTTGTATCCTGCCCGATGAGGAGTAAAAGGCGGGGGCAAGGCATTCCATATCCCCTCGTCTCATACTTTGCGGGGTTGGGTTGCACTACCTTATCTTTATTTCCGCTGAACACTATTTGGTTTTCAAAACTATCGCCTTCCGTACTCACGAACCTGAATTTGTAATAAATGGTACATCGCACTTCGATATTAATATATATGTCAAATTTGGTTTGAAAATACCGCGGATTGTACTACCGAGCTCAACGATCTTGGTTGTGTTGTTGATGAGTTTGAAATCACTCGGAGATTTCCGGAATACCGGGTTTATATGGACTCAAGTGTAGACTGCGATTGCTTCGGTGATTGCGAATTATACTTGATTTCTTATAAATTGGTCGGCTCTGTCACAGGTACCTAGAGTTGCATCCTCTCTCCGTCTCTTTGTGGTGGCGTGATGTAATCAGCTTGTCGTGCACCAGACGCGGCTGCCTTTCAATGTCCCCGATTCAATCGGTCAGCCGGCGTCATCAATGGCCTGCTCGTGGATGATGTGGCCGGCGACGGCGTGGTGGTTGTGGGCGCAGCCGGGGCACGCACAGCGGCGCTATGCTCCGTGCGTGAGGCTAACTTCAACTGATGCCATCTCCTATTGGATGGAAATGCCTTGCCCTTCCTCGATGAAGCCGTGCGGCCCGGGCTTAGAAGCAGCCTGACCACGGCAAATGGACCTGAGTTGGTTTACAAACGCCCAACACAAGGGAGAGAAGTGAGCACAAAGAGTACACGAAAGAGAGAGAGGGGGGGTACAATAACACAAAACAGAAGCAACAAGAAAAGAACAGGTACCCTAGTCACAAGCCGAGAGACGCCAACCGATCGTCGAAGTTGTGCCACCACCAAACAACATACTCGCCGGTTTCACTTTGATCCATGTTCCTTGCACCAAACCTCATAACTGTGCCGCTCCATTGTCATCCTCCATCTGAGGACTAGGCCAGTGGAGAGGGGACTAAGAGTGGTGTAGGTGACACAAACCTAAGGTCACTGGACACGACGACCTCCTTTGGAGTTGATGGTGAGGTACGCAGCACATCCAGGCCCACATATCGCCATTGTACGCCGTCCACGAGGAGGAAGCCTTGGAGGGGAACGGCGGTAGCAGTGGAAACAACACCCGGCATAAGATTTCCTGGCACCATCAATAAGAGCACCGACGGAGCAGAGGCGCCAGAGGAGCACACATCAAGGAATAACAGCGCCCGACAGCTAGGATCAGACTCACCTAGGAAAACAAGAAGACACACAAGGAGGAGAACAAGGAACAAGGAGACACAAAGGAAGAGGGGGGCGGGGAGGGGAGAGGGGAGGACATGAAAGCTCAAGGAGGTTTCAGGGGGGCATCGGACAGGAGGTCGGAGCAGGTGGGTCTTTGGAATCTGCCCTCCCACAGTGGTGCCCTCAAGAGGGTCGCGACATCGCCACCAATGGCTCCAGGAGATTGAGCTAGGTTTTCACTAGGAGGATTGGGGCATGAGCGCAATCATAGGGGAGACAACACCGACGCCTCAAGAAGGTAAACGGCGCAAAACGCGCCGCCGCCGTCGGTCACACAAACGGGTTTGTGCAAGGCTTTCGCCAAGGCTCCCAAGATCAATGAACTATGGCCCGACACATCGAAAACCAAACCGGGACGAGCCCGGAGCAAAACCCACGCTCACCGACCTCTGGGCGACGCGGTAGGGGCCCGGCCGCCAGTATGGATAGAGTCGCCGTATCGGGAGGGACAAGCAGGCCCGCCCGGGCCGAGTTTAAGCCGCCACGGGACGGAGGCAAGCACCACCACGGGCTGACCCGACCCAGCTCGCGAACGAAGTGGCACCGCCTGACAGCGCTGAAGCCCGGCGTCGATGCCACGCGACGGCGCCGCCGCAGCAAGACCCGACTTTCGCGAACGGTCGGGACCCGGCGAGGGGCGGCACCATCCGCGGGACCCGGCATGGGGCCGGCGGCGCCAAAGCCTCCGAGTTGGGGGCGCCGGCGACATCATCTGGAGGAGGCCGGCCCCGGGAGGAGACCTGAAGCCGGCCGCAAAAGCTTTGATCGGTGTCTTTGGTCCGCGCGGAAAATCGCTCGCCCGGCCAAAGCCTTCTTTGGATCCGGCGCCTTGGAGCTCAGATCCGGCCGCGACCTTTGAGTCCTTGCCGGGAGAGGGGGGGGACGCCGAGCACCAGCCCCGCTTTGTGTGCTCGCGACCGGCCCAGGGGAAAAGCCTCGCCGCCCGCCGTCATTGGGGCCGTGGGCTTCCGTCGGCGCCCTAGCAGCGGCGAGAGGTGGAGGGAGGGGCGGGGTGGGCGGCGGCGGTTAGGGTTTGCCGCCGCCGAGGGGTGGGCGACGCGGGGGCTCTCCGCACTTTTATTTTCGGGCTTCTTTATATAGGAAAAGGTTAGGGTTGGGCACCGCTTCTCGGATGCACCATGAGTTTGGTGGCGTGCACCGATATTTCAGAGTCGAACCACCTACGTATTTTATCCCACGTGACGCTTATCCCGATCAAGTCTCTTGAAGCCGAGATATTTAGGCTGCAGACGCGTACATGTACACGGCGCTTATGTGTTCCAACACTCGCACCCTGTCATGATCCGAGTGGGCCAGCCGGGACGGGCTAATTGGGCCCCGACGCGACGGCCGCCGCCCGAGAGGGGGGCCATGGGCGCTGGGGCAAAGGGTGTCCGGTGCCCCTTGCCGCCGCCGTCTTCTCTCTCTTGTACGAGTCCGAGTTTGCTTCGTCTTTGTTGATATTTCATACACGATCCCAATTAGGGAAGGCGAAAGAAATATATATGGGATATCTATCTAACCGTGTTAGCTTGGATATGGGATTAACCTCATGATCCAACAAAGCGGAGTTAGGCGGTGTTACTAGTGGGATGTAAACTTAGCATCATTATCCATAGTGGAGTTAATCTCACCGGGATATGTACTCAAGGTATACCACTCATTTCTAAGCATTACCTACGTACTAGTCTGTCACCCTAGCAATAACGCTCAAAGAAATGCGAGGCATGGTATTTGTTGATTGGCCTTGATAAAAGAATGAACATGATATCTGCAAGCGCACAGATAGAAATACCAATTGTAGCACTTCACCGGGAGTAATCCAGGTATCGTATTTATATTTTACCACAGGGAAGGGAGTCTATGGAAAGTAGAGAGAAAAAAGACATCTAATGATTTATATTATGATTTAATTAGGAGATCCACTTACGGTTGTACAATGTAGAGTAGCCATATGCATCTAACATTACTCAACCGGGGATAAGTCACAGGATAAAGATAAATATATAAATGATAAATATCCAAGTCTAAGATCATCATAAGCCACTAGAATCATAACGAGCTATTAACATGTTATAGAAAGAATAGAATGAATATTCCTAAGATACTCCTAATCATATATGTCAAATGAATACTACAATTAGTGCAATACATCTAGCTATCATGGCAAGGTTGGATTACTTCTACACATGGCAAGCATTACCAATAACAACCAAGGACCTAAACTTGATCATTACCGTAATAATAAAACTCGACTAGTCCTACATTCGGAGGGTGGATTCCAAAGGACTCAACAGACTGTCACTCCCCGTGATCTACCACACGGCCCGAATATAGGGTGTAATTGCGGATAAACGTTGTATAAACACCACGTTTACACATTGCTTATCACCCACATAGTGATCATCTATATGGATGCTATACAATTCCATGCATAAAATATAAAGCAATCTTTCTAAACTAAACATATAATTGTAGCAAGCATAAACACATATCAATAAGAATATAATAATTATAAAGATCGAGCCATAACAATTGTATTCTAAATATAATAGTACTTATAGATCGAATACAAGAGAGAAGTCTCAAGAACGATGATCCTTGCTACTTCTTGACTATCGGGGAACTCAAGATGAACTTGATCTTCAACTAGAACTAGCTAGATAGCTAACTACTTCTAGTATGAACTAGGGCTTAGGTCTAGACTTGGCTGGACTAGATGGGTATGAGTTGATGAATGAATATGATAATGAAATTGATATCAGCCCTGGGGTCAGCTGGTCTTCTTATATAGCACTTGGCGATGAACGTGAACCCTTGGATCAAACCGACCTTCAACAACGGTATAGATACAACCTCAATGTCGGTAGTAAACCGACATAAAAATGTGAGGTCGACAGCCGACCCCACCTGGCGGCCGGCCTACATGGCAACGGGCGCCGCCGTGGTGGTGTGCCACCTCATCTTCCCGTTTGTTCTGGTGTTCTCTGGTATCTTCTAGAATGTTTTAGTCCACTTTTCGGGTTGAGTTACTTCACGGTCAAGTCTTGTCATCATATGTCTTGTATATTCCGAACTTTCTCCATTCTTCTCGGCATTTATCTATCAAGTCCCTCGAAAGTCACGTAATACCAAAACTCATGGAATTATGTTAGTTAGACCCCTAGACTTACGTTTGGTCTTTGACTTGAGCCCTTATTTCATGTTATTTAACTTATAATATTATGCTATAACAGGTGTCAACAAGCTCCCCAAGCTTACCTCTTGCTAGTCTCTTAGCAAGACACATGATATTATGTTAAACTACTTACTTGGATCAGGAGTTGCTGCAACACTATCACACCTTAAAAGTACACATGCTTTCAAACAAAATTTCTCTCCAGATAAAGATAAACTTTTTAAAACTTCAACTTACCCATATTACCTCTTACTTTTTGGGGCTTATATCCTTTTCTTCAATCTTGGGTAATTGAAAGATAGAACAGTCAAGTCGAGCACTATATCTCAAACTCTTTTGATCAACTATTCTTCTGGAGTTTTTGCTGATTTTCAAATAAAACTCAAAGTTCCTCAGTATGACTCTCTCTCTAATCTCTCATTTGTGGTATTTGTGGATCCTCTCTAAGGCAATAAGGTAGTGGTTGCCTTTCTCTCATGATATGTAGTATTTTTGGCTAAGGCAGTAGCACACTATGCCTTCTTCTCTCTCACCCTATATCTAAGGCTTTATATCTGGAGCTCATAGGTAGGAGAAAATAATTTATTTACTTATTAAGCATATATTGTAAATTCAAGCAATGGATCCAAAGTTACAAGTCACACTGATCAAGTGGTGCATGTGTATGATGGATAGAATATAAATGGTATGGAATATAGTAAGGTGTATAGAATAGATTATGGGAATTCTTACTTTTGCTCCTTGAGGAATCTTCTCTCTTGTGGAATTTGGAAACTCTATAGAGAACCTGGGTTGTATCTTTTTCTTTCTTTATTTTTCTTTTATGGAGAGGCGAGCATCTAAGTACCCATTGTTTTCAGCGGACACTTGTCCATTTTTTTAACTCTCCTTTATTCTTTCTTTTTCTTAGGGAGGTAGGCTCTACTCGCCCGTAGGACTTTTGTCCATTTTTCATCTCCCTTTTTTTTTCTTTTTCTTTTCTTCTCCTTTTTTAATCTACAACCCAAATCTCTTTTGCAATAACTTTTGAGAGGTAAATAAATGTAATGGAGCTTTTGTAAGATGTTGGCTAGCAATGAATGAGTGGATGGGTATAGTGAATATTTTTGGTTGCTCTCTCCTAGAATAGGAGTAGAACATTTTTGCTGGCTAGAGTGAAATGGAATATGGTGGGTGTATATATGGTGGATGCGTACTTCCAGGATGGAAATAGCATATGTGTATGGAGTCAAGTGGAGTGGAATGTAGTGGAGTGGAGTGTACATGATCAGCATGACAAGTTTCTAAGGGTCGACAAAGATTGAACGAACTCAATGCAAAGCAAGCAGCCTATATATATATATCAAAGGTTTCCTAATCTAAATAGCATGTATATATGGCTGTAGTAGGAGGTTCACACTCTTGTCACACAGGAACTTATCATGTGCATTTTCAATTTTCAAAATATATAAATCTTCGTAAATCTAGTGTCACTAGGAGTAAGATCAAATAGCAAACTCAAACTATCATATATCATATCCGTCAATTACCTAGACTTTAGAGCAAGCATTTGCAACCCATAGGTTTCAGGTTTAGAGTAAATATCAAATCAAAGTAATTTTGCAAATGGAGCTCAAGAGAAATTAAACTTGAAAGCTAGGTACTAGAAAAGTATAACAACGAGCAATTATTCATTATCTCCATGTTGGCAGATTTTGGGGTTCCTTTTAGTTGAGCAAAGTAAACTTAGTGAACACTCTCTCTTGATCCTTTTATTCACACTCTAACAAAAGACTCTTTTAGAACAACTAAACTCTATAAAACTAGACTGTTAAGAAACTTTCTAGTAAACAAAATATTTAACCGATAATATAATATAGATAGTAGGATACTTATCTCGATAATCTGGGGGTTGCACTCCCCAAGCTAGATTGGAGTGTAATCTTCAATGATGTAGAAGTTGAGGTAGTAGTGACAAGAGTGGCGCCTAACATATCTCTTCTCCTCTTGAAATCTGCTAATCTCAAATAGACAACAAAGCTAGTGGAACTTGATTAAGCATTAGGGGTTAGCCACATTGCTTTAGGTTGCCTGGGATATATTTTTAAATTGTTATTTTTCAAATTTTTATTTTATTTTTATATGCAAGATAAGATAAAGAATTTATGCATCTTTATTTTATTATTTTTTATGCCACCACAGCAAATAGCCTAGAGGTGTTAGCCTCGGGGATATTAGCATGGGGCTTAAAAGGTTTTCACAAATAAAAAGACAAAAAATATTTTTGTTGTTTTCAAAAGCAAATATAAGATACTAAAAAGATAAACATGATATGCAAAGATAAATATGCAATGCGGGGATTTTATTGATAACTTACCGACTTACCTTTCGGCGAGTATTCGGTGTTTAGAGTCCTCCGAACAGGACTTCAAGTTCTGCTCTTCACTCCCATGGTATATCAGTTGTCACAATCGGTGGCACTAATGATTCTATGGTCTCTTCTGATGATGTTCTGGGAGATGTCTTCTTCTTCCTCCATCTTTGTTTAGATGATGAACTTTTCTCTGGAGTACTTGATTCTGTTTTCTCTGTGGATGTATTAGGTGTAAGAGCTTTAGCTTCTTCACTTACCTTATCTTCTTCTAGATTCTTGATCCACCGTCTATTATGGTGGCGACGAGTGACTTTGTTCTTCCCCCTGAGATTTGTATATTCATTATAACTATTAAAGTAAACACGGACCTTCTCCTTAGGAAATTGGAAATGAATCTCCTCCTGTATGGATGTAGATGATTGCACGAGTAGTGTTGAGGAATGGTCTCCCAAGCACTAGTGGAGGATCTTCTTCCTTCCCCATGTCCATGACTACAAAGTCAGTGAGAACATAGTGGTTGTTGGCGTTTCTTAACGCAATCACTAAGAATAAATATTATCCTTAATGATAACATCGAGAGAGCGTCGGGTGATAGATAAATTGAATATTGCAAGGGTCAACCCGCAAAGCGCATGGATCTATCATCGTAGCATTTCACCCGTGAGTATTCGGGTATCGTTCATTTATATTTTCCCATGGGAAGGCAGGTTTAGATTTAATATGATGATGATAGCCCACAATGTATGTATGGATAGCCACTAATCATGTACGGGGGTAAGTGACAATAATATTGGAGATAGTGGTGACACACACACTTCTTGAGCACTAGAAGGAATAAATAGGAAATAACATTAAAAGGAAAATCTATGTTGAGTTGGCTATTCTAATATCGCCAATGCGTCGGACTATAGTCTACATACGTCATTCATGGTTCGTGAAGTAGAGATGGGCTAAAGTGATGAGGAGATGCCCGTGTTCGGTATATGCCCGGCCGGTGACACTTTGATAAGACTCCAACCCGACACCCTAACGTGGAGGAGTGCGAGGGACAAACGAGTTGTCACCCTCCGCCGCCTACCTCACTACCGTGGGATGCCGACATTTCCCGGATGATTCTCTATAGACCTAAGCACCACGCTTACGTTTATAGAAAACTACCTAAACCCCCTCGGTACCCAGGCCCTACGGATCGACGAGGCAAGAGTAAAAGGTAAACCCGAAGGTACACGGACCATCACTCAAACTTAGTTCTACTACGTTCCAAGAATAAAATATGATTCAATTAGCCTAAAGTTAGTCATGTTAATTATCACATTATACTAACTATACTCTAGTTGGCATAATATGAATATAACATGAGGATAACTATACTCTAGTTCATATGCATTGCGATATAAATAATGAGACTTGAATAAAGGAAAGAACTTCATAGTAAATTACCAAAAAGATCCTTCCAAGGAGACAAGCCCTCCTTGAAGCTTTGCCTAACTCGAATCCTACTACTAAACTAATGAAGGGGAGAGAGTGGTGCTCAAGGTGAGAATGTAACAATGTGATGTGTAGTGTGTTGTGTGTGTTACAAGTGAGGAGTGCCTCTCTTTATATAGTGGAGAGGAGGAGGGAATGAAGGGCTCTCCTTGCTTCGAGGTGTTCTTGGCGGACTTAAAGTTTGCACCACATGCAACCGCCGCTTGAAGATCGCTCCAAACCGCCCGTAGAGAAAGGGCGGAACTTTGGTCGAAATAATGCGCCGGCCGCCGGTGGGCGGCCGCCCCTGGGCTGGGCCTCCCGCCCCGACCTTCTCCCTCGTCGCGTTTTTGTCATTCACATGTTGGGCCTATGGTGGTGCATGGGCCAAATTGTCTTGCGGGTTTGGTCCTCTTGATTGATCCACTCCTTGGCGTCTTTTATTCAATACGCTTTCTAATTTATTTGGCGACTTTGTTTGTTTCCACTTTTATACCTGCAAGACATAATTTCTACGAATACAAGTGGAACTAGGTTAGAAGTAAAGGTATATGTATCATAAGTTTGCCCCTTTCTCAAGAATTGGATATAAGTTGGCGGATAATATACTCGATAATGACCGCCAACAAGTCCCCTGTTTAACCTTTGCTCGTCCCGAGCAAATAGCTAAGTGTTTGGTTGTTGATTAGAGTTGCTACAATGCCGATATATTTCAAAATGTACCATGCTCATAATAAAGTATTCTTCCGTTGTTTAAATAAATTGGCATTTTTATCTATCCTTGTTTACTTAAATCATATGAGGCTTATAACATTCTCCAAACCCTTGGGTTATTGCAAGATAGAACGGTTTTCATAGAAACACTAGTCATTCATTCTTTGATTGATTATTCATGCGGAGATTTTTGCAATGATTCCTTAAATCATCTCGTGTGTGCAAACCATAAGGAGAAACAAGTCATAAGCCTTGATCAAGATGTGCAAGTGAAATTTTATTTCTTTTGATAAGGTATGGGCTAGCTCTTATTTCTTTTTAGAGAAGTGGGCTCTACTCGCCCTCGGACACTTGTCCATTATTCTTCTCTTTCTTCTTCTTCTTTTTTTAGAGGCGGGTATCGAAGTACCCATTGTTTTATTTTTTTCGGACACACATCCATTTTTTCTAGCTTAGCCCATAACCTATTTTTAGCAATGTGAATCTTGATCAAAAAGCGTATGACAAAGTGTCTTGTTGACACTCAATTAATGCATATTTTATTACCACCGGAGTGAATTAAAAAGAAAATAGTACATGTCAAATCCCAACCAAATATTATTTAACTGACGAGTTCCACGAGTTTTGGTGTTCCAGTTGTTTTGCAGGAATGTTGTGGAAATACAAATAAAGTATGCCAAATAAAGTGGAAAGCGCAAAGTCAGAAATACGCCAAAGAGCAAAGGAAAGCCAATAGGCCAAAACCACGTCAATCAAGCCCAAGAAGTGGAAGCCCAAATCAAGTTCGGGTCCAGTTTGGACTGCAGGACCACCCCGGAGTATTTTGGGCATAACTTTCTCATACGAACTCGGTTTTCAGCCATCCACCACTTGAAACGAAGCTAACGACGAGGCCTACAAGCCCACAAAATTTGAGGCCCAACGGACCAAGTTTGGGGGTGGCTGGAGCAGGGGGCGGCCGGCCCCGAAATATGGCAAAACTTCCCCGCCATTTTATGGCGGTTTGTCTCAAGACGAAGGGGCGGTTGCATGTGGTGCGATTTTGCATTCCGCCAGTTTTCCCTCG
Source organism: Hyparrhenia diplandra (assembly GCA_015847255.1). NCBI lineage: Eukaryota > Viridiplantae > Streptophyta > Magnoliopsida > Poales > Poaceae > Hyparrhenia > Hyparrhenia diplandra. The sequence continues at coordinate 20,487 of JADLZK010009850.1, forward strand.
AAGCAAGGAGCACCCTCCATTCCCTCCTCCTCTCCACTATATATAGAGGGGCACTCCTCCCTCTACAACACACTACACTTCACAAAGCTTCAGTTACACATATCATACACAATGTAGTGGTGTCCCTCTAGGTGTTCTTCACCTAGTTGTATAGATTAGAAAAGAGGAAGAGAGGAGGGGAAGAGTGAAGAGGAGGAGCCGGGTTTGTCGGATCCTTCTCAACCTTGTACCTCTACGGAGCCAACTTCTTTGTGAGTAATATCCAGGTTATCTTATGGTATTCTTTTGATTATTACTTGACTAAATTCAGTCCTTATTCTATTTTACTTACTTTGGATCTCCGTTCAATCGGAAGGCTCTAGTTTTTACGTGAAACTAGTTTCGTAATCGCTAAGCGTAGACATGGTGTCCGGGCTAGAGTTTACCCGAGATTGCACCCAATGCTACGGAATAGTTGTGGTAGCCCCGGGGGTGACAGCTCCGACCAGGCCTTTGTAGTCCACCACGCACGTGTTGGTGTTTTCGTAGAGAGCTTTTGGCGGCCCGACCCCCGATTACCGTTTTCAGTCTTTTTCGAGAATCGGAAAGGTTCCTACGTCCAAGTAAGTAGGGTTTAGTAAGCCCTGAACCTTGGTATTTAGTAATCTTGAGAAAACCTTAGAGAACCCCTCTCTACCTACAAAAATATTCATCTACCTCATCTCTTGGCGCATTTGATCCCTTCTAGTTCACTTCTCGTTCCGCGGAAATCGATACCTCGACAATACTCAGGGTGAAAGCTACAAACGGTATTTTCCGCGGCGCTTTATGGATTTATCTGTGTGCGTTAAAAAATACCAACATGTCTCACATAGGTTATCATGAGAATTTTGATCATTAAGGAATTTTGGAAATTTTTCTCCTAATCGATGAATCTCTCTTAGAACAAAATCATAGTAGATTCTATTTTTACCATATCATATCCGCAATAGCTTAGAGAAGAATCATGTGTTTGCATACCCACAAATCATTAAGTTTTTAGGACAAGACAAGTTAAGCCAATAAACTTAAACATTGGGGAATACAATGTTATGAACTAGGTGCAAATTGAACTATAGACGAGAGCAACTATTCATCATTTCAACTTCAGAGAAATTAAGCATCCTTATACTACATATTGAAGTGGAATCATATTTTTGTTCTTTTCATATATATATATTTTTTTAAAGGAAAATGAAAATGAAAATTTAAGGGATAAAATAAAGTGATTGGGGAGGTAGGTACTTACCTCCGTGGGGGTCCTCCCCAAGCTAGTGATGGCCTATGGGTTAGGGGGTAGTACCCCATGTGGCTGTAATGCCATATGTGCCTCGTGCTCCCGCCATCTCCGTTCCGCCTCCTCGCTTGGTGTTGCGTGTGCTACGCCGATGGCGTTGATCGGAAACCTGCACAAAACCGGTGAGTGGCTGCGCAATCTCACCGTGCGGAGTTCCACATTCCCGAAGTCGGGTGTTGATCTCTTGGAGCTGGGGTCCACTGTAGAGTGACGTCTTTGGTGGCATCCCTTCGAGAGTCGGAGGACACCGTGTGTGTCTCATGCCATGTTGACCCTCCCCGCTTGGTCCGGGACGAGGTGTGAACATCCCTCATTTGGAAGGTCGGTGTGAGCCGGGGTTGGTGTTGTTTGAAGAACCCGGTGTGGGCGGTACGGGTGTAGGCCGCGGCATCTCGTGGAACCACTAGCCTCGCCCGTAGCTCTCCTTCGTGATGACTGCGAGACACATAACTCTGCGTGCTTCGTCTAGCTCAACTAGAGCGAAGGTGAGTGATGGGGATTTATATAATGAGAGTTAGGGTTAGGGAGCGGAATCTCATTTATATATCCCGAAAAATAATAAATAATCTTCTCATGGTCATTCTCATCAAATTTTATTATGTGCCCTTGTATCGGGTGTGATAATGAAATTTCCAGAGGTGGAGTATCTAGGTATGTGACATTTCGCCTTCCAATGCACCAATGTTACTAGCAATCCTTGTCACAAGAGAGGTACAATAAACAGGTGTGGATTATTTAAATTTGCTAAGCATGCATTTTATGATTTCTTTTACAGGGGCAATTTTTCTCTTGTGAACTATGGCATAGAGGCATTGCATCTCAACATCTAAGAGGCGGTGAAATTCATGCCTAGGAAACAAAGTTATGGCAATCCATTTTTGCATGAATTTCAATGTTGGATGATGTATGTTGGCATTTGAAGGACGAAACCTAGGATGCAGTAGGAACTATGGTGGAGATCTCGGTGAAAAAGCGGCACGATTAAAATCGGTAGAGCAACGGCTAAGTTTGTGCAACATTTCTTAGCATCAAAGCCTATGTGCCTAGCCAGTTCTTGCCAAGTGTAATAGTAGTATTTACTAAAAAGTCCGAAACTAACACCACGATCATGAACTTCCAAAGATCCTAAAAATTGATGGTGAGGAGGCGAGCTGGCTCATCCAGGGGAGCAATCAGGACCATCCGACGACTTTCCAAATGATGGGGAATTCGTTATCCATACCTAGTTTTTCGAGGACGTCGTTGGGGAAGCGAGGAGCGGGAGCGAAGTCTCGATTCTTGAGGATGTTGTAGGCTTGCATCTCCGTTCTCCTTCCAGTCGAGGTGCGGTGCATCGGCTTCCTCGATCGTCATCCCCGTGGGTGCTTGTTCTTGCTCTTGCTCTTGCGAGGGTACGTCTTCTTCGTATGCTTCTGGGCGTTGTCGAAGTGTGCACCGAACTTCCTTGAGAGAGCCTCGCGCTTCTTCGACGCCCTTCTTGATCGCGCTTTGCCGCTTTCCCGAACATATTAGCGAACAAAAAGCGAACGGAATGGAAACAAGTGCTTACTCTTGGAGAGAACTTGGGAGAGAGAGCTTGTGAGAGAGAGTGTCTTGGTGTTCTTGCACTAGAGCTTGGGAATGCTTTGTGGAGTGCAAGAAGTGAGCAAGTAGCAAAATGAGAGAGTGAGGGGAGTGAGAATGAGAGGGGTGGAGAGCTCTCAGGCCACTTCGCGAATTTATAGCACGATGCACCCCCGACACTCGGACGAGGGCAACGGCTAGTGCTCGTGGACCGTTTGGCCCGTGGCGGGAGGCGCCGCCAGGGGGCGGGCCGCCCAATGCGGCGGCCGGCCCCATCCTGGGCCCCTCTGTCGCCCGCTTTGGCCGGGTGTGTTCAAACAATCGAATCGACAAGTTGTGCGGTGGTGCAACGGTCGGGTTCGACCAAACTTTGTTTTTCCATTTTCTCTCATTTTATAAGCTGTTTAAGAATTTTTTTTTGTAATAAAGTTTTGTTTATAAAATCTTATCAATATATATATTTTATTTATATTATTATTTTTATATTTTAATTGACATGGGAAATATGGCGAGTGGGATTAAAATATGAAAAGGAATTCTTTTAATATTAAAGAATATGGTAATAAAAAGGAAATTAATTAATTAAAGAGGTTTTGAATTCAAATATTAAAAATAATTTAATATGAGGAAAATAAATTTATAGAAGGAAAATATTTATTTCTTACCTTTAGTGAAACTTACCTTTAGGCACGCTTCACACGCCATGCCTTCTTTGTATTTTTGGATGGTGACGTGGTAGGTGTATCTTCCCTCGTGTAGGCTTGTGTTTGGCGTAGACCATGGAACATTGTTCGGGCTTGGGGCGGAAGTTGAAGATTTCCTCTTTTCCATTGATGTTGAAGCGGATTTCTCCGGCGGCCCGACATCGATGTGTGCCCCAAATTTGTGCTTTCGGGAATGGTCGTCCCAAGATCAAAGGTGTTTCCTTAGTGGTTTCCATTTCTAGCACCACAAAGTCAAGCGGCACGAAGTGATCTCTCGATTCTAACAGCACGCGTCTTACGCTACTCCTATTTGGGTGACGGGGGTGGAGTCACCCGTTTGGAGCAACATGCTTGTTGGTGCGGGTTGGTGAAGTTCATCTTGTCAAACACGACTTTGGACATGACACCGATGCTTGCCCCTGTGTCGCATAGGGCATGCTCAATCCTTTGAGTCCCTATTGAGCGGTGATGGTGGGACATCCCGGGTCTTTCTTCTTCTCCTGGGAGCTTGTTTAGTATAGCGCGCTCTGAGGCTTCGTCGGTTTTACCACCTCGGTGGTTGGTAGGGGCAGCTTATTGTTGATGATGGCTTTGACAAATTTGGCGTAAGATGGCATGTGGAGTACATCCATCAGTGGTACATCCACATGTATCTTACGGATCATCTCAACAAACCGGGCAAATTGTTCATCCACGGTTGATTTTCTCTTTAGGGAAGGAAAGGGCATGAAGTTTGTGTCTCCATAAGTTTGAGTTGTAATCCTTTCCTCTGCTTTGGTTCTTCTTCGATTGGTGGAGCGTCCGTGTTGTCTTGTCGTGGTTCTTTGGGATTGCCGAGAGTTTTAGTTTTGCATGTTTAGGATATGGTGGATCACGAGTAGACTTACCGCTCCTCGTGGGCCTTTGCATTAACCTTTTCCGTAGGTTGACTAGGGATTTTTCCATCTTGATTAATAGGAATGTAAGTTGCTAAATGTGACAATTGTTTTTCAACCTTTCTATTTAAGCTCAATTGATTAATTACAGTGAGAAGATAAATTCTCAAGCTTGGTGTTTATGTCTTCAAGCATTTTATCATTAGGCGATATCTTTTTATTAAGACTTTCATTAATTTTAGCTTGACCATAAACAAGATCTTTCAAGGAGGGTTGATTAGGATTGAAATTGGAATTGTAAACGAATTGTAAATGTTACCTCCTTGTGGGCGATTACGATTGTTCCACCCATTGTTATTACGGGCGAAATCCGTTGTTGGCGTAGGCTACTTCTTCTCGAGTTTCGGGACAAGAGCCTCCCTGAATGTCCAACCTCTCCATAGACTTCACATGTCATATGTGAGTCCATGGGGAGTGTAGCACCGCCTTGATCGGAGCTTGGTCGTCCGTCTTTTCATCGGGAGATCGATCTTTGCAGCAAAGCGGATCTGTCTCCTTGACGTGTGCATACCTTTTTTGTGTTTTCTAAGGGCCCATTCTTCTCCCCGACCCTTGGTTCTCGATCATCTTCTCGATGAGCGCTTACGCTTTTCTCAACGGTGAGGGGGATAAGAACGCCCCTCCAAAGAAGACATCTATGTGGCCCTTCGACATGGTCGTAAGACCATTGTAGAAGTTCCGAAGGGACGAGCCACTTCTCCATGCCATGGTGCGGGCGGGCGAGGATGTACTCTTGCGGCCTCTCCCACGCCCGGTATGGGTTCCATTCTTTGTCGCCGAAAGTTGGAAATTCTTGCCCGCGCAGGGCATTGGTTTTGCCCATTGGGAAGAACCTTGCGAGGAATGCGGTGGAGCATTTACTCCAAGTGTCGATGACCTCCTTGTCCTTGTAGAACCATTGCTTCGCCTTCCCCACAAGGGAGAAAGGAAACAAGCGGAGCCCCGATTGCATCCGGCTCAACGCCCTTGATGACGATTGTGTCGCCTGGCTCAAGAAGTTACGGAGATGAGCATTTGCATCCTCGCTTGGCAGTCCATGAGAATGGACATGCTTGTACCATCGTGATGAGGCCGTCCTTAACTCAAAGTTCTTGTCGCCCAAGTTGACACGAGGGGGCCAACTAGGACATTGCCCACGATGGGGACAGAGTAGTCACGGAGTGTCTTGGTGGCCATGAGTGTTGATGAAGATGGTACTTGGATGGCGGGTGCAACCTCCTCGGGAGTGATGACGGGGAGGAGTGGCACGAGCCCGACTCCTACGGCGGCCTCTCCGGATCGTCGGCGGTTATTCGGAGGTTGCGACCAGGATCATACACTATCCCCTGTTTTCATCCACAACGGGAAGAAAACAAAAAAGAGTTAGCCTGCAAAGATTAGGGCTATCATCCATACATGTGGTTATGATCATCTTTATTAATATTTTTTTAACCTTGCCTTCCCAACAACGGCACGAAATGCTTGTTGGCGTTTCTTAACGCAATCACTAAGAATAAATATTATCCTTAATGATAACGTCGAGAGAGCGTCGGGTGATAGATAAATTGAATATTGCAAGGGTCAACCCGCAAGCGCCGCACGATTCTATGCGCGGGGTTTGGTCCTCTTGATTGATCCACTCCTTGGCATCTTTTATTCAATACGCTTTCTAATTTATTTGGCGACTTTGTACTGTTTCCACTTTTATACCGCAAGACATAATTTCTATAAATACAAGTGGAACTAGGTTAGAAGTAAATGTATATGTATCATAAGTTTGCCCCTTTCTCAAGAATTGGATATAAGTTGGCGGTATAATATACTCGATAATGACCGCCAACAGTGGTCCATAATCTTGATTTGGTACATCTTTGGCAATTCCTTCGGGAACTCGTAAGATTGGTTTGCCATCTCAGTAGGCTGCACATACGTTGGTTGCAACGGCAATTTTATAAATAATAATTCATATGTTGATTTTGCCATTAGATTAATGCGGATCCCATATCGCAAAATGTATTATAGAAGGTTAAACATTGAATAGAACATGCGATTGTAGGAGTACACGGATTGTCTTGCTTACGAAGCATTGGAGACTGAAGTAAATGGTCATTATAAGATGTTGTTTTATTTATTACCATTACCTTTGTAGGTTGTCTTTGTCTTGTTCTTGTTTCGATTTCGATTCCTCCATACGCTCGTTATAACTTTCTATCTTGGTTCTAGAACATAATGATTGGTATTTTGGGAATAAGTAAGAGAAGTGTGTACCGGTTCTTGAAAGTGAATTTCTCCCTTTTCCCTTTGCTACAAATCTGCAGGAAGTGTTGGAGATGAGCATTAGCATCTTCATGTGCCTTTCCACAAAATTGACTTGCTTGTACCATGTTGATGAGCGGCTTAAGCTCAAAGCCTTTGTCTCCAACCTCTACCTTCGGACCAACAAGAATGTTGTCCGTGGTAGGAGCCGAGAACTCACGAAGTGTCTTGGTTGCCATAGCTTCAAATTCGGGTGTTAAGCTTCGCCTTGTTTGATCAACTTCCAAATCAAGTAGGTCTTGGATTCTTAGAAGATGATGATGATGATGATGTAGGTGCTGGAGTTTGTGCGAGTTTTGCTCTTGCCGCTGCTGATTAATTTTTCGAGGATCGTCAATAAAATTTTCTAGAAGGTTCCAATTCATACAATTCCCTACATAAGATCAAAACAAATAGAAAACAGGGTTGGACCTGTTTGAGTATGTGATAATGGGTTCTCAATGCATTATGTAGTGTAAGTGATCTCTCCGGTTTCCTTATGTGATGTGTTCATAGGATTTTTTGGCTAGCACCCTTTCTAACTAGTAAAAAGTCGAGAAACAATACCAACTTAATAGGAATAACACTGTCTAAGTCTTGGCTAATACCCTTCCAAACTAGAGAAAAGCTGGAAAGAAGCACTAGAAAAACTTTTGAAGTTAGAAAACACATTTTGAAAAATTTTAAAAGATTGACTATGCTCTTCCAAACTAGGAATGTTTTGAAAAACAAAGCCAAGAATTTTTTTTTCTAAATAGACTACGCCTTCAAGAAACAACGGCTTGAGAAATGCTTGTTGATATTTCTTACACGATCCCAATTAGGAAGGCGAAAGAAATATATATGGGATATCTATCTAATCATGTTAGCTTGGATATGGGATTAACCTCATGATCCAACGAGAGGCGGAGTTAGGCGGTGTTAGTAGTGGGATGTAAACTTAGCATCATTATCCATAGTGGAGTTAATCTCACCGGGATATGTACTCAAGGTATACCACTCATTTCTAAGCATTACCTACGTACTAGTCTCGTCACCCTAGCAATAACGCTCAAAGAAATGCGAGGCATGGTATTTGTTGATTGGCCTTGATAAAAGAATGAACATGATATACGCAAGCGCACGAGATAGAAATACCAATTGTAGCACTTCAGGGAGTAATCCGGGTATCATATTTATATTTTACCACGGGAAGGGAGTCTATGGAAAGTAGAGAGAAAAGGACATCTAATGATTTATATTATGATTTAATTAGGAGATCCACTTACGGTTGTACAATGTAGAGTAGCCATATGCATCTAACATTACTCAACATGATAAGTCACAGGATAAAGATAAATATATAAATAATAAATATCCAAGTCTAAGATCATCATAAGCCACTAGAATCATACGAGCTATTAACATGTTATAGAAAGAATAGAATGAATATTCCTAAGATACTCCTAATCATATATGTCAAATGAATACTACAATTAGTGCAATACATCTAGCTATCATGGCAAGGTTGGATTACTTCTACACATGGCAAGCATTACCAATAACAACCAAGGACCTAAACTTGATCATTACCGTAATAATAAACTTTTTTTTGACCCGAAAAAGGGGAAGCCCCTACCCGTATTTTTGGTTTTTTCTATATATGGTAGTTTTTTTTTTATGTACAAAAGGAGGCAGCTAGGCCAAAAAAAGAAAAAGGAAAACATTTACATATGACTATCTCTCGAGGCACTAAGAATGGGTTTTTCTTTGGGTTGGCCTTGATGCACACCAAGCCAAGTTCATCCAAAAATTTTCTTTTCCAAACGCTTTAAGTTTGCTTGCCGATGATCGAAGATGACATTTGTTTCTCGTGGTCCAGATTACCCAAAGAGGCTATGAGGAAGACTTCTCTCGAAGATTGGGTTGCCAAAGAGTGCTCTTGCATTCAAGATCATGTCCAATGGTTGAAGACTGAAATCCCAAGTGATAGAGATTGAGGTCCAGTAGATTCGATCGAAGGAGCATTCAAAAACAAATGCAGATTAGTTTCCTCACGGGCTTGGTTACATAGCACACGGGTGTAATCCTGTAGGATCATGTTCTTCCTTCTTAGGAGGTTTCTTGTATTCACCACGTCTCGATTATCGGCCGAGAAAAAGAAATTTGTGTTTACCAAGATTTTGCGGCTCCCCAAAGCCATTTAAAAAGAGGCGAGACAGGATTGTGCCCCATTAAAATTTCGTATGCCTTTTTCTTGCTGTATTTGGGGACCCCCAAGAGTAGGTCCAAGTGTCTTTGCTATTTTCCTCCCAGTTCATACCTTGAACAATGTTCTCTAGCTCTTCTAGCCGATCGACTTCTTGTGAGAGAGGCGGGTTGAAGATTGTTTAGGTCCTTGTCTAGATAGTATTTGAGTGAGCACTTAGCTTTTTCTTGAATGAGAATAGATGAGGATATCTATCTTTGGTCGGGTTGGTGATCCGGCAATCATTCCAAAACATAATTGTGTCTCCCGAACACAGGTTCTTGATGGTTATAGATCTAAATTTCTGAAAAAGCTTTAGGACTTGTTTCCACCAAAATGATCCAACTGGGCTCCTTGCTTGTGGAGGTGTCTGATTGTTTGAATATAGTTTTTCCCAGGTTAGATTGACCCAAGGTATGTCGACCTTGTTATAGAATTTGTCTAGGTGTTTCATAAGAAGAGCGTCATTTTGAGTTTGGATGTCAATGATACCTAGACCACCTTCATCTTTGGCCTTGCAAGCTTCTTCCCATGCCACTAAACAGGTGCCTTTCTTGCTTATATCACCCTTGCTCCATAACCAGTGTTTTCTGTAGACATCGACTTGTTTGACCACATTGTGGTGGGATCTTGATAGTGCACATGTAGAAAGCGGGCGTCTTGAGAGGACTGAATTAACATATAGGAGTCTTCCATGATATGATAGATGATTACTCACTCTGTGAGTCTTCTTTCAATTACGGTGAGTAGTGGGGAGAACTCATCAATAGTTGGGCTGGTGGTGCCTAGTGGGAGGCCCAGGTAGGTGAATGGCATTGTGCCCAATTGACATCCAAATGTATTTGCCAAATGTGTTGCTCTGGAGTTATCCATGTTGATAGGTACCAAATAGGACTTTCCAAAGTTTACATGTAACCCTGTGGAATCAGAAAAAGGTCTTAGTAAACATTTCAAATTAAAAAGTATTCTGGCATCACCTGGTAGGATAAGGAGTGTGTCATCAGCATATTGAATAATTGGAAAATCCCCTCCAAAATTTTTAGAAATTGGATGTTTTAGAATCCCAGTCTGCCAGGCTTTATTGATGATATTTTGGAGTAGATCAGCAGCCAAAATGAACAGGAGGGGTGAGAGGGGGTCACCCTGTCTAACCCCTCTCTTACAGGTGAAACTCTTGCCAGGTATACCATTAAGAATGACTGATGAGGTCCCAGAACCTAGGAGATTTTGAACCCACCCCAACCATTTCTGACTGAATCCCTTATGTTTCAGTATTTCCAGAATGGCCTTGTGTTCTAGTTTGTCAAAGGCTTTTTCAAAATCTAGTTTCAGAATTACCACCTCCTTTTTTGACTGATGGCATATGTGTAGAAACTGAAAAGACCAAGCTAGACAGTCCTGTATTGTCCTCCCTTGTATGAAACCATATTGGTTGGCATGTATAAGTAATACATTTGAGGGAGTAGTTGAGTAGTGATATAGGTCTGAAATCATTGACATGTTCTGGATTGTCCTTTTTTGGGATCGAGCAATCACAGAGAGGAGTTGATGCTACCGATATCCACATTTTCATTACAAAAATTTCGAAAAGTCGACAAAGTCATTCTTGGTTATGTCCCAAGTTTTCTTGATGAAGAAACCATTCAATCCATCTGGCCCAGGAGCATGACTATTGGGTAATGCCTTGATGACTTGTTCAATTTCCTGATCACTGAAGGGGGTGTCAATTTCCTCTAAGTTCTGTTGACTTAAGAGATCCTCCAGATTGTATAGCATACCAGTATATTCAGAGATGCCTAGTACGTTTCTTGTAAGTTTGTCCAAAGAAGCTGGGCTTTTTGCTCATGATCATTGATTGCTATTCCATCATCATTTATCAGTGAAACAATAAAATTTTTCTTGTGACAGATTGTGGCCATGGTGTGAAAGTATTGGGTGTTTTCATCACCTAGCTTAACCCACCTGATAGTGTTTCTTTGCTTCCAATATTTCTTCTTAGACTATAGCAAATTGTTCAGATGCCATTTAACTAGGGATCTGAATGACTTTTCATGTGTAGATAGACTTCTTTGTTCTTCTAGTCCATCAAGAAGACATAAAACCCATTTGCTATTGTAAATGAGTTTGTTGAGGTTTGAAAGCTTTCTACTCCATGCTTTCAGTCCAATTTTAATTTGTCTGCATTTCTCAGACAGAATCTTTGCTGCATTGGCAAAATATGGAGTGCTATTCCAATGTAGTTGGACAGTTTCCATGAAACCGGGGTGATCACAGCCCAATAATTTTCGAATCCCGAACATGTTGGACTTAGGAATAGAGCTTCCAATATGAAGGACATAAGGCACATGGTCGAGACTGGTTTTGATAGAACACGTACATGAGTGGTCGGATAGGAGGTAGACCCGGTACCGAGGTGAAGATCCGATCCAGCTTTACGGAAGTGGATCCTCCCGCATATTGCTCCATGTGTAGCTCCCGCCATTAAAAGGTATCTCAACAAGGTCAAGATCGAGAAATGAGTTCATTGAACATATTCATTTCATTAATGTCTCCCCGGGTTTGTTTACATTTTCATTATTCACGATGAGGTTAAAATCACCACCAAGGATCCAACCATCGTAGGAAGAGGTGTCCGATTCATAAGCCGGTGACAAAAGCCTGTTTTTGACTAGAGCAAGCAGGTGCATAAATATTAGTGATGTGGATGCTCCCGTTGTCTAGTTTGGAGGTCAACTTGGTGGTAATAGCATAGGAATTGGACTATATAACCGTGCCATCAAAAACATTAGAGTTCCAAACAGTTAAGATCCCACCAGAGGCACCTACTGAAGGTGAGAAAGCAAAGCTGTCAAAATGTCTGGGGCAGCACTTTTTGATGTAAAAAATGTCAAAGTTTTTCTTTTTGGTCTCTTGTATGCAAACAACTTGGCAAGCACTTTCATTGATCTTATCTCTAATTGCATCCCATTTGTTTTGTGAATTTATACCTCTGATATTCCAAAATAACACCTTACTGCTTCTAGAGTTTCTATTGTTGTTCTCCATAAAGATAAGGTTGGGCTTTTATTAGGAGTTTATCCCACCAGGGGTTAAACATTTGGCCAATAATAAAGATAATGAACCATAAATCTGAGCAGTAAGTGCAGAGGTTGACAGCAGAAATAAACCAAAGGATAGTGTGATAGAAGAACATCAGGGGATATCTCAAATAGTTCAAACCAAACTTAGCATTAACACACTTAAACTGATTGTTCACAAAGTGACCCACTGAGGTGCTAGAGCACGACTTAGCACAGTACATCAGTTTATTCATCTAGTACATGCACTGGGGATTCACACTAAAGGGATCAAAAGCAAAAGGCACCATGGTCGAGACAGGTGCAAACCAACTCCAGCTGTTTCTACTCATCGATGTCGTCCTTGTCTAAGAGAGCAGCAGACCACGATTACTAGGTCAGTATCCGGAGGAACTCGATCCCGATGGCATGGAGGATGTCTTTGGGCGGCAGGGTGCGATATCGGCGGCTGGGGTGGGATCATCGCCAGGGGAATGGGCTCAGCGACAGCTTCTCCTTTTTTCTTCATTTTCTTGCCACGAGGAGTCTTGCCCTTCTTGGGAGTCTTCTCTTTGATCTCTCCCTTGTGCTTCTTGGCACTCTCTGCATCCTTGAAGCCTTCTTTCTTCTGAGCAACCCTCCTGCTACGCCTGAGGTAGGCATCATCCAGAGGTTCCTTCATCTTGATCTGCCTCTTCTTTCTGGGGGACTTGAAGACTTCGGGGACTTCCTCCAGCAACTCTACTTCAGAGTCATCATCTGGCGGGTTGTTCTCAATCTCAAACTCAACTTGGTAGTACTCCTCTTCGATTGTTCTGTTCTTCCTCATCGATGAAGGTCAGCAACTCTTTATCTGCTTCCTGTCCACCGAGCTTTGGATCAAGAATGAAAACCAAATGCACCAGAAGAGGAGTATCAGCAAAGTAACTTGGTATGAGGGTTTCATGATTGCAACAGATAAGATTTAGATGTCTTAGGAAACAGGGTGAAGGGGAGATGGTGAGGGAGTTGAGTACCTCTCTGATAAGTGAAGGAATGACCCTTATCATAGGATCAGAGCTGCTTGCACCAGCAATGGTGGACTTGATCTTCAGAAAATCAGCCGGCGACTTTGTCAATCGGACTAGAACACGTGGCGTATGCGTATCCTTGTCCTTACCGGAGGAGGGCTTCACTATCTCGAGGGTCTTAGCTTCTATTGGTATGGCAGCTTGAGTCACAAAAGTTCTTTGAAAACTTCTTACCAACCGAGGTGAGTTGTTATCTTGGTGAAATTCGGAGGAGCAACGTCTTTGGGGCCGGCGATCCCAGCCCTCCAAACTAGCATTGTTCCCGGCGGATGAGCCATTGCCACCATTGCGGATCCAAAGCCCGGTACCATTAGCGAGGACGTAACCCGGTCCATTACCACCATCGGGGTTGGAGCTGCTACCAATCCAACGTGGTAGTTCTGGTGGTGGGGGGTGGAGTGGGCCAGCAGTCACGAAAGCTTCCTCATCCTGCAAGACAGTTATATTGTTCCTCTTCAACACATAACAGGGGCAAGTCCAGGACTTGCCTATGGTGGGATTCGGCATTCACCTTCAGCGAGCTAGGTATCTTAGCATCATCATTTAAATAGACCTTAGCAACAACCCGGCTATGTTCTCTGGCTCTAACCATTCAGTCATAATACCAAAACCCAAGACTGCTTTAGCAATGCAAATTGAGTCTTTCAAATCTTCAGGGAAAGCAAGCAACATAACCCAGGCTTCACGATCAATATCAAATTTACGAGCATTTAAACCATCATCATGCTTGTGTATCTTGTCATACGATAATCGATTGAACCTAAAGGTTGGACCCGAAATCTTTCCCTTTCAGAGAACTACCAAACTTAACATAGGCATCTCCAAGCTGCGCATTGATAAATACCAACTCGGGGGACCTCATGTACCTCTTGGAAGAAGGAGCGCAAAGCTTTCTCGAGTTCTTTGAAGTCGTCCTTGTGAACCGGCGGCTCCCAGACGGGACGATGGCTAGGTCTTCGTTGTACTTGGTGTAGCAACCGATGATGAAGACTTCATGGCGGAGCAGCGGGTTGATGGCCGACTCATCCACGGTGAAACCGGCGAGGGGAGATGCGGGGGTCGGGTCGGCCCGACCGGTTCGCCATTGCGGTGGATGGGGAGGGCGGGGTTTTCTCGAGTGGAAGGCGAAGGGTTGGGGGAAAAGGAGAGACCAGGGGTTCCGAGGCGGGTGGTATTTAAAGAGGTAGGTGGAGACTTTCCAAATTCTAGTTGATTGATGGGCCGATATCTTTTGATCCGGATCCTCCTAGAAAGGCAATTAGATGATAGGTGTCCATAATTGAAACAGGATCGCACCTTACTTGTGAAACGCATTCTTTCCAAAAGTGGCCATGGGCGGGCATCGGCTACGAGAATTGACCGGGACCCGATCCGGTTTGTCTTTGGCTGGGGCGTAATCCAATTCGGGTGTCTTGCTCTTTGTGGGAGATTTGAGAGACGGGCCTCCATGGAATTTCGACGGATTAACCGTTGGGGCATGAGCGAACCGTTGTGCTTCGAGAGGGCCAGAAATGGAGACGGCAAGACACATTTGAATTTGAATTTGGAGCATGTGTCCTTTGATCACGGCTGTTTCCTGAAACATTAGGAATTTCCAAAGAGAGTTGTTCCTTGTTCTTCGGGATCCAACGGCGAACACGCTTCTTTGGTTGTTGCTTGAGAAGATCTAGAGATGGGGGTATTGGCTTCGTTTTTTTGGGGAGTCAAGATAATTCTTATGATAATCATCCGGATAAGAAAGGCGAAGAAAGACTCTTTGTTGGGATTAGCTGGAGTTTTAACAACATCAGCATAGCTTTTACTAAAGCTTATCGAAGAACAAGAGTTCTTCTTAGAATTGGAACCCACATGGGTCCATTCGACTTCTAATTCCTTAATCCAACAATCATAATCCCCGATCCAATTAGGGCCACCCCCACTCCAAAGGTGAAAGAAAGCCAAAAAAGATTTGCAAGTGTAAGTTTTGAGCTTGTAAATCATTAAACCGACGTTCTTGCAAGCAACACTAAACTTAAACATCCGGCTGAAAGGAAAAGGACCCCAAAATCTTTTGCAATGCCTCCCGGACAAGATTGAAGTATCAAACTAACAGATTGTTCATTGAGACGGATGGCGGATCTGCTTAAGCCCGACCACAAGATGGAAGATCGAGGGGGAAGATGGAGAAGAGGGACTGACCGAGCATCCAAAGCGAGAGAGCGAGGGAGGCAAAGTGCCTCCCATGATCGAAAAGACGGTCATCGAGGGGCCCGCCATTCGGAGATCACCCGATTAGAGTTGGGCGCCATCACCGGAGGGGAGGGAGCACCGGAGAGCTCGCCGGAGGGGAATTGGGAGAGCGATGGGGGAGGAAGCACCATCCGTTGTTGTTGTTGCACCCGCATCGGTATTGATCTTCCACCATCCCCCCCGTAATAATAAACTCAACTAGTCCTACATTCGGAGGGTGGATTCCAAAGGACTCAACAGACTGTCACTCCCGCGATCTACCACACGGCCCGGAATATAGGGTGCAATTGCGGATAAACGTTGTATAAACACCACGTTTACACATTGCTTATCACCCACATAGTGATCATCTATATGGATGCTATACAATTCCATGCATAAAATATAAAGCAATCTTACTAAACTAAACATATAATTGTAGCAAGCATAAACACATATCAATAAGAATATAATAATTATAAAGATCGAGCCATAACAATTGTATTCTAAATATAATAGTACTTACAGATCGAATACAAGAGAGAAGTCTCAAGAAGCGATGATCCTTGCTACTTCTTGACTATCGGGAACTCAAGATGAACTTGATCTTCAACTAGAACTAGCTAGATAGCTAACTACTTCTAGTATGAACTAGGGCTTAGGTCTAGACTTATTTTGGACTAGATGGGTATGAGTTGATGAATGAATATGATAATGAAATTGATATCAGCCACCGGGTCATTTGGTCTTCTTATATAGCACTTGGCAATGAACGTGAACCCTTGGATCAAACCGACCTTCAACAATGGTATAGATACAACCTCAATGTCGGTAGTAAACCGACATAAAAATGTGAGGCTGACAGGCCGACCCCACCTGGCGGCCGGCCTACATGATACTGGCGGCCGCCAGGGTGGTGTGCCACCTCATCTTCCCGTTTGTTTTGGTGTTCTCTCGGTATCTTCTAGAATGTTTTAGTCCACTTTTCGGGTTGAGTAACTTCACGGTCAAGTCTTGTCATCATATGTCTTGTATATTCCGAACTTTCTCCATTCTTCTCGGCATTTATCTATCAAGTCCACGGAAAGTCACGAGAATACCAAAACTCGTGGAATTATGTTAGTTAGACCCCCCTAGACTTATGTTTGGTCTTTGACTTGAGCCCTTATTTCATGTTATTTAACTTATAATATTATGCTATAACAGGTGTCAACAGTCTTCAAGTTAGGATTATCTTAGGAATTTTTGGTGTGCAAGGGGATATCTCATCTATAAGGGAGACCCTTATTAGGAAATAAATAAATAGGATATGCTTGTAAAAGGTATTCCGATCATATAAAGAAAACCTTATAGAGATTGCTTAGATTACAAGTCTCACTAGCCGGGCTATATAAGCAAGAGACATGTAATCTCTAGGGGATAAGCAAGCAATAAAAATATATCTATCGCTTTGAGCACCCCTGCCTCCTCCACCGCCGCCTTGACCCAGCGCCCGCGCCCGCCACGACCGCGCCGCCGGCGCCCCCTCCCCCCACGGCTCCTCCTCTCCATCTAGTTGCTCGTCTTTGCCGCTCGTCGCCGCCCGGTGAGAAGCTGCAGCCCCCACGCCATCTCGGGAGCTCCAGCGGCCGACGAACACGTGTCAATTCGGCTCAATCTGGCAGGAATCGGCGGTATCCGGAGACCAAGGCGATTCCCACCACCGATGCCTTCCGAGATGAGGGAGTTCACCGCGGTGGTGAAGGCGCTCCTCAACAATAAGCTGCGTCAAGATCGGCCGGACGCCGACAAGATGGAGACGCGCCTACGTCGCAAGGAGCACGTCTTCATCAACTCCGGGACTGCACCGAGCACGATGACCAAAAGCCGGGAGGATAGCCCGGCGGCCGCCGCCGCCGGCGGCACTGGGGGGCGGCCCTGGCACCGCTGCCCCGGCGCGCGCCCTCCCCTCGTCGCGGCCCCCCGTCGGCGGCTCCGACCCTGCTATCCTCCCGGGAGGAGGAGGGCGATGGCGTTCAGGTGACATGCACCGGCTGTCATCGGCGTCGCCCTCGGCGACACCGGCACCGGCTGCCCTCTCCTCTCCACCGACACTGCGATCGGCGGGATTCTCCCGGCGACGGCGTCACCAGCGGCGCCCCCGCCCCGGCGCACCCGAGGCACCCATGGGACGGCGCCACTCGCGGCACCCGGGACCGTGGTGCCACCGCGGCATCATGCCCTCCCCACGTGACACGTCGCAAGTCGAGTCACGGCGAGACCGGCGACCCGACCTTCGGATTTGCAAGCCGGAGCTCTTCTTCCGGCTTAACTTGGAGATCGACCCGACCGGCCTACGTGAGTTACGCCGCCTTCCACCTCACCGGTATTGTTGCGATGCGGTTCATGGATCTGTCCAAGAAGAAGTCTACGATTGAGTGGGATGAGTTCACTCACCGCCTACGCCATCGCCGGACCCCCGCCTACCTCGACGCCGAGGGCGTCGCGCGCGCGCCGCCTTCCCGGGGAGGCAAAGGCGGATGACTACATCAACTAACCGAGAACTATGCACTACGCATGGAACTCGAGGGACAGCGCCACCGTGTCGGCCTCTTCGTGGGAGGCTGTGGGAGGCGCTTCGCACCACGCTTCGTGTGGTTCGAGCCTCGTTCGATAGGAGGAGGCCATCGACCTTGCCCGCCGCCGCTATTAGCGATGACGAGTCGGACGACGCCGGCGGGACGCCGGCTGCCGGCGCCGCCATGGCCGACCGCCAGCGCCTACCCGAGCGACATCGATGGCGACATAGCGGTTGCCCCGGTTGACCGCATGCCGGGACAGCGGCGTCTTCTTTGCGCCATGGGCGACATCGGCGGCTGGCGGTGAAAACGACATGATTGCTGAGCTGCACAGGCGCGGCGACCAACAAGGAGCTCGGGATCATCGTCGGCGCCATCGAGTTGCGGGCTACCGCACCGAGTGGAGCCTCCACCACGGCATCGTGGTACTTCCACCGCTATTACATCCCGGCGCCGAGCTTCTCCGGGACTTCTGGCGGGGAGAACGTCCCGCTGCATGGTGTAGCGGTGGGCTTCCACCTCCCCAACCGCCCTCGGGAGGATCGGGCGTTCCGGCAAGCGTCCTCCTACTACGAGGCGACCCACGGCGTCGGGGTCGGCGCCACCGTCCTCCCTCACGACAACAACGGCGGCGTCTTCTTCCGCATCGACAGCGTCACGGTTGGCGCCACCGTGGACAAAGGAGATGTAGGCTGGGGCCCTCCGTCGGCACGCCCGGTGACCTCCTCTCGGCTGCCTCCTCGACTTCACCTCGTCGCCGCCTCACGTCGCCGACACGTCTAATGCGAGGCAGCTCCATGCAAAGGTGGCAGTGCCCGACGACTTACACCTACACGTCTCCTCCTCCAGGCTCGCCCGGATGATCGAGCTGTCGGGCACCCTCGGCGCCTCCGTCATGCGTCGTGCGTGGGCGGAACGCCCGATGTGCACCCTGGCGAGCTTCAAGTTCAGCATCTACTTTGGCGACCTCCACCTCGACTTCTCCTTCTCCGACAAGGGCGCCCGGCATACGCAACGGCGACAACGACAAGTGCGGCCCTCTCGTCCTCTACTGCCGGGCCGGGGTTGTCACTTCCCGATCAGCGTGCCTTTCGCCACCACGGTGGGTTGGGCGGCACGTGGGCCGCGCCGCCTCGTCGAACGGTGGGGAAATGTCATGATCGAGTGGGCCAGCCCGGGACGGGCTATTGGGCCTGACAGCGGCGGCCGCCCCCCGAGGGGGCCGGGCGGGGCGCGCAAAGGGGGCCGGCGCCCCTTGCCGCCGCCGTCTTCTCTCTCGTGACGAGTCCGAGTTTGCCGTCTTCAAGTTAGGATTATCTTAGGAATTTTTGGTGTGCAAGGGGATATCTCATCTATAAGGGAGACCCTTATTAGGAAATAAATAAATAGGATATGCTTGTAAAAGGTATTCGATCATATAAAGAAAACCTTATAGAGATTGCTTAGATTACAAGTCTCACTAGCGGGCTATATAAGCAAGAGACATGTAATCTCTAGGGGATAAGCAAGCAATAAAAATATATCTATTGCTTTGAGCACCCTGCCTCCTCCTCCCGCCGCCGCCAGCCCAGCGCCCAGCGCCCGCCGCCCGACCAGCGCCGCCCGGCCGCCCCTCCTCCCCACGGCTCCTCCTCTCCATCTAGTTGCTCGTGCTGCCGCCGTCGCCGCCCGGTGAGAAGCTGCAGCCCCCATACGCCATCTCGGGAGCTCCAACGGTCGGCGAACACGTGTCAATTCCGGCTCAATCTGGCGAATCGACAACTTCCCATGCAGCCCATGACATGCCGGCCCGGCAAGATGGAGAGTTATTGATTAATCTTCTGAGTGGAACAAGATATACATACACATATACATCTAGGCTCAACGATTTGTAGCTGATAGACGTACGTTGCCAGGAATCCATACATGCTGGCCGTATATACCCCAAGTTGTAGAATCTCAAAAATGCACTACGTAGACCGGCGTATTTACAAACTCTCTATGGCCAGTTATCTGAACGTACGCGTATACGAGGGCACATACACGTCTCGTTACCGCACATATGGCTTCTTTGCTTGCACGTCGAAGTGTATGCATGTGTGCATGGTCTTAGTATATATGTCAAAGCTAGTTATATTAGCTTCACGTCAAAACATATATATATGCATATACGGCGTAGCATGAAGCTTTATTAGCTTCTTACCTTCTCTGCCTTGCTTGTTGTATGTAACGAACGCACATATACATATGTATATTTTCTTCTTCTTTTTTAATCCTCTTGGCGGACACATAAATATATGTATGCACATGGATTTTATTTTGACAAAAATCTCGTCAAACAAACTGAGAGGTGGAGTATTAGGAGAATAAAGGAATTAACAGAGGCCATAGTAAAACGAAGGCAGGCTCTGGTTGTGGCATGTGTTTCATCTATGAGTAGCAATTGCATGCACCATATACTAAAATCAAAATGAAGAGACGTACCATTTGGAAAAGCTAGCAATAGTAAATATGGTAGGCACAGTAGGGGATTACACCCCTCCTGTTTTCATAAAAAAATAGTAAATATGGTAAGAACGAAGCACACAATTTCATTTACTATTCCATAACACCCATCGAAATACGCGATGGATTATCCGTCACACCAGTGAATCGAAATATAATGCGATCGATCAGACATTGCATATTATTTCAAGGAACGCATGCCGTAAATATATAGTATTAATGTAGATAGGCAGCTAGCCAAATGCAAGCAAGCAGTAGGCTGTGAATCGAAGAAGCTGAGCTAGCCACATTTTGGCCACTCGTAATCTGCCCTTCCCAGCACGGTCCAATTGGGGTTGTTGATGCTGGTGTCGACAATGACAAAGACACGCTCCGGGAACTGCCCCCAATCATCAGGGAGGGGAGTGTTCGGCCCGAGGTTTATTATGCTCACGTCCGGGCGGTCGCGCATGATCCAAGCGCTTGCATGGCCTAAATCCATCCCCACAACATCCGGCCACTCCGTTATTTGCTCCTCCGACATATTTCACGATCCAACTCTCTCTGTGGTGCCAGGGGAAGAAGCAGAAGAAGAAGAAGAAAGCTGCACTGCTTGTGGTGGAGCTGAGATGGAAGTGGCCGCCTATATATATAGTACGCAAGTACGCACTCATAGTGTACAAAATATACCACATCGTATAGTCAGTTGTCCTCTTGCTCATATACAAATAACTTACAACAAATGACAAGACAAAAATTATATATATTACGCATGCACATCCGTGTATAGAGCTATATGCCAACAACCCTGGCTGTTGGTTTTAGTTAGTTTCTAGCTGTATACACAAAAATCGCACGTCATCACTGAACTCACTAATAATAAGAGAACTATTAATTCTAGAGATACATGTCTACCATATGGGCTACAACAATGACGAGATAGAAACCCCGACTATTAGTTTTAATTAGTTTCTAGCTATATACACAAAAATCGCACGTCATCACTGAACTCATTAATAATAAGAGAACTATTAATTCTAGAGATACATGTCTACCATATGGGGTACAACAATGGCAAGATAGAAACCTTGGCTGTTATTTTTAGCTATATAGGCCCATCACCGGCTAGCTTGTGCGTGCCATGATGCATGAATGTTTAGGCAAATATGTGTGTTTATGTTTAATCTTTGATGTATATGATGTTCCAAAGTATGGGATAGATGCATGGCAGTCAGATGTCACACTCAGCTCGCGTTATTCGATTGCGAGCCTTGGATACATCATAGAATAAACATAAGCAGACAATGTATTGATGAGTATATGTTCATTTATTATGGTTGTTTTTAGTGTCCATAAGCGGATGATTAATGTAATGATATAGTACACGGCAGGAATAATGAAACGTGTCTCCATCTTGCTATAGTATAATAAGTTTTTCCTTAAATTATTCTCTCAATTTACAAGATAGAGGCACAACCATATGGAAAACCGTCATGCCATGTTCTGAGTTAAGAAAGCAAAGACTTCATAATTAATAAGGGGTGCACTAACAGGATACTACAACAAACCACAGTTTCAGATTTCCTTTTTGTTGCAATCATGCATCATCTTCTCCACAAAGTAAAATAAAAGTGGAAAATTGTAGATGGTAGGATTGATGTAAAACGAACATAAGATAGGAATGTTTTCCTCCAGATTTCAAAGGAATTCTACTAAAAGATCTAACCACAAGTTTTCAATTTAGTTGGAAGTCCTGGTGCATCTTCTCTCTTTCTTATTTGGCACTAGTCTTGATTGGTCAACTAGTGTCACCAAATATTTCCTGTCAACTAACTGATAGGAAAAGAAAACACTAACTGGTCTATTGAATATATATTTGAGATAGGTTTTTACCACTGGTTCAAGCTACAAACCACTACTGGACTCTGGTTCTTTGTCGAGTGCCTGCGGCGCTAGGCAAAGGCTTTGCCCAGTGCCGCACTCAGCAAAGGGCCTTCGACGAATTGTTTGATGGCAAAGGGCCCACTCCAACTTGGCTTAGACGCCCTTGCTGACCTCTAAGGTGGTGGCCAAGGTGGAGTACGTCCAAGAGCTTCCCTAAGATGTTCTCCATGTACTTGGGGCGTCCTTCCAATTGGGCCAGTGTCCCAATGAAGGATAACAAGCCCATGACGGCGTTGTAGCTCCGGACGTAAGTAGCAGCAGAATGTCTTGATGATTTGAAGGCCTTGCCGACATGATATTGAGGTGGAACCAAATCTCCGGATGGATGAGTTATGACCTTCCCAATAAAGCATTGTTGGGCTGCCGACGAACTAAGAGTAAAATTTTTATGAGCTCGCACTTTGTGATACATTTATACCTATAATCAAATAATGACATGTACATGTGAAACCAAGTGAGTTGTACCAAAAGTAACTATGCAAATGTGGACACGAGCTCACCTTATAAACAATGGTTGTATCGAGGAAGGTGTCATGTTCTCATCTCATCCTCCCTTCTTGACAACAAACCGTCCTCGGTTTGAGTTTAATTGGAGGACAAGTTGTAGGTAGTAGCCACCATTGCTCCCCTTCTTGAGATTTAACCTGTTTCTTCATAGAAAAACTTGGAGGTCTCGACATGACATGATTATTAATATTGCAGCCCTCTAGTTCATTATATTGTTGCAGAACAAAAGAAGGTTTCAGATTTGAACATATATAAGCACGATGCACCATATATTCTCCTTTACAATTATATTTGCCAATAAAGTGATATGTACAAGTAGACAACCATGGCAACTCAGCACTTATAAAATTCTCTTCCAAACTACTAAGAGCACATAGAGTATCCAACTCAACATAACCCAAAATATTTAAAGAAGACAACAATTGCAATTCATCATTTTTAGTAGCAATTGGAAGCAAATGTTTATTTTTAGCATAAGTATTTGGTTCCAAAACAAAAAGAATTACTCTCTTTCAATGGTTGTGGCACACGAATAATCATACCACTATCATTCAACTCGTCTTTATCACAAATATTAGTAGAACATTCATCATGTGACAAAGGTAAATCAATAGAAGGTTCTTGTACAGAATCAAGAGCATCATTGGTGGGAGAATTCAGCACATCAAGAGAGCTCTTACCAGAGACATGTACCTACTCTTTCTCAGTCACCTTGTCCTCATTTTCAGATTCATGCTACAAAGTAATAGTTCCAACAAGAGACAAAGCAATATCTTCATTTTGTAAAAATTCAGATTTCGATAAAGGTAATGTAACATCTGAAATAGACCATTCTTTTCTAAAAGGCTCATTCTTTCTTCTCTATACTCTCAGGAGATCTTCTCTTAAAATTTTAGCAGCATTCATAGGAATAACTGTAACTTTTCTACCATTGTATTTGAACAAATATTCATTTGTAACTGTAGTGTGCACAACATTATTTTCAGATATCTAAGATTTACCAAATAACAAGTGACATGATTGCATAGGTACTATATCAAATTCAGCGCTACCCTTATAAGGACCAAGGGAAAACTCAATGCGTGCAATTTCGGTTGCCTTTATTTTATCCCAAAAAATTTACCCATTGAATGTAGTATGGATATGGATGTGGCCTAGCGGTCAAACCAAGCTTCTCAACCATCTCTAACTTAGAAGGTTGTTGCAAGTCTTGCCATCAATCATAGTATGACAACGACATTCCTTCACAAGAAAGTATGTTTGGAACAAGTTGTTGAACTGGTTTTGCTTTGCCTTCTCCATTTGAGAACCGAGCACTCGTTGTGCAAACTCCGTGGTGCCCTGCATGTCACTCTCAAAAAGATGCTTGTTGTTTGACACTGTTAGCAATAAAAAAAAAAAATCCCTATCAACTAATAAATGTGTAACGGTGGAAACACGGTCTCACATGCCTTACGAAATTCTTACAAATGTTCTTACCAAAGCAAGGCAAAGTGGACAATACAAGCGGTGGTTGGTTCGTGATACCTACGAGGCGTAGCACCAAGATTGCAAGTGTCTTTTTCTGTACCGATATGAAGTGTATGTGGAACTTGGGAGGCAACAAAAGAACAAATATGTATATGTGGCACACAAGTCAGTAACAGATAGCAATATTGAATAAATGTCCACGTTGAGTTCGATTCCATCTCGGTATTTCTTTGGACGGTCGATAAGTAAACGGATGCCCAGGTCTCATACGGACTCTGTTTTCGACGATCCATACATGGATGGAAAGATAATTTTATAAGCTAACCAATGGATTAATTTGTTTTGAGGCCCAAATTCCATCAGAATCAACAGTAATCATCGAAACAAGTTGACATCCAGAATCTGTCGTATTTTGCGCCGCTGTCTTTTTGGGCCGTTTGGGCCTTGTAACATGTTAGGGTTCCTTAGTGACGTGATTAGGGGTCTTTGGACGCCCCTTTGGCTTTATAATCAGTAGCTGCCGCCTATGTTAGGGTTTGAGTTTTGCTTTAGATTATTCTGTCCATTGACAGTCGCCGTTTATCGGTTTGTGAAACCCCACATTAAGATCTTAATCATATATCTCAATTGTCACTTTATTTGAGTTGTGTATTATCTTGTTCTTGCTTGTGTTCTTCGATTCGTAGCAGGGATTAGCCTTCTTGGCGAGGTCAACCGGCTTGTGACACGGTTGATAACCAGAGGAGACGTGGTGCTAAGGTTGCAGGGTTCAGGTCTTTGTGATCTTTAGCCGGATCGGTGTGTCACTTCCGAACAAATCGATAGTTATCTTGAACCTGACGTAAGATCGGGCATCTCGTCCCCATTACGTGCTCCCTTGGTTTCTCCAACCATTCGCCGATCTCCCTGCGCGTCTCCGATCCCTAGCCAACCGGTCAACGAACTTGGGCCTTGGGACGGAGCGTGGCCACCATGGAGAATCAGTGATGTCTCCTTCACGCAGATCAGCTCCCTTGTCAACAATTGCAGCGACGCAATAGCGCGCCTCATCTAGGGTGCATCCAAAATGACCGCCAGGACGTCGTTCGTGGGTCTCCCTCTTAGCAGACGAAGGGAGAGTCTCTTGATCGCACCTGGTGCTGTAACATGGACGCTCGTGGATCAGCGCCCGGTGGCCGGTGCGGATGTGAGGCTCCAATCAAATGTTGCATTGCTTGCTAGCTTGTGGTAGTAGCACAGGTGCACGTGTGCATGCATATATATGCAAATGCACAAGCACCTGGACCCATACTAGTATTATTCGCGGTGATGATAGGCCTCAGCATCACGATGCACCGTGTGTTGCTGTTGTCCATTAGCGCCTCTGGCAGGCTACAGGCAACAACTTTGCGTTTGTCAGCCTCGACTGTCATGCCGATGCAGAGTGCGTCACCGTCGTGCCGACGCATAGGGGCGCTAGTCCTTCACGTCTTGGCTCCGCGCACTCGTGCATCGCATACGTTGCCGACATGGACGGGTAATACCATCGCAATAGTAATTAACACTACTACAGATTCGCTCATCACTATCGCCGGTATCATTGCCGAAATTTAGTCCACCGGCAGCGATGAACCGCGCCCGGCAGTGATGAGCCGTCCAGGCGCGGGACAAACCAGAATCTCCACGGACTCGACCAATACCGGCAGTGAAGATTTATATCTCTACCGGTTTGAATCATTCCCCGGCAGTGGTCTTGATGGACACAGATCACTGGCGGGTTTGAATTAGAACCGATAGCGATTCGACGATTGACACAACCGGGTTGATTGGAACCGATAGCGATTTGGGAGGGGAAGCAAAGGAACAGTAAAACAAAAATCAGAAACTGAAGATTAACACGCATCAGATTAACAAACGACTGATCCATTAACAAACGACACAAACCAAATTAAACTGTCATAGAAACAACTGATACAATAAATTAACATAAAAAGAAAGCGGCTGGCCTAATTAAGCCGCCTTCTTGGCCTTCTTGGCCGCCCGCCTGGCCTTCTTCCTGGCCTTCTTGGCCGCCATCTCCTCCAGTTTGGCCGCCGGTATCCCCTCAGCGAGGTTATCGGCCAAGTACTCGATCTGGAGGGCGATGATGGACTTCTCCTCCAAGTGTTGATTCACCGTTGGCAGGCCAACTTGGTCGGCCAGGCTGTTGAGCTTGTTGCGGGCGGCGCTGAGGCGATGCAGGATGATCTTCTCCGCCCGGTCGGCAGCCCCTGTCGATGGTCTTCTCCTCCAAGTGGTGATTCACGTTGGCAGGCCAACTTGGTCGCGGCGGTTGTTGTTGAGCTTGTTGCGGGCGCCGAGGCGATGCAGGATGAACTTCTCCGCCCGGTCGGAATCCATGTCGGTCGCCGGGCGGCATCACCCGACCCCGCCGGCTTATTGTGGAAAACGGGGTAGAGAGGAGAGGGAGTGTGTTTGGAGAGCGGAGTGTTGGAGAGCGGACCGGAGACGAGGGGGTTATGTACGTATAAATAGGACTCACCAGTGGTTTCACGAGGAACAGTTGAACACAAATGATAGAAAATTAAGATTGACACACATCATAATAAATAATAAACCGATTCAAGGAAACAAGTAGAACCCAAATTAACGAAAGATAAAAGAGATTGCCATGCAGCAGATTAACCAACAAGCGAACCATTAGCAAATTAACCACACGAGATCATTGTATCTTACACATCCACACCGATCGGACAACGAAATTAACATAAACAAATAAAAGAAGAGAACCTAGGCCGCCTTCTTGGCCTTCTTGGCCTTCTTGGCGGGCGGGCGCCTTCCCGGGCCTCCTCCTCCGGTTTGGCGGGAATCCCTCGGCGCGCCTTCGAGGGGCGGTTGGCCCTCTCCCTCGCGCCTCCTCCTCCTCTGGCCGGCCATTGTTGAGGGCGGCGCGGAGGAGGTCCACGGCGAACTTCATCTCCTCCGGGTGGCGGCCATGTCGACGATCGTGGGCGGCGAGTCCGGCTTTCCCGTGTGAGAGGGCACGAAAGAGAAGTTAGTGTTGGATAATTGGCCCTCTCCTCGGGGGCGGGGATTAAATGTGGCGTTTCCAAAAGATGGTTCCTCGCCGGGCCGTAAACGGCGGCGACGCTGCGCCCAATGACCGGGCACTCAACGCGGATTGTATTTTTCAAAGCACAACCGATAACTTAATTATTTTTCCAAAGAACAAGTTAAGATTCAAATCAAATTTTAATTTTAATCGCTCTTTGGGCGGCAAACGAAAAATGATTCTGTGAGAGGGGCAACACAATAATAATATATAATTTTTATTTATTAATATATAAAAACAAAAAAAATAGAACATATAATAAAAAATGATAAAAAACCAAAAAAAAGAGGAAGGACGCCGGCCTAGTCCTCGTCGTCCTCCTCCTCCTCCTCATATTTGGCGTCGTCCTTCTTGGCCAAGGCCTTGAAATGTAGTGGTTCATCTTCTCTTCGGTGGTTTCCAAAAGATGGTTCCTCGGAAAAGGGTGCATCAACCGGCATCGCGCTCGCCCAATGACCGTCTCCTCGGCACTCAACGCCCCAGGTCTCCGGTCCCGCTTAGGAGAGGGCGGGACGTTGTATTTTCCAAAGCACAACCTGGATGATCGAGAAGCGGAATGGATGAACGCCATGATCAGGGGTTAATTATTTTTCCAAAGAACAAGTTAAGATTCAAATTAAATTTTAATTTTAATCGCTCTTTGATTCTGGGCTGCGTTTCCAAAGCGAAACAGATTCGGGGACAAATGAGGGAGCAACAAACAGCAATAATATATATAATTTTTTTATTTATTAATATATTATAAAAAAAAAAAAATAGAACATATAATAAAAATGATAAACCGGCGATTGTCTCCGCTTCCCAAAAAACCAAAAAAAGGAAGGAAGGACGCGGCGGTGTTATAGTCCTAAGTCGTCCTCCTCCTCACTCGGGAAGAAGGTTGCCTCGGCGCTTGGTTTATCGTCCTTCTTGGCCAAGGCCTTGAGGGCGATCCGGCGGCTAGTGCGGCCCTTAGGTTTGCAATTCAGTTCTCTTACGTCCTCTTTCTACCTTGGGGCGTAGTGGTTCATCTTCTCTTCGCATTGAAAGGGTGGATCCACCCTTGGGGAAGATCAAGACCATGAAAACCCTAAATTCCATTCTTTCTTTTACCCCCTTTTCTTTTATTCAAAATTTATAAAGAATTTGGGTATGGTTATTAAGGCAATTTTGTAGGGTTGAACAAATCGAGTTTTCGTTTAGGGTGAAATACCAAAATTAGGGTTTTCTCGATCAAAAACATTCAAAATCATAGATCTTGTTGAGTTTGAACAAAAAAGTCATGTACAAAGTTTTTCAAGTTGTTACATGATTTTAAAAGTAATTTTGAATTCAAATTTCAAAATTTTGAACTGCATTTCAAAAAGTCATATTTAGAGGCCGAATTTGAAAATTTTCCAATTGTGAAAATTGTAGATCTTGAAAAATTAGCCTAAGTCACTTTTGGAATTTTTGAAGTTCAGTTCAAATTTGGGGAGAATTTGACAAAATTCAGATAAGATAGGATTTTAGGGTTACGGGAAAACGTTGGTCGGGTCGCATTCGGCCGTCCTCGCGTCACCAGCTACCTGGGCGGGGTCAATGGTCCCTTGTCAATAAAGCTTGCCCGGCGCCTCTTTCTCCTTCACGTCGTTCCTTGCCCTTGTCCTCGTCGCCGTTGAGCCAATCCACAAATTTCATCCTGCCATCGTGTTCGCCCAACTTTGTTGTTTGAGCTAGTTCTAGTCCTTCCTCGAGGCAGCCATGCCGTCGTCTTCTCCATCTCCGTCCGGGAGGCCGCCGAAGAATGCAAAGAAGAATGTGGCGTTGGTCTTCCATGACCGCCGCTGCTGCTCGGATCACCCTGGATCCCAACCAACGTGAGCACCGTCATCTTCCGAGGTCCCGGGTCACGGGGTGTCGGTTTTCTTTGTTTAGTGAGTTAGCCGGAACGCACTTGCGCCCAGCCTTCCCCCATGAGAAGCGTCTTAGCTAGGGGTCGGTTTGGGTTGATTAAGGGGGAAAAGGATCGCCTGGAGTTGCCTGGAGATGGTCTGCACGTCGGGGAAAGCTCCGGGGTTGGAGCTGCGCCGCCGACGATCTCGGTGGTGGTGCCCGGTGCCTTAGGTGTCGGGTTTTTCAGCGCCGTGGGGGTCGCGTAGAGTCAAGTTGTTCGCCGGAGGGGTCGTCGCGAGCTTTTGAATTCAACGGGCTGCGTTTCCAATGGATGTTGGGCCGCGACAAAGGGTTTGGCGCGTTTGCAAAGGGATGTTGGGCGGTTTTAAATAGGCAGTCTTGGGAGGGTTTCTTTGTTTTTAAAAAGTCCGAGTCTCCACCTTCATTGATCTTAAATTCTGAAAATTTTTGTAGAAGCTTCGGGAATCCATGAAAAATTTGAAACTTTGGTAGTTTTTGCATGATTTAAAATACAAATTTTAATTGAAAAATGCATCTTCCTTGATTTTTAATAATTATTTTATTTATCCAAAAACAAATAGTTATATCTCTAAAAATTTTTGAGCTTGTTTAAAGAAAATTTATTGAAATCATTAATTTTATCTACATTGTTTAGTGTTTAATGCACTTTTGAGATTTCAACTAACCCGTGGTCTTGAGAACTCCTTAGGCAATGATGATGATATCCGTAAATTATAAATTTTCACTTTTTAATAGTTGTATGTTATATAGCATCATATTTAAATATAGGTCATGGCATACATTATTTCGTGAGTGAACGTTCAGTGTCAAGGCTGCGAGGTTCTTTTGAGAATCGTGTTGCTCTAGTCTTCACTACGGTTAAAAAGTTTTATATCGCTTAATTATTAAGTAATTAGGAGTTGTAATAACCTAATTCTTTGCATTACCATCCCTATGAGAAAATGCTTAGTGAAGCAGCCCCCTTAATTAGTTAAGTTTTTCATCAAAATGTTTTAAGTAAGAAGATGGTACTGTTTTCGACGGGTTATATCAATGTTTGAAAGCCGTGGGATACCTAGCTGTGCTTGTCCCGTGTTGGTCGTTTGCGTTGTTTGGATTGGGTGCTTTTGAACGCATAGTACGCTGAGGCCTTTCAAAGACCGGCGTCGACCTAACTGATCGTACATATATCGCGGGTGGAGAGATGGCGGGAGTAGCGGTGTACCACTGGCATTAGGCGGTCCCGTTTTGGTTATGGCAAGCTTATCACCGTCGGGTTAAAACTAAGAACCGGCGTAGTAAATGATGGAATATGTTTTTTGCATGTTTGCTCAGGATAACCTAGAGTATATGAGCTACTAATCGAATTAAAAATATTGAAAGTAAGGATTCACTTATAGTAATGCAAAAGAGTTCTTGATTCTTGCTATAGCCTTACCTTGACTCCTAAGACCGCACCAGTCTTCTCCTCTTTTCTTTAGTCGGGAAGGAACACTCGGGGTTCTTTTGACCCTCGTGATTTGGTCATGAGCGAGGCTTGTTTTGGTCCCCGCATGACCCGGGGAAGAGGAGGCGAGTGCAGGGGTTGGTTTATTTGTATAATGTTACTCCAATAATATCAGGCTTGTAATAATGACACTTAAGTTTATGTATTTGAATAAATGGTTTGTAAAATTATGGTTATGTAATCCTTTCCGTTTCGTTTACCGAGATATTTTGAATAAAGTGTTGTAATATAAGTGACTTGTTAATGAGATCCTTAGGTTTGAAGATTAATAGCACTTTCTAGATTATTGGGAACTTCGATATCTTGATCGAGAGGTCTTAATGACAATGATAAGTGCATGTTCTAATTTCTTCATTTACAATCTTCTTTGCTACTCTCCACATACATATCTATGGCCTCTCTATGGGAGAAAGCCCTCCACGTCTGAGATATCGTTCTTATGCATCTTAGGCCACCAAAATGGTTCACACACACAAGAGGTGCTACAAGAGTCTTATCAAGATTGAGCGGCGAAGGAAGGTTAGAAACATTTGTGAGATTCACGGAGCCATCCGGTTACGTGGTGCTTGAGAGAAATTTTGGGCATTTGGATTTACATGTCCATATAAGAGACATGGCATTCTCGGATAAGATCATATCGATTTATGAAAATGCTGCTTCAATGAAAATCTCCTTTGGTGATCAAAGCGATTTTCATAAATTAACATGATCTTCTCTTGCGAATGCCTATGCATCTTGTCATTGGACGCAACCACGGCTTGGCCATTACGGATAATTATCTCGTAAGGCATCCTTGCCGTGGATTCAATGTAAATCGAGTTATGCCCTCCTTTGTAAGATCGAGCACAAGAAACCTCACGAGAGCACCGATGGGGCCTTAACGGGCACCGATGGGCTTTCAAAATCCCATCGAATTTCATCGGCAAGAATCACATTACCTTCGGCGTTTTTTATTTTAAATGTGTTTGTACACTTTGATGATAACATTGATCTATTCGTGGAAAGGTCTTTGTTATCATATATGTAATTTTTTTCAAGGTCTTTGTTATCATATATGTAATCGGATATTGTAATCGGTTTGCTCTTCTATATATATAATCGTGTGTTCCTTTCCAATGGATGTTTGCATTTATATATCATAATACGGGCGCAGATTCTTATTTTTTCGACGCCCTTCTTATCTTTCATGGACGAACATAAATATATAAATGCTCTATGTACTAACCGAAAAGTTGGTAAACATCATTGAAACGCTCAACTCGGTGAAAAAAAAGAAAGGTCCAAGTAATCTCACGGCGGTGAAAGATAAGCTGTCGGTTTGAAATATATCACTGCTAGGGGTTTTAAAAGAGCCCCGGCAATAAAAGAGACAACACTACTAGTTTGCAAATACGAAAACCGATAGTGATCAGCCTTCTATCGCGTTTATCACGTAGGAAAATCTAATAATAAAAATATGGATCGAGAAAAGACCTAAGATCTTGTGTGGGGGCATAATTTGGGTGTACAAGGTTGTAAAAAAAATTCAAGACATTTCTACATTGTGGGAGTAGACATGCTTCACAAAGGTACATGACCCCTTTCATCGGAAGCATGACCGACAATTACATCCATAAGCTATCTTTGGGTCATCTTCGTTCCGGTGTGGTCTCGGCCTCAAACTTTTTCTTAGGCGTGCACATGCCACGTGTGAAGGAAGCACGATGTTTGAGATTTTTCGGACAAGGTTTGGTATTTTTTCAATTAAATTGAATTTCTACGCGACGACCCGAGTAATTATAGGTTGAACTGGGGTTACCCACTAATGAGCAGTGGTGCCAAAATTTCCCACATGGTCTCATGTGTCCTAGGAGGCAATTCGGTGTGTAGGTTGGTGCAAAATTCATAAGTTTTCAAGCTTTAATTAACCTCCTTCTATCGCATTTATCACGTAGGAAAATCTAATAATAAAAATATGGATCGAAAAGACCTAAGATCTTGTGTGGGGGCATAATTTGGGTGTACAAGGTTGTAAAAAAAATTCAAGACATTTCTACATTGTGGGAGTAGACATGCTTCACAAAGGTACATGACCCCTTTCATCGGAAGCATGACTAACAATTACATCCATAAGCTATCTTTGGGTCATCTTCGTTCGGTGTGGTCTCGGCCTCAAACTTTTTTCTTAGGCGTGCACATGCCACGTGTGAAGGAAGCACGATGTTTGAGATTTTTTCGGACAAGGTTTGGTATTTTTTCAATTAAATTGAATTTCTACGCGACGACCCGAGTAATTACAGGTTGAATCGGGATTATACATACTTCACAAAAGCATTACAATTAATTGATTACAATTGACACGGTACAATAATCAAAGTGTACAAACACATTAAGAAATAACCACCTCAAAAACACCCTTCTAGCACCTATGCCCGAGGTGGTTACAATGCTATACGTTATGCTTATCGATCTAAGTAAGGCGGATGGGACCTCTGTGAAGAACCAATGTCTCTCCGTGCCGACAAAGGCCCGAGGGAGACGGGGCTCTCATCTCCGGCGACGAAGCACAAGAATGCACGCTACTTGGCTCCTCGCTTTCCGTCTTCCGGAGTCCATGCAACAATGGCGTTGCACGAGCATCACACCCGGCTTACGTAAGCAGCGTTGTAGCTTAATCTTCAAAAACACCCTTCTAGTACTGCTATATACACTTTGTCTACCCATGATAAAATGTTTATGTGGAGGGCTTTCTCCCAAATAGAGGCCATATATGTGGATAGGAGAATTGGCAAATAACGAGGAAGAGGTCGGCCGGCGCACGGTTCGCCATACATGGCTCTCTGCTGCGGGGCTGGGGCTTTTTATAGGCGGTGGTAGGTGGGAATGAGCGGTGGTAGGTGGCAACGGTGTGATCTTATCACCGTGGCGGTGGTACCGTGTGGCGGTGGCAACGATTAATACGATCCTTTGTCGGATCGGCCGACATTTATACCCGGCGGTGAACCTATAATTTAACACTTCTTGGGACTCTTGTTAAACCGGCGCAGTGATTAACTATACACATGGGCGGGCGAGGTGAAAATTTCACGAGTCATTTGAACCCAGCGCCATTCGTTCTAGCCTCGGCGATATATAATAGCCGGGCTGGCGAGCTGAAATTTTCAGGTCATTTCAACCCCGCGCCCCAATCGTTCCCCACCGGCGTCGCCGACGGAGCACCACCACCACACACGCCCCGCGGTCGTCCGTCGCGCCCCCTACGGCGCCCCCTCCATTCTCTTCTTCTCCGGCGTCCCCAGCGCCACGGCGTCTGCGCCCTTCCACGGTGAGAACTAATTAGCCATTTAGTTCCTCGAGATTTTGCCTATGAGAATGAGATCTAATTCGCCGTTGTTCTCGCCTCGCCTCGCCCGCTTGTTCTTCGTCCCGTCGTCGACGGGGACCGCCGCTACCGCGACCGCCGTCTGCGACCTCCCGCCGTCCCCCGTCTACGCCCGACACCGTACGCCGCGACCTCGAGCTCGATTCGCCGGAAGAACGCCCGTCCGCGCCCTCTCGCTTCCTTCCAGGGGCGCTGCGTCTCGCACCGCCGAGACAAGACAGAGAGCGCGGACCGCACGCCGAAGCTTCGATGAGTGCGTCGGTCCGCCTTTGAGTTGTTCGTTGAAATGCCCGTGTTGATAAATCCAACCTGCTATTTCCTTTTTGTATTTAGATTTTGCTTTCAAACAGTTCGGGATCCTAATATAGTGCCAAAAGTATTTTAATTGGTCTATGGTGAACAAATTAGATTTAAACATTGTGGTCATTTACGGCAATGATTTAAGACATGCTCGAATTGTGATTGAAATGAGATAGATGTTGAAATTCATGAGTTTCGTGGTGTTCAAAATCTTCTTTGCATACAACATTTCGAATGACATAGCATTAACATCCTATTTTGGTTGCATGTATAGGCAAACCATGGCGTGGTATGTAGTGCATGTTGGTCAAGTGCCGGGGATCTATCGAACACGGGAAGATTGCTCTGCTCAAGTCTCTCGGCTACCCCGGTAATTGTTACAAAAATACAAGACCGAAGTCTGAAGCTTTCGGGGCCTACTATGGTGAAAATTTTCACTATCAACCAGCCCCGGAGATCGATGAGAAGCCTCTCTCCATAGATATGAAGATTTGGAGAATTGCGACTTGGCCTATGAAAGATGTTTTGATTTACGTCATGGCTATTGTCATTGTTTTCCTTATTTGGAAGTTGATGTCCTATAGGCTCAATTTAGTAGAACATTAGGTGGAGTTAGTTGTATGTAACCTTTGAACCATGTAATGTATCTATGATGCTTTTATGGGTTTAAAAATAGCTGATTTTCGGGGAAAAAATTCATAAATTATAAAAATTTTTAAACAAAAACGCCGGGTGGCATGGGCCCGACGGTGAATGACATACAAACCGGTAGTGTAACTACACCAAACACTATCGGTTTGAATTACTAACCGTCATAGACGACGAAACATCTTTGTCATTTTGCATTAACCAACCGATAGTCTCCACTCTAATACTTGTTGTCGGGTTGAGATCTCGCGGTGTTCACGTAAAGTTCAGCGATGGGTTCAAAGTAAGCCGCCATTGTTAGCTCTTCGATACACTTTGTCGGCTCGGTCTAACCCGATAGTGTTATCCCCACGATTCACGTCGGTTCGTTAAAGCCCGGCGGTGCTCCCAATATCAACTCTGCCGGTGACTTCGAACCTGCATTGCTTGGATCAAAAATCTTTGCCGGGTCGTGGAACACCCGACGGTGTTCGGTGATGATCTTGTTGCGGTTCGATATCAAAGCGGCGGTCTCTCCTCGCATCACCGCCGGTGTTTTGACCCGGTAGTGTTTGAACCCCACATCACTACCGCTATGGTTTCCGCCGGTTCGATTTCGGCGGTGAAGGGGGTTGGAGCCCGGCGGTGATGGACAATTAGCGTAGTAGTGTAAGGTCTACATTTTCCTTTAATTTCTTTTCACGCTGTTTTCTTCGGACCTTAGTTTGCTGAAGTGGTAAACAAATGGAGTGCTTTCTCTTACCCCCCACCCAACACACACACACACACACGTATTTCCTGTAAGAATGTGGCTAGAGAACCTATATTAAACTTGCTGAATCGGTCTCCAAAAGGATTTCAGGTATACCTTGATCTATTCCTGCATAAAGAGATGCAAGGAATGCTTGGGTTGATGCACTTAATGCATCATGTACCACATTTAAGTTGTTCTGCTGATGGCTGATTTAATAGTATTCTATGAGAGAGAATAAGATGAAACAAGAATAAACGAATTGATTCTTCCCGCACCGACTATCACTATAGTCCCTCTATTATGCGTCTTTCTTTTCTCTTTGAGCACTATAGTCCCTCTATGATGCGTCTTTCTTTTCTCTTTGAGTGTAAGCTTGATCAAAGTTAACCTTTAGAACCTCAGCGGTAGGTGGAGCCTAGAATGAAATTTAAATTTGTTTCTTATTTGCCTTCTGTCACACTTAGTCAACGATTTGCCCGGGATAAGCGTAGTGACTGAATATTTAATTATTAAATAGCTTTTATTAGTAATTTTCTTTAGTTAAATTAAAGTAAGCTTGAAAAGACTAATGGGTCTAGCCCGTTAGCAATTGTAAACTCCTCATATAAATATGGGGTAACTATTTTGGGTCAATCAATTAATAACCACGTTTTTTATCGCGGGCTATGAAAATTAGCGGCGGGCTGTTCGGACGCTTATGCCGCGCTATAGCGCTGCTATGGCCACGCTATATAGCCGCTATATAGTATAGTATAGTAGCGATAGCCGCTATCGGGCGCCGCTATAGCGCGCTATTTAAATCAAGTTTCAAAAAACAGGAACCTTAATATAATGTGGATTAAAGCATAAAGCAAGCCACAACCAACATAATTTAATAACTTCATAAGTGATAAGATAACCATAATAAAGGCATAAATAAGTTCTCAACAGCCACTTTGCAAACAGCCACGAAGGCATGAGTCAAGTACATAAGCAAACATGTTTAAAGTTCACAATGCAAATAAGTTCTCAACAAGCCACACAAACAGCCATAAGTCTAACAAGTCCAAGAGCATGATTAGTATGTTTCATCCTCAAAACAGTAGGACTAGGAGATATATCTATATCATTGTCATCTTCTCCATCGGATGATGGAGATGACTCCTCTTCATCAAATGTAGGGATCAATCTCTTTCTCTTCCTGCTTCTTAAGTTATGCAATTTAGCTCTCTTAGAGCTCTCTTCTCCTTGTGTCACAGTTGCAACTCCTTGTGCTCCACTTCCTTGTGCTCCACTTTCACCCCTTTCTTCTTGCTCTTCATTTGCTTCTATTGGCTCAATGCCGGTGATCCACTCGTTGTCTTCATCATCTAAAACAACGTCATGGACAGGTTTCTCAATTGGATCTTTATCCTTGTTGTCCTTCTTTTGCCTTAGCCTTGAATTGAACTTGATAAAACACAAGATCTTTCATTCTGTCATGAAGGAGCCTGTTGCATCTCTTTGTGTGGACCTGCATAGGTTTCATTATTTTTATTTCAACAAGTCTAACAAGACAACATTAAAGAACTGCTGAACCGAGAAAAAATAAGTAAGTCAAATTCATACTTGTTCAAATGAACTCCAGCATCTCTCACAAGCCGATGAACTGCATGTCAAACTTAGAATTCTTGCAGCTAACTTTCTCAGGTTGGGTGCACTACTTCCATGGTTCAGCCACCATTTAGCTAGATTACAAAAAATGGGACAAACACAAGCCATATGAGCAACATTGTACTGGCTGGTACAGCTGTACAGTATATTTTTGAGACTAATATAGTAATATTAAATGGTTACAATCATTGATAGTAGCACAAGAAATTGGTAACAAGACATGGGGTTCTTGCATGGTTTTGCAATCATTGACAGTAGAGAATTGCTAACAAGACAACATTAAGCAACTTTCTTTTAGCTATACAGTACAAAATTAAGTATTGCTAACATGCCTAAATTAAGTACAGTAGCACAAGAATGAGACTAATATTACCATTTCAGAGTTGAAGTTGAGACTAATATTACAAAGCATCTCTAATATTACCCTACAAGACAAGAGCACAAGTATGGATATTTTTCATACCGGGTCAAAATGGATATTTTTTCCCTGCCTTTTAGCAATTTCTTTACCAAAGGATCCTTCAGCTTTCTGAAATACTTCAAGCTCTTCAATAATCTTGTCTTGAGTTAATACCCTTACGCCTCCAGCCCTGGCCCGCCGCCACTGCGCCACCGGTGCCACCGCACCATGCGCGTGCCATCGCCGCCACCAGTACCGCTGTCATTCTCTTCCTATGCCACGTCACGCCTCTCATATTCCCCTCGTGTTGATTGAGAAACGGTTTGTGACAGATTAGTATCAGGAGACTAGACGATCCAATGGCCTCTGACTAGAGCAAGTAATTCATGGAGGGCGTCAACAACTACATCACAGCAATAGAGGCATCATCGCCCCCACCCTCAGCTAAGTACGTTCCGCCCTCCGAGCGCTCCCTCCTGTCTATGGACACCGATGAGTTCACCATCCGCCGCGCCTCCGACTCAACAATTCTACAACCAACAGACAGCTCAGAGAACTACCCAAAAGAACTAGCAGCAATCTCAAATTATTTTTTCCAGAGTGCAATACAAGTGCAAAAAAAATTTCTCACCCAGTGGAACAAAGGACAGCGATCAAATTCAGCTCGCGTCATTCCACCTCCAAGGGAACACACTCTCTAGGTTCATTCGTTGGGAAAAGAATTGGGCCACCCAACTTGGCTGGAATTTTCGGTAGCAATCAACAGGCGTTTTGGGTTGCCAATGCAACATAATCATCTCGACGATCTGACAGTGACACGCCAACTAGGGGACTTGGATGCCTACACAAATAAATTCACAAAGACTCTGAATAAGGTACATCAACTATCGCCTCAGTAGCAGGTTATGCTCTATGTCTCTAGACTATCCCCTTTAATTCAGATAGAAGTACAATTGCATCACCCATCAGATCTAGAGGCTGCTATGGCTCTGGCCAGAAGATTCTATTTATCAACACGACGGCAATGTTCATCAAAGGTACATATCCGCCGAAACACAGAAGTTCAAATATCAGTCCAAGGATTAACGGGCTTCAAAGCGGATTTCTACATCATTAAATTGGGTGGCTATGACGTTGTTCTCGGCGTTGAATGGTTGAGCTCTCTGGGTACCATTGTTTGGAATATTAACAAGTTGATCATGAAATTCTGAAGTCAGGGACAACCAATCATTTGGCACAGTTTATCTAAAGGAGAGGACCTTTCTCCAGGTATTCATACCCTCTCCCCCGATCCTCCAATGGAGCCTCTATTGCACAAATTTTAGGAACTCTTCAAAGAGCCCTCTGGTCTTCCGCCTAAGAGACGCTATGATCATCATATTCATCTAAAAGATCCAACTAAAGATAAATTCCCAATACCTGTAATTGCGGAATTATTGGATGAATTACAAGGAGCCAAATTTTTCAGCAAGCTAGATCTTCACTCGGGTTATCACTAGGTATGAATGCATACACCATATATAGAAAAAACGGCCTTCAGAACCTATCATGGACACTTTGAATTCTTGATTATGCCATTTGGTTTATGCAATGCACCTTCTGAAATCTCATGTTTGGTTTTGGAAATTGATGACACACTTGTGGACTAATCCTTTGCTCTAAGTGATGACTATGAGATAGGATTAGATGGATGACAAGGAGCATGATGATCATGAACATGGACAATGATGGTGGACATGATGGATCGTCAAGCTCGGTGATCGGCTTGAGAGGAACCCGGGAGATCAAGGCAAAGGTATCTTGATAGGGTTTTCCTTTTAGTGATCAAGACATGATAGAGCGTGTGATCACATTATAGGATAGATAGCCGACTATCAAGAGAGAATGCCGCGACAATCCTTTGGTGAAGTGCTTCTAGGTCCAATTGACTTGCATATTGCATTTAGGACAATGAGAGCACTAACTTCGATCTTGCCTAACTTATCGACGTGCTAACATTGGTGATAACGTGGTCATCTTTGACGTGTTGGCAACCCTTGGCAAGAGGCGAAGCAAGTTTGAAGCAAAGAGCAAAGAAAAAGATGAAGAAGCAGCTGTCCAGAGGTGACCGGACGCACGGTCCCCTGACCGGACGCACCGACCGGTGGCACCGGTGGTCGGGTCCGATCAAAATTCTAGAGAGCATGTTTTCGGCCTCAACCCAGGAAAGTGACCGGACGCTGGATCGGAACCTGGACCGGAAGCGGCGACCGGACGCACGGAGGAGGGCGCCAGCTGTGGGCCCAAGCCTTGTCGGTAGCGACCGGAAGCAGTGACCGGACGCTTGACCGGACCCGCTGGTGGTTCCGGTCGATGCGTCCGGTCACCCCGAAAAGAGCACTTTTTGAAGGCCAACGACTCTATCTCGTGGAGGAGGCTATATATATGGGTTTGCCCGATTTCATAGTCTCTCTCTTGCACATTTGAACACTCTAACTTGCTAGTGAGCTTGTGAGACTCCTCTCCACTCATCTCTAACTCGAATTCTTGGTGAGATTGAGAGTGATAGAAGTGCATTGCATTGGTGGTTGCATCTAGAGGCACTTCATCCTTGGAGAAGCCGCGGGATTCTTGTTTTCTTGGGAATTTGCCTGGTTCCCTAGCGGCTTAGAGCAAGAGGCGGTGTTGAGCTCAAGTGGAGCTTGTTTGAGGCCACACCGGTGGTGATTGTGAGGGGTCGTTCCTTACCCCGCGGGAGATTCACGAAAGGAGCACTAGTGGATTGCTCGTGGCTTGTTGGACCCTCTCTTGTGATCGTTTGCTTGAGCTCCCATAGGGGATTTGGCACCGGCCATTAAGCTTAGCATACGTCAAGTGAGTGTGTCGCCACAACGGGAACTTAGCGTGCCGGCAAGCACGTGAACCTCGGTGAAAAAACATTGTGTCACT
This sequence comes from Hyparrhenia diplandra, assembly GCA_015847255.1. Taxonomy (NCBI): domain Eukaryota; kingdom Viridiplantae; phylum Streptophyta; class Magnoliopsida; order Poales; family Poaceae; genus Hyparrhenia; species Hyparrhenia diplandra. The sequence continues at coordinate 61,256 of JADLZK010009850.1, forward strand.
TGTTCTTACTCATTGGAGATTTCTTGGTGATCACGGTGATTGGCTACAACCTCGACACTACACCGGTGGTATTATATTCTAGCATCTCTTTGCATTACTTAGTAGCTTATCTTGTTAGGGTGCTTAGTTGGTAGCTAGTGTAGCTTGCTTAGTCTTGTTTTAGCTCCTAGTGGTAATCTAGTTAGAATTGCTTGCCCACCTAGGAGTAAACTAGCGACATAGCCCTTGAGTGATCCTAGAGATATTAGAAATATCATCTCTTGCTTGTGGCTTGCATAGATAGCTTGTAGCACCGCTTATTTAGCTTCGCCATCTTATTTACTAATCCGGGTGCTTAGTGTTGTTGCAAGAATTTTTAATAGGCTATTCACCCCCCCTCTAGCCATTAGGACCTTTCAAGTGGTATCAGAGCCGAGGCACCGTATTTGAGTGGCTTAACATCCAACGGTGACAAAATGGCAATGACTTTTCATGTCAACAACACCAAGAAGGCGCCACCTTTTGATGGCACCAACTTTGCCTATTGGAAGGTGAAGATGACCGCACACCTCAAGTCAATCAATAGAGAAGTGTGGGTTGTGACCGAGAACAAGTTTGAGGTGGCAAAGCCAAATGAGCCAACCGCGGCCGAAGAGAAGAAACTATATGCCAATGATGTGGCCGTGAGTGCTTTTCATGAGGCATTCAATGATAGAGTGTTTGAGCAAGTCAAGTCACTCACCGTTGCTCATGAGATTTGGAAGAAGCTAGAAGAGTGCTATGAGGGCACCGAAGGCGTCAAGCAAGCAAAGGCCTATATCAAGCTTGAGCAATTCAATAGCTTCAAGATGGAAGAAGATGAGACCGTCTTGGGAGATGTTTCACCGCATGCAAGTGTTGGTGAATGATCTCAATGCTCTAGGAGAAGAGATCAAGGACAAGACCTTCAACATGAAGTTCTTGAGGTGTTTGCCCGAGCGGTTTGGGATGTTCATCACCGTGCTAGTGAGGTCAAATTTGAAGGATTTGACTCCCAACCAATTGCTTGATGAGGTCATGACCGATGACTCCTATAGAGATGACAAGAAAAAGCAAGAGCTCATCAACAAGGCAAACAAGAAGGTCAAGGAAGAAGAGAAGAAAGAGGACAAGAAGAGCTTGGCACTCAAGTCAAGCTCATCATCAAAGGGCAAGAAGAAGAAGGAAGAGTCAAGTGATGAAGAGGATGGCACTTCTACAAGTGGAAGTGAAGTGGATGAGCAAATGGCTCTCTTTGTGAGGAGATTGGGAAAGTTTGTGAAGAAGAACTACATCTCCAAGAACAAGAAGAAGCAATCATCCAAGAAGAAGACCAAGGATGGCAAGAATGAAGGCAACATGACATGTTTTCGTTGCCATGATGATTGTCACTTGATTGCCGAGTGCCCATATGATAGTGATGATGAGAAGGGCATCAAGAAAGCAAGAAAGAAGAATGATGCAAAGAATGAGAAGGAGAAGAAGCCCAAGAAGAAGAATGAGTCACATGTGGCTATGTGGGATAGTGATGGCTCATCCTCCTCAAGTGATGAAGAAGAGGAGAAGAAGAACAAGATAGAAGGGACAAGCTCACCTTGCTATGCATGACAAGATCTCCCTCTTCGACACTCCTTCTTCATGCTTCATGGCTAAGGCCACTAAGGTACAATCTATCACTAAAGATGATGATGATGGTAGTGATAGTGATAGTGATGATGAGGAACCAACTCAAACTAGGGAGGAGTTGCAAAGCATGTTTGATGAGTGCGTTGTCATGTTCAAGCAAAGTAGAAAGGAATGCAAGGGCTTGCATAAGGAAACAAAGAGCCTTAAGCAAGAACTTGATGAGCTTCGGGCATCTTATGAGAGTCTAAAGGAAGACCATAAGAAGCTTGAGAAAACTCATTCTAAGTTAGAGAAAGCTCATTCCTCTCTACTTGATGAGCACAAGTTGTGCTTAGTTGAGGACAAGGTTGATACATGCAACGCAAGCATCATGTGTGATATTCTTGTTGATGAATCAACCCCCAAGTGTGAGACCTCCACTAGCTCTATCACTAGCATATCTATCTCTAGTGAAGATAATGACAACCCTATGCTTATTCATGAGAATGCTTGTTTAAAGAGGGAAGTAAAGGAGCTCAATCACACCTTGGCTAAGGCCTATGGTGGTGAGGACCGCTTGCTTATGTGCTTGGGTAGCCAAAGGGCATCCTTATACAAGGAGGGCTTAGGCTATATCCCCAAGAAAGGCAAGGCCGCCTATGTGACTCACAAGACTCGTTTTGTGAAGAACAATGGTAGCTATTGCAAAGCTTGCAAGCAAGTTGGTCATGTAGAGCAAAAGTGTATGAACAAGAGGACCAATGTCTCTTCTATCAAGCTTGATAATTCATATATGCTTGTGAAGAAGAACAATGATGTTCGTGCTAGGTACATTGGTACACCATGGATGGGCTCAAAGAAGAAAGCCATTTGGGTACCAAAGGCCTTGGTGACTAAACTTGAAGGACCCAAGCAACATTGGGTACCTAAGAAGAATTGATCTTATTCTGTAGGTCAATTACCGTGCCGGAGGAGAGCATTAGATAATGGATAGTAGGTGTACTCAACACATGACCGGGGATTCCCATATGTTCAAGTCTATTAGTATCAAGGGCATTGATGAATATGAGTCAATCACATTTGGCAATGATAAAGAAAGGCAATGTGTTGGGGCTAGGCAAGATTGCTATCACTCAAGAGAAAAGCTTGTCAAAGGTGTTGCTAGTTGATCATCTTGATTACAACCTCTTGTCGGTTTCTCAACTTTGTGACCATGGGTACAAATGCATATTCACAAGTCACGAAGTTGAAGTGGTTAGTGGTGATGGTGCAAACATGATCTTCAAGGGATTTAGATATGGTGATCTCTACCTTGTTGACTTCAACTCAAAAGAAGCCAAGTTGACAACATGTCTACTCTCAAAGGCTAGCAAAGGGTGGTTGTGGCATAGAAGGCTTGGTCATGTTGGAATGAAGCAATTGAACAAGTTGATGAAGCATGACTTGGTTAGAGGCTTGAATGATGTGAAGTTTGAGAAGGACAAACCTTGTGGAGCATGTCAAGCCGGCAAGCAACATGGCAATGCACATCCAACCAAGAGCACAATGAGTACAAGCAAGGCATTTGAGTTGTTGCACATGGACTTGTTTGGGCCAACATCATACTCTAGCATTGGTGGCAACAAGTATGGTTTTGTCATAGTTGATGACTACACTAGATACACATGGGTGTTCTTCTTACATGACAAGAATGATGTGTTTGAGCTTTTCAAGACATTTGTCAAGAGGGTTCAAAATGAGTTTGAGACATCCATGAAGAAGATTAGGAGTGACAATGAAAGTGAATTCAAGAACACAAGAATTGAAGAGTTGTGTGATGAGCTTGGAATTGGACATCAATTCTCACCAACCTACACTCCTCAATCCAATGGTGTAGTTGAGAGGAAGAATAGAACATTGATTGAAATGGCAAGATCAATGCTTAGTGAGTACAATGTTAGCCATTCCTTTTGGGCCGAAGCTATCAACACGGCTTGCTATTGTAGCAACCGTCTCTATTGCCATGGTATGCTTGGGAAGACACCATATGAGTTGCTCAATGGAAGGAAGCCCAACATTGGATACTTTAGAGTCTTTGGATGCAAATGCTACATTCTCAAGAAAGGCACAAGATTGGGCAAGTTTGACAAGAAATGTGATGAAGGGTTCCTAGTTGGATATTCAACCACAAGCAAAGCCTATAGAGTTTGGAACTTGGGTAGTGGCAAACTTTGAAGAAGTCCATGATGTGGAATTTGATGAAACCCAAGGCTCTCAAAATGAAGTTGAAAATCATGATGATGTGAGTGGTTCCAACTTGGAGAATGCAATGAGGAACATGGATATTGGTGACATTCGGCCAAGACAAGTGGAAGATGATGATGACACTCCATTGACTACCACTACCATTGAGATTGATGCAAATGAAGCAAGCACTAGTGGTACTCAAGGTGAAGATCAAGAGCAACAAGTGCAACAAGCTAGTCCATCCACTCATCCTAGTCATCAAGTGCAAGTGATGCAACCATCCAACATTGCAAGAGACCATCCCATTGATCAAATTGTCGGTGACATCAATAGTGGAGTGGTTACTAGAAGAAGACTGGCATCCTTTTGTGCACATCATGCCTTTGTAGCATAAGAAGAACCGGAGAACATTGAAAATGCCCTCAAGAAGGAAGATTGGATCAATGCCATGCATGAAGAGTTGAACAACTTCAAGAGGAATGATGTATGGGAATTGGTGGAAAGGCCAAAGGACTACAATGTGATTGGAACCAAGTGGGTCTTCAAGAACAAGCAAGATCAAGATGGAATTGTGGTTAGAAACAAGGCAAGGCTAGTAGCTCAAGGGTACACTCAAGTAGAGGGTCTTGACTTTGGAGAGACCTATGCATCGGTTGCTAGACTTGAAGCAATTAGAATCTTGCTTGCTTATGCATGTACTCATGACATCAAGCTCTATCAAATGGATGTGAAAAGTGCATTCTTGAATGGCTTCATCAATGAGTTAGTGTATGTTGAACAACCCCCGGGATTTGAAGATGAAAAGTATCCCAACCATGTCTACAAGTTAAAGAAAGCATTGTATGGCTTGAAGCAAGCACCAAGAGCATGGTATGAGAGGTTGAGAGATTTTCTCCTCTCTAAAGGGTTCAAGATGGGCAAGGTGGACACCACACTCTTCACCAAGAAGATTGGCAAAGACTTGTTTGTGTTGCAAATCTATGTTGATGACATTATCTTTGGGTCAACCAACCAAGAGTTTTGTGAAGAGTTTGCTAAGATGATGGCCAATGAGTTTGAGATGTCAATGCTTGGAGAGCTCACATTCTTTCTTGGACTCCAAATCAAGCAATTGAAGAATGACACATTCATTAGTCAAGGCAAGTACATCAAAGACATGATCAAGAAGTTTGATCTTCAAGATGCCAAGTCAATGTCCACACCTATGGCAACCAATGGAAGCTTAGACCCCGATCCAAGTGGCAACATGATTGAGCAAAAGAAGTATAGGTCTATGATTGGTAGTTTGCTCTATGCAACCGCATCAAGACCAGGACATAGCTTTTAGTATGGGCATGTGTGCTAGATATCAATCCGATCCAAGAGAAAGTCACCTCAAGGCAACAAAGAGAATTGTGAGGTACTTGAAGGGCACACAAGATGTTGGACTATGGTATCCAAAGGGATCCAAGTTTGATTTGATTGGATACTCGGATTCCGACTATGGAGGATGCAAGATCAATAGAATGAGCACAAGTGGTACATGTCAATTTCTTGGAAGGTCACTAGTATCATGGTCTTCAAAGAAACAAAATAGTGTTGCTCTCTCAACCGAAGCCGAATACATTAGTGCGGGAAGTTGTTGCACTCAATTGCTTTGGATGAGGTCAACATTGAAGGATTTTGGATTCCAATTTGACAAAGTCCCATTGTATTGTGACAATGAAAGTGCAAGGAAGATGACCCAAAATCCGGTTCAACATCCAAGAACAAAGCACATTGATATAAGGCACCACTTCATAAGAGATCATCAACAAAAGGGTGATATTTGTATCATGGGCATTGGCACCGAAGATCAACTAGCCGACATATTCACCAAGCCACTTGATGAGAAGAGGTTTTGCATGCTAAAGGGAGAATTGAACATTATTGACTTCTCCAACTTGAGTTGATGCACCCCCACTTATATGACATGCCTCTCCTTCGACAAACCCCAAGGTACAAGTTGGTTGTCATGGCATTCATATATAGCTAAGGACTTGTTAGTGCATCTAGACATCATGCATGCTTATTAGGCTCATTCATGGAAAATAAAATGTTTTCAAATGTATGTGTGGCACCACTATTGCTTTGATTGGTTCTATGAACTAGTGGTGGCATATGACATGTTTATGTGCTTGCAATGCTAGTGTCAACTCTAGAAAATGCGCTATTGATGTGTATTCTAACATGGTGCAAGATAACCCTTATGTATATGAGGTGTGAAAAAGCTTGTCCTTGGTTCAAACTTGAATACATGGAAAGACAAGTGATCTAGATGAGACCATATGTGTTACTTTGATTGACTTGATTTCTCTCATTTACACCTTTTTGGTGATTGTTGACAAAGGGGGAGAAATAAGTCACAAAGATGTTGAAAAGGATCACACAAATAGGGGGAGCAAGCTCATAGACTATTTGTGCATTTGTATGTGCATGATCATAATGTGATGTTGCATTGGCAATCTAAATTCAATATACATGATTGCTTGGTGTATGCTAGTTTTTGAAATTTGATTGGTGTATTGACCAACTAGCATGCTTAGGATGTATCTAGACAAAGCTCACATTTTAGCCTATAATGTTGATCTCATGGGGTATGTTGAGTTTTGATGATTGTCTAGTTACATTGATGCTAAGGACTGATGGTTTCACGCTTCAAAGGTCCGAATTCTAGAACCTTAGCATCTCTTTTGGTATTAGTATCTCCCCAAGATTTCTATCCATACATATGTACCAACTTGATCCAAACACATGGAAGCACATATGTAGGGGGAGCTACTACTACCAAAACCGAACCTTGAAATGTTTGTCCAATCCTTGATTTATGATCAAAATGCTATGGGCAAGCAATTCAAGTTCAATTGAATTTTATTTCATATCTTTTGTGAGTTGGTTGTCATCAATTACCAAAAAGGGGAGATTGAAATCTCATGTTTGGTTTTGGAAATTGATGACACACTTGTGGACTAATCCTTTGCTCTAAGTGGTGACTATGAGATAGGATTAGATGGATGACAAGGAGCATGATGATCATGAACATGGACAATGATGGTGGACATGATGGATCGTCAAGCTTCGGTGATCGGCTTGAGAGGAACCCAGGAGATCAAGGCAAAGGTATCTTGATAGGGTTTTCCTTTTAGTGATCAAGACACGATAGAGCGTGTGATCACATTATAGGATAGATAGCCGACTATCAATAGGGAATGCCACGACAATCCTTTGGTGAAGTGCTTCTAGGTCCAATTGACTTGCATATTGCATTTAGGACAATGAGAGCACTAACTTCGATCTTGCCTAACTTATCGACCTGCTAACATTGGTGATAACGTGGTCATCTTTGACGTGTTGGCAACCCTTGGCAAGAGGCGAAGCAAGTTTGAAGCAAAGAGCAAAGAAAAAGATAAAGAAGCAGCTATCCAGAGGTGACCGGACGCGACGGTCCCCCGGCCGACCGACGCGACCGGCCGGTGGCACCGGTGGTCGGGTCCGGATCAAAATTCCGAGAGCATGTTTTCGGCCTCAACCCGGGAAAGTGACCGGACGCTGGACCCGAAACCTGGACCGAAGCGGCGACCGGACGACGGAGGAGGGGCGCCCGGTGGGCCCAAGCCTTGCTCGGTAGCGGCCAGGAGAAGCGTGGATGGGGACGCTTGGACGGGACCGGGCCGGTGGTTCCGGTCTAAGGTCCGATCACCCCGAAAAGAGCACTTTTGAAGGCCAACGGCTACATCTCTCATGGAGGAGGCTATATATATGGGTTTGCCCGGTTTCATATTTCTCTCTTGCACATTTGAACACTCTAACTTGCTAGTGAGCTTGTGAGACTCCTCTCCACTCATCTCTAACTCGAATTCTTGGTGAGATTGAGAGTGATAGAAGTGCATTGCATTGGTGGTTGCATCTAGAGGCACTTCATCCTTGGAGAAGCCGTGGGATTCTTGTTTTCTTGGGAATTTGCCCGGTTCCCTAGCGGCTTGGACCAAGAGGCGGTGTTGAGCTCAAGTGGAGCTTGTTTGAGGCCACACCGTGGTGATTGTGAGGGGTCGATTTCCTTACCCCCGCGGGAGATTCGCGAAAAGGAGCACTAGTGGATTGCTCGTGGCTTGTTGGACCCTCTCTTGTGATCGTTTGCTTGAGCTCCCATAGGGGGATTTGGCACCGCCATTAAGCTTAGCATACGTCAAGTGAGTGTGTCGCCACAACGGGGACTTAGCGCGGCCGGCAAGCACGTGAACCTCGGTGAAAAAACATCGTGTCACTTGTTCTTGCTCGTTGGAGATTTCTTGGCGGTCACGGTGATTGGCTACAACCTCGACACTACACCTAGGTGGTATTGTATTCTAGCATCTCTTTGCATTACTTAGTAGCTTATCTTGTTAGGGTGCTTAGTTGGTAGCTAGTGTAGCTTGCTTAGTCTTGTTTTAGCTCCTAGTGGTAATCTAGTTAGAATTGCTTGCTCACCTAGGAGTAAACTAGCGACATAGCCCTTGAGTGATCCTAGAGATATTAGAAATATCATCTCTTGCTTGTGGCTTTGCATAGATAGCTTGTAGCACTGCTTATTTAGCTTCGCCATCTTATTTACTAATCCGGTGCTTAGTGTTGTTGCAAGAATTTTTAATAGGCTATTCACCCCCCTCCTCTAGCCATTAGGACCTTTCACCTTCAACCTTTTAAGCCTTGATGAATGATATTTTGGGACCATTCCAACGCAAATTTGTTTTGGTTTTCTTTGATGGCATCTTAATATTCAGTAAAACTTGGTCTTAGCACTTATCTCATGTGGAGGTCTTCAAAGTATTGATATCACACAACATCTTCTTAAAAAAATCTAAATGCTTCTTTGGACAATCACAACTTGGCTATTTGGGACACATTATATCGATGCTGGAGTGGCCGTTGATCCCAAGAAGATAGAAGCAATCACAACATGGCCACAACCTACAACTCTCGGGGAACTCGGGGGATTCTTGGGATGTGTTGGTTACTACCCAAAATTCATCATGAATTATGGTACGATTGCTTGACCGCTTACAGATCTTCTTAAAAAGGATTCATTTCTTTGGACTCCTCTAGCAACTTAAGCCTTTGAACATCTAAAGAGAACATTGTCCTCAGCGCCAGTCCTTCAACTTGTGATGCTTCTGGTACAGGTATGGGCGCTGTGTTACATCAAGGCAATGGACCAATAGCTTATTTTAGCAAATAGATGCCTGACAAGTACAAGAAGTTGGCGACCTATGAATGAGAACTCATAGAGTTGGTTACAACAGTCAAACATTGGTGACCTTACCTCTAGGGCCGCCCCATTTTCATAAGGTCGATCACTACAGCTTGAAATATATCTTAGATCAACGTTTATCCACTATTCTTCAACACCAATGGGTCAGCAAATTACTGGGTTATAATTTCACTATTGAATACAAACCGAGTAAAACCAATGTGGTGGCGACGAGCGTTATCCACACAGAACATTGAGGAATCTTCGTTGGTGTCTATTTCGAAATTTAACTTCGGGTTATTTGATCAATTACGGAGGAAAAGCGCATTCAATGAGGAAGCAATAAGACTTATTAATTCCATAATCAACGATAAAAGATTCAGCTTGGGAGGTTCAGTAATGGGTGATTCTATTCATAAAAGGTATGGCTTTCACCATCATCCAAACACCTTCAAACTATTCTACATTCCATCCATGATTCAGCTCATGAAGGGATAGAGAAGACACTACATAAATTTTGTCGACCTTCTTTATTAAACATGATCGGGCGCATTGTTAAGGAGTTCGTGAATGAATGCTTGGTTTGGCAACGCAACAAAATAGAACATTTGCATCCAAAGTAGGACTTCCCCAACCCTTGCCAATTCCAAAACAGATTTGGGAGGACATTTCTATGGACTTCATTGAGGCACTTCCAAAGGTGGGAACAAAGTCCGACATCCCAACCGTGGTCAACCGCCTATCCAAGTATGCCTACTTTATACCTCTTTCACACCCATACACAGCAACTTCAGGGGCTCAAAATTTTTTCTCAAAAAATGTGAGATTACACGGTCTACCCAGACCTATTGTAAGTGACAGAGATTTAGTTTTCATAAGCCAGCTTTGGCAAGAACTCTTTAGACTATCAAATGTCATCCTTACACCTACATCAGCTTATCATCCCCAAGCAGATGGTCAGGCAGAGGTAGTCAACAAAATTATTACAATGTATCTACGTTGCTTAACTGGTGATAAACCAAAAGATTGGGTAAGATGGCTACCAGGGGCAGAATATTCTATAACACTTCATACCATACTTCTACCAAGAGAACACCATTCAACTTGGTCTACGGCCGCGACCCTCCAACCATCAAAGGCTATAGCCCGGGTGAGACAACACTCCCATCCGTTGATGCTATGTTATCTCACCGTGATGCCTTCCTCAATCAGACAAAGGTTCGTCTACAGTTAGCACAAGATTACTACCGCAAATATTTTGATGCTAAACATACTGAAAGACAATTCAAAGTGGGTGACTATGTCTGGCTCAAATTATTATCACGATTTGTGGCAACCATATCACCACTATATAAAGGCAAGCTTTCTCCCAAATACTTCGAACCCTTTAGCATCACTAAGATTCTTACTTCCGTTACATATGAGTTACACCTACCGGCCGGAACCCGTATACACAATGTCTTTCATGTCAGTATGCTAAAGCGACATCGAGGAGAGATACCTTTTTGAAATACCGAACCGCCACACATACATTAAGGTACACCTGTCCCCGAACCCGAAATTATGCTCAAGTCAAGAGTCAGGCAAGGACAACTTCAGGTGCTCATCAAATGGAAGGACAAAAAGCAAAGCCAGATGCTTCATGGGAAGATGTGGAATTATTCAACAAAATCTATCCGGACTTCCAGCCCGAGGACAAGTTAAATCTCCAGGTAGGGAGAGATGTCACACTCAGTCAACGATTCGCCCGAGATAAGCCTAGTGGCTAAATATTTAATTATTAAATAGCTTTTATTAGTAATTTTATTTAGTTAAATTAAAGTCACTTCTAAAGACTAATGGGCCTGGCCCGTTAGCAATTGTAAACCCCTCATATAAATATGGGGGTAACTATTTTGGGTTAATCAATTAAGAACAATTTAGGGTTAATACCCTTCTGCCTCCAACCCCCAGTGTCGCCGCCATCTGCACCAAGCGCCACGCCGCCGGCGCCCGCTTGCGCCCGCCGTCATCCTCTTCCTACGCCACGCGTCGCCTCTCGTCTTCCCCTCACGTTGACCAGGAAATGGTTCGTGACACCTTCTCATGTAGTCATGTGTATCAAGATTGTCAACTTTCATAGCCTGAACTTTGCAAACTATTTCCTTAGTGGACATAGTTTTGCCCCAACATTTGTCGTGTTTCGAGCATCCCACCCATAGTCACATAAAAAGGGTCCGAAGACATCAACCTTTGACTTGGTTTGTCGACCCTAACCCGGGTTTCTAGGTTAATTTTTGACCCAAAGTGTAAAAATATCTTGCAAGTAGGGTACCAGGCCCCTCGACCCAGTACCAAAGAAATTCAATCACTAATAATTTTTTATCCACCTCCAGAGAAATATTTTTATGGCAACTATTTTGAAAGAGTTAAGTTCAATCAAACACAATAAGCTCCTCCAAGTTCAAGGCTCTCCAACATTTCTTAACCAAATTTACATTTAAGAAAACATTGCCCACAATCTTCATTTAGCCACCATCAGACTGGACATTGTGTATCAATGTGCATTTCCCAATGCAGAATATTCATACTTAGGGGCAGAATATTATGTGAGAACCAACAGGTAAAAGTTTCAGTGGCATTGAAGCTCCAAAATTCTTTTTCCAACTAATGTCAAAATGATGATCTGAGATGGCACTAGCTTCACCTATCTGCTTTCCTCTTAAGAGTTCAATCTTATCTTTTTAAAGCATGGCAGCTAGGATTCAAACCTGAGATCTTTATCCTCACGCATAGCTCGAAAATTTGCATGCTACACGGTAGCTGGGATTCGAACCTAAGACCTTTATCCTCACCCATAGCTCCCTAACCACTCTCCTGTAACCACTCCACCCCTTATTCACCTGTGTTTGTTCCCCTAGTATCCAATTTCAGGATTTGGCTTCAGATGAAAAGTCATAAACTACAAATTCATTGTTCTAATCAAGATTTACAACTTTGATTTTGGTTGTTTCACCGTCCCGAGGTCATTTGACAAATTTAGATTTTGAAATGTTAAAACTTCAGCTAAATTGTTGGTACCACAAATGATTTCTAATGAAATGTTGTCAACTACAAAGTTGTTATTCTCAAGAAAATATAATAGTATAGATCAAGTTTTTTCTAGCAAAATGATCAGCACAATAAATAATACAGACTTATAAAATGGGGATTAGCGTGCCAACCCAGGGAACAAGGAGGGTTTTTTAGAAAAGGGAATTCAAAATCTAATTTATAGAATAAATGTCTTCTAAGTACATGGTTATACAAACTTTGTAACAAAGATAGAATATGGCTGGAGTTAATACAAAATAAGAATCCAAAAAATAAAACTCTTTCCTAAGTTAATAAGAATGGTGGTGAATCTCATTTTTGGATGGACTTAATGGCAGTGAAAGACCAATTTTCTAATTCGATGAAGTTCAACCTAAGGGACGACTCTCAAATCAGATTTTGGGAAGATACCTGGATAGGGAACCAACCCTTAAGTTACCGATTCCCAAACTTGTTCAACATAGTTCGCCAAAAATTGCAACACTAGCCAAAGTATTCGACACTATTCCCTTAATGTCCCTTTTAGGAGGACACTAATAGGAAATAAATTGTTGGCATGGCATAATAGGAAATAAATTGTTGTTTCTGCGGTAATTTTGAGAAACTGTGAAGGAAGAAAATTATGCTAAAGTATTCAACATCTGTTTTTTTAGTGTCAATATGCTAAATTTCTTTGGCGTGCATTGCATATGGTGTTTGATATTACCCTACAATGTACTATAGAAAACCTTTTTGGGAACCGGTATAAGCAATGTGGAAAAGATTCAAGCTTGTTATCACTATCTGGGGCTGGAGCGGTGCTTTCTCTTGGACCTTATGACTCACTAGAAATGATAGTGCTTTTTGACAAATGTAGTCCTAAAACATTTTTGCAAGTCTTATTCGGAACACACTGGTTCCATTTTTGGGCTCAGTTGCAGCTAATAAGTGAAGAAAAGAAAGCATATCTCTACAAGGCTCGGCTTTGGCATTTTTCCCTCTTATGGACGGCCCATTATGCCTAGGATTGTGAACTGATTTTTTGTCCTTCTTGTGAGAGCAGTGACTACATATCATTCGGTTGATTTTGTTTGAATCCATCAATTATATTTTCGTACCTGGTTGGCATGCTACGCTCATGTCCATGGTAGGAATTGTTACCTAGGTAAGATTTGTCCTATCAGCCATTCCGATTTAAGTCTTGATAGCGAATTAGCGATCAAGGTGCCAAAATGGTTTTTGTGTGCCAACGATAAGATAAGAAGAGCGTTTGTTTGGAAGGAAAGAGAGCAAGTGAATGGTGGTGCTTGTTTGGTGGCTTGGGAAAAAGTTCTAGCGACCCCTTGATCTGGGTGGCCTTGGAATTCTTAACCTCGAGCTTATGAGTAGGGCTCGCAAATGTGTTGGTTATGGCTGAAAAACAGACCCCCAATTGATCATGGGCTGGCCTCGATGACTTGCGCATTCATCCAAATGTGGTGGCTCTCTTCAACATTGATTTGGAATCTCAAGTCAAGAATGGTAGAAATACTTTATTTTGGAAGGATAAGTGGCTTAGGGGATCTTTGTTTAGATTTAGCTTCAGTAGTTGTTGCTGCAAAGTGCCTTCCCAAATCCGTAGTGAACACACGATGGTCGACGACCTTCACGAGCATGATTGGCCACCCGATATCAGGGGGGGCTCTCAATGGTGGGATTCTTTGAATTCTTTCAGTTGTGGGATATTCTACATGAGGTGATTCTCTCTCAGGATGCCGATCGATTTCCATGTTTGGAGACTGGATGGGTCTGGCCATTTTTCTTCAAAATCTGCATATCGGTCGTTCTTCAATGAATCCATCACCTTCGAACCATGGCAACGACTTTGAAAATCCTAGGCGCCTCGAAAGTGCAAGCTATTCCTGTGGTTAGCAATCCGAAACATGTGCTGGGTGACAAATAGATTATCAAAGAGAGTGATAAGTATTGAACTGATTTCGGCACAAGGATGGCCCAATCTTCATGACAGTAGGTCGACAAACAAGATAACTTTAATAAAATGGCAGTTGAGATAACTTTGTTGATGAGGTAGCGGAGATAACTTGTTGTAGAACAATGGGTGACTAGCTTTATACCTGGCTAAGGTTAGATGTGACCAAGCGACGGGGGAGAGAAATCAAACCATGAAGACTTCGACTCGATATCCAAACGACCGCAGAACCACAGTCGGAGCTAATCCACACAAGGCGAGGCAGCCATACTGGAACTCCCAAAGCACGAATTTGTGGACCTCAGAGAGATCTCTTCACAAGTCCAAGAAGAATAAGAAAGAACAATGGTGAGTAAGGCACTCGGCATTTCGGCTGCAATATCACTTGGATTATCTCAAATCATCAAAAGTTGTTGATAGATTACACATAGGGGAGGGGGGTATTTATACTAGGAACAACCCTCCTAAAATCATGAAAAGAAAGTGGATACGAAGGGTATCCACGGGATGGACTCCATAGCTGATTTCACGTGCCCGTTTGACTTCGCGTAGTAGTATTTTGATCATGACACCTCCTAGGAAACTTCAAATGATGTGCGATTGGATGCGTTTGAAAGCAAACTTGATAAGCTTTCACACCATGTGTAGCATGTTTCATGAAATTTCGTAGAATGATATAGTTTTACACGAAGATTTGGAATTCAAGCAATTTCATAGAATGATACTGCTTTTTACACGAAGATTTGGAATTCAAGCGGTGTCGACTCTAGGAGCGGTGTTCACCAAAACACGTCGATTCCTTCACACAGAAGTCCACATATGTCGATTCTAGTTTCATTGGAAAGTAGATTTCAAGAGCTTTCCAACAAGTGCTCATTTGCCTTCATAGCTTTTTGCGATTCTAGTCCACATATGTCCAACAAGTTCATTATTAGTTATTTACTATTCCATATATAGTATTACACATATCTAGTTGTAGATACCTTCCTAGTGGTAGCATAGAAATGACAAAATGGTCTTTACTCTAGGTAAAATGCTACAATGATATTATTATTTATGTCCGCTTGTATAGTCTTATTCTATATTTCTTTATCATTTATTTTTCTCGCCTAGTCTTATTATTTAATGTCATGTTATACTTTCTAGTTCTATAAGATGGACTGACAACCTGTCTTTACTAGAAGTATAGGTTTCTTCCCGACTAGGTTATTAGTGGCAAAGTAATTTTCATATACTAGCACCGTTTGGGGTCATTGCTTTTATAGCAGATCAAGGCGCCATAGTTATATTAGTAATGTTGTTAAGTAGTGTCAACAATAGCCTAGACCAAACAGAGGGTGGATATACATGATAATTATAATAATCTTTCATTTTGTTTTCTTCATTTGTTCATTTAGGATTCTTATTCACATTATTTCCCTTTTCAATTAAGAAATATTCTCTCAACTTTGGTAAACATGCAAATAGTTTGATTCATGTTATCATGTTTCATCTTCGTAATATCAAACTTTCCATCAAATCGATGTTGAACATTTGTGGCTTCCCAAAAATTATTTGTGTATTAAGTGTTGCAAGGAACTTTCAAAGCACAAAGACTCTTATCAAAATAAAATTCAGTACTTGTATCAACATGAGATTTAGTCAAATCAGCACAAAGGTTTTGATTATGTTCTATTGCTGAAACAATAATATCACGAGTATCCATTTCTATATTACCAAATTTATATACATGTAAAGAATAAGATATATTAGTGCAAAGCATCATGTATATGAGCCATATCAATGCATAGATAAGATCATGTATAACTGAACATTGGTTAGCAACTTGCAAAATTTCAGCAAAGGTTTGATCATGTGACACTATCAAATCAGCACAAATATCATGGTTAATTTCATTTGAAACATGTGATTCCTCACAATTTGTCACCATTATATTTTGCAAATTCATGTCCTGAATTAGCTTCATTACAATTCAGACTTTGTGGCTATTTTTTAGTGATTTTAAAATGATGTAAAAACACGGGTGTTACAATAAATATCCAATACAAGTGGAATCATCACAATAGTAAATGTATATGAGTGTAAAATGTATAGTTTCACGCCTTTTTGGTAAAATGTTGACAACAAAAATGTGTCGATTCAGTGACCGTCAACGGCCTGCATTCGTTGGGCCACCGAGTGCCGCCACAAGTTCCACACTAGAGCAAGAGCACCATCGCGGTCGAGTAGGAGCACGCACAAATCAGGAGAAGAAGATAGAAGAGGCTAACAAATTGGGCCCACTTGGTAGTGAGACGGCGTTTGAGAAGCCACATCTAACGAACCAAAGGGATTTGGGCTCTCTCGCAGCTGCTTTTCCCAAAGCTACTTTTAAGAAGCCACACTCATAGCTGCTTTTTCCAAAAGCCACAACCCAGACAAACACACCCTAAAATAGAATAGAGTTGAGCAAAGAATGGACCGAGAAATTGAAAATCAAAATGGAGAACACATATTGTTCCGAAAATCCAAAAACAAAAAAAAAGGAAGAAGCTAGGAGAATGCATAAATCAATCGACCCAACAAAAATGAAACACTAACACTCAATAAAACATAAAAACTCAAACTAAAGAAGAAATACCAAAACTTAACCAAAAAAAGAAACAATATAAACATTACGACATTGGGATTAACTATGATGTGCTTTTTGCAATTGCTTTTTTTTTTTCGCCAATTCAATGAAATAGAAAGCAATTTAATTTAGTTTTTATGCTTTGTGCTTAGTGTTTAGAAAGTTAATCCTTTCATTCAATCAATTAAGATGTGCTTTAGATATTCTTTACCTTTTTCTTTGTTTTGTTATTCAATGAAATGACAAAGTCAATTTAATGTGTTTTTATTATTTAATAGCTCTACCATATGTCGTCTATGATGAGTATGTTCTTAACCCGGGTCAACAACCGGGTCACCGTTAGGTTGCATTGGGATCTTTCTCGGAATGACTTTAGAAACAATAAAAGTCTAGTGATTAGACCGTCAAGAAGGAGACCCAAGGGTGGCATTCATAATCTTCCAAGCGAGAATTTTACCAATTTTTCTTATATTGCATTAGAAGAAGGGAAGAATGTTGCAAGGAGTCTTATTTGTAATCTTAAGTTGATGGAAGACGATGGCTCTTGTCTTGTTGATCTACAGGAGGATAATGTCCGGGTGTTTGGCAATGGGTTGGTTACGTTCAAAAACATGCATATGGACATAAGGCAAAATCTGGGTGATCAAGTTTATTTTGATCATCTTCAATCCAACTACCAATCTGCAAAGTGGGTGCTTATAAGGAGGTTGTTTGAGTTCTTTGTTGGTAATGAGAGACTGACCAAAGAGTAAGGACTTGAAGTGAGAAGAATTCTCCATTGAGAATATATTATCAAGTAGCACTTTTTTTAGGAGACAAGCCCTCCTTGTAGCTCTTCTACTCCAAGACTAAGAAATAGCTAAAGAATGAGAGAGGTGGTGGAGAGTGAGGTAGCAAGTGATGTGTTGCTCCAAGGTGTGGTTGTGTTTGAGTGAGAGGAGAGGGGAGCTACTTATACAAGGAGGAGAGGGGGTAAAGTGTAAAAGTGCAGGAAAACACCTCTCCCCTGGCGTCTAGGTGCACCGAACTGGGAACCAACCATGTGCACCGCTCTCCTCTGCAGTAAATGAACCGCCATGCCGAGGCTTGGCTAGACCGGCGCCTAGGCTAGCGCGGCCGCGCTGCCTGGCGCGATCGAACTGGGCCTAGCCTGGCTGGGCCCCAGTGTCGGTAGATGGGCCTCTAGCGTGGGGAGAAGTTGTCCCTTGTCGGTCCTCGGCCCAATTCTATATCACGTTGGGCTCATTTGCATTAGGATGAAGGATGTGCTAGAGTATATTGTCACGCCCCACTTTTAATGGGTCGTTAATCACACGTGTTTGCGCCAGGATCACGCCACAAACACGTCTGTTAGTCACAGATAATGGTATACAGAAATAATAGTAATCCGAGCTTAATAAATATAGGATAGAAAGGGGCTTACAGTGGCGACGAAGGTCACCAAGCCGGGTTACAATATCAGAGTTGGCCAACCGAGAAGCGGTGGATTAACTATGACACTGCCCTGTACTCCACAGGCAGACTTGTGCATGGATGAATTCTGGGCTTCAACGTCCTTCTCCTAAGCAAACATCTTGAGAACTCCTACGATACGCTGATCCTCTACTTCATCATCGATCTTACCTTCACATGTGCCGATATCCGTAAAAATAGAGGGGTGAGTACAGACGCACTCAGCAAGTCCCAAACGAGGGGTTGTAATTATTAAGGGTTTGGGCCCTAGCAGAGTCTCTAAAAACGCGCTCTCGCTAGTTCCCGAGGGTTATCTCATGTCATCACCGCCGTCATGACACCACAAAGTTAGTCATCATCAAAGTGTATATTCTAATCATAGATGTTCAGGCCTAGCATCTGCCCATCCCAAGGGCGTGGCTATTCAAATAGATTTAGTTAACTCTGCAGAGGTTGTACACTTTCCCCACACGATGGATCAGCTCCTTCCATGATCGGTGGTTAGAAAAGATCCAACGAGACCTCGTACCCGCTCGGATGCCTCCTAGGTTTTGGTATATCTTCTACCAAAGGTTTCTCGGGGTTGGAAATGGGAAGGTCACCTAGCATCCCATTAGCACACAAAGAAGTCGCGGAAGATCACTCGACCTCCGCCAACTCAATAATTCAGTATAACGATAACATTGCGCCAAAAGTTTTACGTGGAGAATCACTCAAAGATCAAAGCCAACCGGACCATGGGGCCACTTTCCCCATGTCCGCGCCCGATAGTCCTTACGCCGGCACGGCCACCTAGGCATACGATATACCTCGACCCAACGGGTGTGAGATCAAGCCGCCCCATCCCGGCGTGGGTGGTCATGCGACGTAATATCACACTAGGTAGAAGGTCTATGAACCGGTCCTTAGGGAGGCGAGTATCTCTCCGCAGAATTCCACACGGCCGATTCCCCGTAGTAATCCATCTCACTATGAATTACTATCACCCACCTCTTTTGTTGGTTAGGGTTCATTAGGCGATCTCATATTACTCTTTAATTATAACGTATGAGCGTAGATGATGTGGATGAGTACGTCATCCGGCTTAGCTCCATAGCTACATTATCAGGCTCATACCATACTATACTAATCAAGTTATCATCATCGTCATCATTAGCATCATCTTACTTAAGGTCATGATTAGGGGGGTAAGGACTTGCCTGGGAGGTTCTTACGAATCGGCACGGCGTCGAACGTCTCTAGCTTACTTGCACGGATGCTCCTAATCGGGTCGCCGGAAACTATCTCAAGTACCTTGATAAACCTAGCTCAAACTATGGCACACAAAACAAGCATAGAACATTATGGTGGCAATGGGTTAGATGCATAGAGCTAGATTTTAGACGAATTATGGAAGTCGTTTCACGCGAAAACGGAGTTAGTATGCATGAGATATGGATTTTATAATATTAATCCCTAATTAAATCATTAGGGTAATATTATAATATAATTTTATCATGTAATAAAATTGAAATAATTACATGATAAAATTCTATAATTCAAATAATGAATTTACAAATTTTCGGGGAATTTTTTTCGACATGGGAAGGTGTACTTATAATACATTGTGTACACAATCCGGGGGTACATAGCATTTTCTAAAGTGTACACGAAACGTCCTGGTATGCGTGGATGCCACGTGGGTCCACGTGGACGCCACGGTGGCCGCCACGTGGGCGCCACGGGATGCGGGGGTGACCTAACGGTTTTCGAGCGCGAGGAACGAGGAGGGCGACATGGCGACCTCCTATTCGTCGGTACGGCGGCGTCTAATCGGATGATCGGCGACGCCGCGAGTACTCCCCCTTCCGTCACCCCGACGGGCGGCGCCGCCCGAGACCTCGCCGGAGTTGGCGAGTCCCGGCCCATACCCGCCGCGAGGGGCTCATTCGGTTCCCCCTCGTCTCCCGGGTTGAGATGGAGTCGATGAGGGGGGGCGAGGTGGTTCGCCTCCCACGACGGCGACATCTACGCCGGGTCCTCGGTGGCGGCGGTATGCGAACACCGAGCTTCAAGGCATAACGGAGAGGGGTTTGTAGGGAAAACAGGAGAGGGGGTTTGGGAGAGGCGCACCGGCACCAATTCCACCGACGACGACCCAATCGACGACGGACCTTGTTTTCCGGCGACGGCGGTGGAACCCTAATTGGGGGAAATCCGTCTTCGGGCGAGGGAAGGAGGAGGGGAGTGTAGTGTATATATATATATATCATAAATATTTGTATAAGCACATTTAGATTCCCGTGACTATTATAGTCGAGAATATTTATTTGTTGTGCTCATAAAAATATTCATATATATTTTTGGTACACATGTGTGTCGGTATTTATTCCCGAGAGAAAATTAAGTAAATCGTTCTCATGCAATATACTTCCATAAATAAAATCTAGAACTTACCTTGCATCCTTTGCGACTATAAAGCTCGCAAGCAACGAGGCAAGGGTTCCTATTTTCTAGATGGTGAAGGTTTGAATGCAGGTTTTCTAAAATAGGGTTTCGGGTTTAGCGGAAAATAAATCAAGTTTTAATTGTAATTCAAAAGTTCAAATTTTTAGTGAATTTTAAAATGACCTTAAAAACAAGGGTGTTACAAATCTACCCCATTTTAGATGAATCTCGCCCCCGAGATTCCTAGTCTACAGAGTGAAGGTCCTAATTAAGGCCTAAAGGGATAGAGATAGAGAGAGAAAGAGAGAGAGAGAAACTTTCCATTGCTTAGTGTCTTTGTCTTACTGAGCCCTCGGCGTTATCACGCTACTCTATTCCTAGGGCGGCACGATAGCGTGGAGGGAGTGCCTTTAGCCGATGATTACCGCTGCTTTTACCCCTGTTTTCCTTGGTCTTGCGTCTTCGTCTTCGTGGTCTTCGAATCTTCAAAGCTTCCTTCTCGACTACCCCACTTAGAGAATTCATTCTTCTAAGGTTAGGGAATTTGATCTTTGTTGTCTTTGGGTTGTTTCCGTTGTTTATGGCCCTGGTGGTCGAGATTGTTGCTATGGTTCTTTCGTGCAACAATCAACGTGAACTTGGGTGACCACTTCTCGTTGATTTTGACGCCTTTGGTTTTCGGGCAACAATCAACTTAAACTTGGGTGACCACTTCTGTCGGGTAACCCTAAGTTTTCAAGGCGCCTTTATCCGCTTGCATTAGCCCGTTTTTTATGTTTCTCTTCTTCCTTCGGATCGGATCTACCCCACTTAGAAGAGTTTTACTTCTATCTGGCTCTACGGCTTCTCTTTTAGATGCCCGTGAATTTCTCTGTTGTTGCCTTTTCTCCGAGCAATCTTTTAATCTTTTTCTTTTCATTTTTTCATCTTTTTCATCTTTTCTTTTCATTTTTTCCATCTTTTTTTTTCATTTTTTTTCATCTTTTTCATTTTTTTTTCATATATTATTTTTTTTTTTTGCATTTTTTTTAATGGGGAAAGGGTGCATGTACATCTCCTTGGGGAGCGGCTAGTCGACCTCATCGAGGTTGATGACCGGGCGGCGGCGATTTGTAGGTCCGTCCGGACGGTTCTGAATGAGGGGTCGTCTTCTCCGCACCGGGCGGGCGAAGCGAGAGGAAGGATCCATCGAGGCCAAGGGCCGTTAGGGTTACCGGGCGGCGTTGGCGGTACGGCGGCATACATCCTTTGCCTCTCGGGGAGGGTAGACGGGGATCCTTTCTTGGATGGTGGGCTCCGCCCCCATCATGGCGAACGCCGCTGCCCCGCCCCCGTGACGATGTAGGCGCCGTCGGCTCTTGGGCGTGACGCCCGGGTAGCCTTTAGCGTCTCGGCGGCGCGGTTTCTCGGCGCGCGGCCGTGGCGATTTGCTCCTGGGCGTGGGCGAGTCCCATCGGGAGAGATCGGATGAGTCTCGCCATGCTCAGCGTGGCGGATCGGCTCCGCAGAGACGGCGGCCTCGCTTGTCGTGAGTGTTCGCCGAGGAGGGAGTAGGTAGGCCGTCCGGTTCCCGATGACGGGGCCAACCTCTAGACCTTCTATGGCCCTCATGCGGCGATCCAGGCGGGTCTTTCTTGTTCTCGGCGGGAAGTACTTCATGGGGTGCGGAGGATGGCCTCTCATGAGGTGTGACAGAGGCGTCGAAGGGCTTGGCGGGCGACAGCTTGGTAGGTGTCGGGGAAGCGGAAAACCGATCTCGGTCACGTCCCACTCGTCGGTGATGTCGGGGTAGTCTCGGCTTTTGGCGATGTAGACGGTGACTTCGCGGCGCTTAGGTGCCATCTCCGTGTACTCGCGGCCTTCATACTAGGGACGCCGGAGATGCCAAGGTGTTGCATGGTGGTGTAGAGGAGTTGGGGAAATCCGGGGGTGTTGATGCACTGGTTGTGAACCCAGTTGCCAGCCATTTCGGTGGGGTTTGGGGGAAGGTTTCGTGAGTGGAGGGTAAGGGTTTTGGTGGCGAGGGGGAGGGTCTGGAGGATAGCAATGGAATGGTTGGAGTGGGTTGAGGTTAACGGAGGTGGAGGTGTTCGTTTTATAGTGGTTGGAGGGTGGAAGCTTAATGGCTAAGCTTGAATGGCTGGTGCGGTGGCTCAGGTGTGTGGGAAAAGGAACGGGAGTGGGTCTCCTGTTCGCCTTGACCTTGCGACAGTGGTCTGGCATTGGAGAGTGTGTGGCCGGTGACCTTGACTGGTGGGATTTCCCATGATGTGGGGCCTATGGCTCTGTCGTTGTCTGCGGGGTGTCGCATGCTAACTTTTAGCATTAGTTCGCGTTTCCGAGGTAATTATGCCCTTGTCTGGCTTGACTGATCTTCATGGGCCGGTTAATCTCCGTGTCTTTAGCTTCGTCTTGGACTTAATGGCACTGGTTGCCTTCTGTGCTTCATCTTGTACAGCTTCTTGGGTCTTGGTTCGGGGTCAACGGTACAAAGAAGATCGGCAACTTTCGGCATGAGGGCGGCTTGTTGCGCAATGTTACCTGGCCGTCGGTCAGATGCGGTGTCACCGAGCGACGGCGTGTGATGGTGTAGAGAGAACACAGGTGCGGTTCAACGGCCACAGATCGTGGAGTCCGTTGTTGTCGTCATGTCTCCTATAGGTTAGTTCCTATTCTATTTGGACCGGAAAGGGAGTGGGAGGGAAAAGCACAAGGTACGATAGGGGTCTACCTAACTAAGGATTAGAGGGAAAGCAAGCATTTTGGGTAGGGATAGACTTTGGGGTATCCTAGTAACATGGGTGTCTAGAGACAACACAAACTTACCTGGTGTGAAACGTATGAAAAGGTTTGTCACGGCGAACGAAGTTTGTATAGAACTTGTCTTATTACTCGTGACTTGAGGAAATTTTCAGTACGTTCACAGATCCTATCAGAATCTTCCTTCCATTAATCACTATGAGTAGTAATAATGGAGAAATTTCCTTTAGGATTGAAAGGAAATAAGACATTATGCTAAACAAACAAGCGCGACAATAGTTCTCATCACAGGACAGTTTCATTGATGGTACATGGTCGCACCACACGTAGTAACTGCCATGACGATTATTGCGCGACTCTTCACCTACTAAAGGCCTTGAAGCCTAGGCATCTATGATTGCGAGCGAATGCTTAGCTACTAATGCTAAGACATCGCTTGCCCAACAAGCTTGCAAACGGATCGTGCTACTTAAACTTATTTCGTTGCTTGGACTAAACCATATCAGAGGCTAGACTTGCACCTCACATTAGCGCCCATTTAGGTACTCGGATGTCATTGGCATTTTTCGGATGCATCTTGGGTAGCATTTGACATCCATCCCTGTTGGGAGCGTTGGAAGCGTACAAGTTCATTTCGCACTTTGGTACTTGGTCTTCGAGAAAACTCTCGATTTTAATATCGAGGAAGGCCAAGGTATCCTAAGTGCTTTAGCATTTCTGAAAGGGCTGTGGAAATTCTCCTTTGGTTAGGTAGTCCGATTGAGATCATCCTTACTAGTCCATTGCTACTAGAGTTTCGATGTTAACATCGATTACGTAACTTATGAACTATCATAGTAAGGCCTACTCGTAGCAACAAGTTTAAAAGTAGTCATCCTTATGTGGAGTTAAAATTACTAACCCAAATTTCATCCTATGGACAAGCTCGGCTCGATACCACTCTGTCACGCCCCACTTTTAATGGGTCGTTAATCACACGCGTGTTTGCGCCCGGGATCACGCCACAAACACGCCTCGTTAATCACAGATAATGGTATACGTAAATAATAGTAATCCGAAGCTTAATAAATATAGGATAGAAAGGGGCTTTACATGGCGACGAAGGGTCACCAAGCCGGGTTACAATGTCGAGTTGGCCAACCGAGAAGCGGTGGATTAACTATGACACCGCCTGTTATGACACCGCCTGTACTCCGTGAGGCGGACTTGTGCATGGATGAATTCCGGGCTTCAACGCCCTTCTCCTAAGCAAACATCTTGAGAACTCCTACGATACTGGCCGATCCTCTACGCCGTCATCGATCTTACCCGCACATGTGCCGATATCCGTAAAAATAGAGGGGTGAGTACAGATGTACTCAGCAAGTCCCAACCGAGGGGGTTGTAATTATTAAGGGTTTGGGCCCTAGCAGAGTCTCTAAAAGCTGCTCTCGCTAGTTCGGGTTATCTCATGTCATCATCTTTGTCATGACACCACAGGTTAGTCATCATCAAAGTGTATATTCTAATCATAGATGTTCAGGCCTAGCATCTGCCCATCCCAAGGGCGTGGCTATTCAAATAGATTTAGTTAACTCTGCAGAGGTTGTACACTTTCCCCACACGATGGATCAGCTCCTTCCATGATCGGTGGAGAAAAGATCCAACGAGACCTCGTACCCGCTCGGATGCCTCCTAGGTTTCGGTATATCTTCTACCAAAGGTTTCTCGGGGGTTGGAAATGGGAAGGTCACCTAGCATCCCATTAGCACACAGCAGTGCGGAAGATCACTCAGCCTCCGCCAACTCAATAATTCGTATACGATAACATTGCGCCAAAAGTTTTACGTGGAGGATCACTCAGCATCCACGCCAACCGGACCATGGGGCCACTTTCCCCATGTCTGCTCCCGATAGTCCTTCTGCCTGCTACCGGCCACCTAGGCATACGATATACCTCGACCCAACGGGGTGTGAGATCAAGCCGCCCCATCCCGGCGTGTGGCTGTACGTAATATCACACTAGGTAGAAGGTCTATGAACCGGTCCTTAGGGAGGCGAGTATCTCTCCGCAGGAATCCCACACAACGATTCCCGTAGTAATCCATCTCACTATGAATTACTATCACCCACCTCTTTTGTTGGTTAGGGTTCATTAGGCGATCTCATATTACTCTTTAATTATAACGTATGAGCGTAGATGATGTGGATGAGTACGTCATCCGGCTTAGCTCCATAGCTACATTATCAGGCTCATACCATACTATACTAATCAAGTTATCATCATCGTCATCATTAGCATCATCTTACTTAAGGTCATGATTAGGGGGGGTAAGGACTTGCCTAGGAGGTTCTTACGAATCGGCATGGCGTCGAACGTCTCTAGCTTACTTCAGACGGATGCTCCTAATCGGGTCGTCGGAAACTATCTCAAGTACCTTGATAAACCTAGCTCGAACTATGGCACACAAAACAAGCATAGAACATTATGGTGGCAATGGGTTAGATGCATAGAGCTAGATTTTAGATGAATTATGGAAGTCGTTTCACGCGAAACGGAGTTAGTATGCATGAGATATGGATTTTATAATATTAATCCCTAATTAAATCATTAGGGTAATATTATAATATAATTTTATCATGTAATAAAATTGGAAATAATTACATGATAAAAATTCTATAATTCAAATAATGAATTTACAAATTTTCGGGAATTTTTTCGACATGGGAAGGTGTACTTATAATACATTGTGTACACAATCCGGGGTCATAGCATTTTCCCGGTGTACACGCGAAACGTCCCCCGACTGCGTGGATGCCACGTGGGTCCACGTGGATGCCACGTGGGTCCATGTGGACGCCACGCGGTGGCCGCCACGTGGGCATCACGGGGATGACGGGGTGACCTAACGGTTTTCGAACGGCGGGGAACGGAGGACGACGTGGCGACCTCCTATTCGTCGGCCGGCCGGCGGCGCCTAATCCGGATGATGGCGACGCCGCGAGTACTCCCTTCCGTCACCCCGACGGCGGCGCTTCGCCGGAGACCTCGCCGGAGTTGGCAGTTCCCGGCCCATACCTCGCCGCGAGGGGCTCATTCGGTTCCCCTCGTCACCCCGGTTGAGATGGAGTCGATGAGGGCGGCGAGGTGGTTCGCCTCCCACCACGGCGACGGCGGCGTCTACGTCGGGTCCTCGGCGGCGGCGGTATGCGAACACCGAGCTTCAAGGCATAACGGAGAGGGGTTTGTAGGGAAAACAGGAGAGGGGGTTTCGAGAGGCGTACCCGGCGACCAATTCCACCGACGACGACCCAATCGACGACGGCCCTTGTTTCCGGCCAAGCGACGGCGGTGGAATCCCTAATTGGGGAAATCCGTCTTCCGGGGAGGGGAAGGAGGAGGGGAGGAACCACTAGGAGCACCGCGTGTTCCCGGTCACCGCGGAGCTCGTGGATGCGGTGACGAGGCCGATTGGGCTCCCCAAGGGGCCCTATTTATAGGCTCGCCGGGAGGGTTGCCGCCGGCGAGATATTTTCGCCGCCACGGATCTTTTTCCGACACCGTCTCGCTTTCGGCCGTGGCTTCCAAATTTGAGTCCGAGGTGCTCGAGCCGTCGTTCGCGTGTGCCTCGTGCTCCGGCGAGCGAGTACGTCGTCCCGGGTCACCTCTCCTATAGCGGAGGTTGTCGTCCGCCATGGCAAAGACGGTGGTCCCGTGGCTCGTTGACCCGAGGTCTCTCGTGCGGCGTGGAGCCCGTCCGAATAGCCGGGGTGGAGGCGATGGGGTTGTTGTGCTCGTCGCCGGCGGCAGCAGTCCCGCGTTTGGCGGCACGGTCAAGTATGGCGGTTTCACGGACGAGTCATCGCCGACGCCAGGTGCACCCACCGGGCGGGCGGTGAGCCGGCTCGCTACGATGGGACGTCTCGGCGTAGGAGTTCCGTGCCTTCCCGTGAGCCGGTCCGCGCCGCCAACATTGCCGCGGTGCGGTGGGGTGCGCCGGGGTCGCGGCGCTGTGTCGCGGTCGTCGCAGACCGTGTTTGGACAGAGGTAGACGACGACGGCGTTGGCAGCCTCGGCTTGGGCTCGTCGCGTCCCGGGCTCGTGCCCTAGGTTGGTTTGGGCCGGCCCATTCGGGTGGAAGCGGAAGGGTAAAGGAGAGGGAGAGTTGGGATTTGGGCCGGGAGGAGAGAATGAGTCTCGTGAGCTCTTTTCTTATTCCTCCTCCTTTTCCATTTTCTTTCTCCCTTTTTATTCTTCTTTCCCTTTCTTATTCCTTTTCCCTCCTATTTTATGTGTGTAAATATATATTGTAATTATACACAAGCACTTTTATATTCCCATGGTCTTTATTCATGAAAATATTTGTACTTGTATAATTAAATATATATATGCACACATGTTTTCCCAAACGCTATTATTTCATGTGTAGTGTATATATATATATATATATCATAAATATTTGTATAAGCACATTTATATTCCCGTGACTATTATAGTCGAGAATATTTATTTGTTGTGCTCATAAAAATATTCATATATATTTTAATACACATGTGTGTCGGTATTTATTCCAGAGAAAATTCAGTAAATCGTTCTCATGCAATATACTTCCATAAATAAAATCTAGAACTTACCTTGCATCCTTTTGCGACCATAAAGCTTCGGCAAGCAAACGTGCAAGGGTTCCTATTTTCTACATGGTGAAGGTTTGAATGCAGGTTTTCGAAAAACAGGGTTTGGTTTTAGCGGAAAATAAATCAAGTTTTAATTATAATTCGAAAAGTTCAAATTTTTAGTGAATTTTAAAATGATGCAAAAAAACACGGGTGTTACATACATTTTCCTAGATTGTGCCTTTTGATTATTTTTCAACTTGTTTTGGATATAAAGTCCCTGCAATGAAATAAATCTCCAATATAAGTGGAATCATGTCAATAGTAAATGTATGTGTGTAAAAGGTATAGTTTCATCCCTTTTTTTGGTACAATATTGATGGTAAAAATGTGTCATTCGTGACCGTCAATAGCCTCCTTGTGGGCCACCAAAGTGCCGCTACAAGTTCCACGCTAGAGCAAGAGCACCATCACGGTCGAGCGGGAGCACGCACAAATCGGGAGAAGAATATAGAAGCGGCTAACAAGCAGGGTCCACTTGGTAGTGAGACAACATTGAGAAGCCACATCTACTGAACCAAAGGGGATTTTGGCTCCCTCACAGCGGCTTTCCCAAAGCTACGTTTCAGAAGTCATAGCTCACAACTGCTTTTTGAAAAACCACATTCCAGACAAACACACCCTGAAAAAGAATAGAGCTGAGCAGCACTGGACTGAGTAATTGAAAATCAAAACAGAGAACCCATATTGTTCTAGAAATCTGAAACACTCTAAAATGAAGAAGCTAGGAGTATGCATGAATCTATTGATCCAACAAAAATGAAACACTAACACTCAACAAAACAAAACAAAAAACTGAAACTAAAAAAAGAAATACCAAAACTTAACAAGAAAGAAACAATATGAGCATTACTGGTAATGAAACCGAACAAAAGAACAACTACTGAAACTCGAACACCGATAACTCCCTCCGTTCCTAAATAGTTGTCGCTTATGCTTCCTAAGAAACAATTTCAATTAATTATATATTAATTAATATTTATGGTACACAGTTAGTATTATTAGAAGGATATTTTAATGTAATTTTTTTAATAAATTTCTATAAATTGAGTCAAACTCGTGGGAATACAAGCTAATGGAAACATCTCACTAAAATCTACAAGGCCAACTTAAAGAGATAAAACAAAGACCACTAGCTACCAGCTATTTAAAGCTGAAGAAGAAAACTAAAAACCGAACCACGAATAACTGAAAATCAAATAAATTACATACTCAAGACTGAAATTAGAATCACTGAGAATATTGAACATATGAAACACTGAACCAAGCACTACATAAAAAAAGAGTTAGCTCGCCTGTTCAACACTTACAAGCCTCCTGCGAGGATTCCTAAAGCTACTACCTAATATAACCTACCACTAGTTTGAACAAGACCTTCAAATATGAAACTAGAAATAAACACACAAAAATCAGCAGGACCTCTCCAACGACATGCGCTCATCAAACAACGCTGTGTCGATTCCGGCTAGATTGGGCCGGAATTGACACTTTGATTGCTGATCGTCGGGTGGTGAAGGTGGCGAGGGAGGCGGCGGTGGCGTGGGCGGCGGCTCGACCGCGCCCTTTGGCGGCGGCGGCGACGGGCGGTGGAGGGCGGGCGCGTGGCGGCGCGTGCGGTGGTGGCGCAGGGTGACGGCGGCGGCGGCGTGTGCAGAGAGAGAGGGAGAGCTGAGAGATAAGCGGTTTAGGGAGCTACCCTTTTAATTTTTCTGATTAAGATTCAACTGACATGGCCCCTTGTATTTATAGTCTAAGGGAGACTTGCATGCTAAGAAATATCTAGGAGGTTTCCTTATAGATCGGAATACCTCTTGACAAGGTAATTTATTTATTTCCCTAAATATTTTATTCCCTAAATAATTATTACTTAACGACGGCGAAGGATGACGACGGTGGCGCGGCGGCGGCCGGCCAGCCAGGCGCGCGTGCCCACCCCCTTTGGGCTTGCACCGGCGTGGCCCATTTGGGTCAGGACACGCTGACACACTAATCCAATTCTTATGCCCAAAAACTTGCTGGCTACCAAATCAAACTCATGCACCTTCCGTTGGTACACCATTTGACCTCAACCTCATACATCAGTACAGATAAAAAGTGTTGACGAACCAAAATGATAGAAATCCAAAATCACCCGAGAGATAGATGACACGCAGTAATCGATGAAAATGACCAGAGAAGCGCAAATATTTGGTCAACGCGGTGACGCCAGAGCACGAGCTGGCTTCGGCACATCCACATTTGCCTCTGTCGCCGCTACCTCTGCCTCCGCAGGCGACGCCAGAGCGCCAGAGCTGGAACCCACGTCAGCTACGAGCAATGACGGAGCTAGAAATTTATGGCTGGGTATGCCAAATATACAAAATTTTGAAGCACATATAATATAATGGACGAGAAATTTTAATGGTCACAAATTTATAAGCAGAATTAGCATTTTGGTGTGGATGTAGAGGGTTTTTTTTTTTTTTTTTTGGGGGAGAGGACGAGATGGCCTGGCCGCTGCCCGCTGGCCGGAGTGCCGGACAACGCCAGGACGGGAGTCGAGGTTCGTCGAAGATTGCGGCCCGGCGCGGAGATAGCTGGTCGAAGCAAGCAATACGCAATTTGGGATCCTTCCGTTGCGGCATGGTGGGCTGCCAGAATGGCAATTGGACTCGGACGTACCATTACCCATATGGCACCAAGAATGACCATGATGATACGTATAAAATACCAGGAATCCTGGATACATGCATACATATTGTTTTTTGCTCACAAAACTTGGGTATGCCTTGGCATACAGGGGCATACCCCTGGCGCCGTCACTGGCTACGAGGCCTTCTCTCCTGCACCAAGTGTGTCAATCCACAAACAGAATAAAAAGATGGAGTGAAATGGGCATAATGCACAAGAATAAGCCGGTTTGCGGGTGAGTGACCAAAAAGGACGGAGACAGCCACTTGGAATGTACGAATCTCAACAGAATCATAGCCATAGAAAACTGATAGATTAAGGGGCACAATAACATCCGATAGATAAATAGAAATTCCGTTCTGTGAGTCTGCTTTAAACATAAGTGTGATAGTTTTTTTTTAAATGATTGTGGAGTGAGAATGAAGGCGGATGTCCTTATTTCATTATCTAAAAAAATATATAGCCGACCTAGGTTTGACTCCCCGAGGGAGCAAATTAAACAGTGTCTGTATTATTAAAAAAAAAATAGGCTCGAGTTTCCCTTGCTGACTTCGGTAAAAAAATGCAAGGAGAAGCTAGAGCTTTATAGTTCAAAAGCGAGGAGAAGCTAGAGCTCATTGTGAAAGCAAAGATGATATAGGTCTGTTTAGTTCCCCAACTTTTCTCCAAAATTCTCATCACATCAAGTATTAAATGCTCTAAAAGACGTATGTCCGGAGTATGAAATATAGGTAAACAAAATAACTAATTGCACAATTTATATGTACATTGCGAGACGATTCTTTTAAGCCTAGTTACCCTATGGTAGAATAATATTACCACAAATAAACAAAAGTGCTACAATGCTTTTCAGATCACTACGGTGTCAATTTTCGGGGATCTAAACACACCCAACGAGGAAGAAGAAGAAGAGCGGGGGCTAGTAGTGAGAGTAGGGGATGGATGGAGCATATATCTAGCGTTAATAGTTCTTTTACTACGTCCGGACGTTCCGGACAGATATGAACTAACCGGGTTGACGGCCCACCCATGCCGCACCCTGCCTTCTCCTTTGTCCCTTATCCTTTCAAAGACCGTTGGTCGGTTAAAAAAAAAAAACAGCGCCGCTTCCTTCCACTACTACAGATTCGCTCATCACTACCGCCCGGCATCACTTTGCGGAATTTAATCCACCGGCGGTGTTGAACCTCGCCCGGCGATGATGAACCGTTCAGCGCGGAAACTTCGAAAACTCCACGGATTCGACCAATTCCGGCAGTGAAGACTCGGATCACCACCGGGTTGAATCGTTCCCCGGCAGTGGTCTTGATGGACACGAGATCACTCGCGGGTTTAAATTAAAACCGAAAAGCGATTTGAAGATTGACACAACCGGGTTGAATTAGAACCGATAGCGATTTAGGAGGGGAAGCAAAAGGAACCGATAGCTCGCGGGGTTGAATGAAGAAGGAACAAGAAAAACAAACGATAGAAACAGAGAACGGAGATAAATTAAAAACGACTTGAGAGTCATTATATATTACTAGATAATATATTTACAAAACGAAAAAAAAAAAAGAACGCGGGCGGCCGCCATAGCCTCCGCCGCCGCGCAAGACCGTCGCCATCGCCTCCTCTGCCGCCGCGCTTAGGCTCGTCGCCGTCGGCCGGCCCGTCCCCGCTGCCGGCGCGTTCCGCCCGCCGGCCGGAGCTCCGCCGCCGCCGGTATCCCCCTAGCGAGGATGTCGGCGATGGCTCGACCTTGAAGGCGTAGAAGTTCGCCTTCTCCACCAACGGCCAAGGCACCGTTGGCGCCGACTCTTTCGGCCCGGTGGGTGAGTTTCGGAGGGCGCCGTGGAGGCGCGCCACGTGAACAAAAGCTCCTCGTTGGTGTAGACGCCGGCCATCGTCGATGAAGAAGAAGCTAGTTGCACGGGGTTTATGGAAAGAAAGAGGCTAATTAGCGATGGAGATGGTACCAAATCGAGCGTTCTTATATAGTAGCAAGCCATGGAATGCATGCAGTCCATTGTCATTCCCAAGATGCGGCGCCATGAAAACGATCCAACGGCGCCACGACCGGCTCATCCAATGGTCGCCGCGACCGCCCGTCTCCCCACGAAAGGCCGACCCGCTACGGCGTTCTTGCGCGTTTCCAATGGCCGCTTCCTCGGTTGGCACGACGTTTCCCAACACCCAACCCGAAATCCCCGGTTCGATCCCCAACAAGCTAGTTTTTACCAATTTTTCAAGAATGATGATCGAGTTTAGCATTGTTATTTTGAAACAAGGAAAAGGAATGCACGCTTCACATTGTTTACTATTGCTACAAGATCAACCACACGTACCTTTGATGCCGATTACCGACGGGTGAGGGAGCGGGAGGGAGGGAGGGAGACGAGAGACTTCTGGCGGCCGGAGCACTAAAAATGACACACTCAACTAAGTCGTAGCACGTCCACAACACCGTCGGGCTATTTATAGAATCAAACTTTGTACCGCCCAACGGATAGCCATCACTGTTTTTTCTTTTTACCACAATATCTGTAGCTATCACGTTTACTTAGCGTGTTCCGCGTGGCCTATCTTTGCATGCATGCCACTCGCTTGGAGAACAGCGTTGCGGTAGCATTCACTTCGCCGGTTAGGAAACCGATAGTGTCTCCGAATCGATGAGAAAAGCACGTGGCACCACCGCGGCGTCGGCGGGTTAAATCAATGTCGGTTAAAACACTGCCGGTGTGAAACTACACCCGGCGGTGATGTTTAGATCACCGCCGGTGCAGATCTTTTCGCCGGTGGTATTCCACATCACTGGCGGGTGAAAACTTAGACCCGGCGGTGATTTCGAAAAATTCAACGGCCGCGACAGTTCTCAACTCGACCGGGTGACCATCGCACCAATCTTTGGCGCACTGCGCCGCCCGTCCTCCGTACAACGGCGGTCGACTCAACCACGCCATCTCGCCTATTTAAACGGCAAGGGGGATTTGTGTGTTTTGCACCCGATTTCTCCTCTCTCGTTCTTGCATTCTTGGTTCGTCCATGAGTTCCTAACCCTCTCCAAAAAATCTGAGAGGGCTTAGTTTTGAATTTTTAGTGTCATGGGTTTTGGATCTAGGAAATCTTTTTTCTCCTTATTTTCCTTGTTCTTCGTCCTCGATCTTCTTTGCTAGCGGTACTTTCAGTTTCACATACATATGGCCTTTCTTTTGGAGAAAGCTTTGCCTAGTCAAGAAAATGGTTTACTGAGAAAAGGTGCTAGAAGAGTCTTACATCGATGAAGGAGAGACAGGGGCATGCGGCTTACGTGGGTGCCATGATTCAAGATCGAACTACGGACTCATATTAAGAGTCCGGAGTCCTTGTGCTTTGGGGTGCGGTGTTCACCAATATCCGGGCACATGGGCATATAGTATCCGAATCATATGGTGCATCCATGGAAAAACAATGACCATTGGACCTAGTTTCGCGTGATTTCATCCTCGGTCCAATGGTCAAGTTTGGGTGAAGATGAAGCTCTCGGTGAATCTCATCCTCCAACCTCCTCAATGGGTGCACGTAGCAGCCTCGCCACTTCATCGATCCGAGGAGATGCTACAAGAGACTTACCGAGGTGGTTAAATTTTAATATGTTTGTACACTTTGATTGTAGCATTGACCTATCGTGAATTGGTCTTTGTTACCATATATTTAGTTCTATGTAAGGTCTTTGCTATGGAAATATATGTAATGTAAGGTCTTTGTTATGGAAATATATGCAATCAAATTTCTTATCTGTTGTATTTACTTTTGATATGAATCTTGATTGTCTCTTCGATACCTTTGAGTTCTCATTTTTTACCCTTCATCGAACATAATAAAGACGGTTGCAATAAAGACGGTTGCGTCAATGAAATATGTTGCATATTGTGAGGAAAATTCAACGAGATATATCCAAATCTAATGTGAATGAAATAAAGTTATATATGTAACAAAAACAAAGAACAAATAATGAATTTTATTCACATCCATATCCCTTAAGAAACAGATAACCAAAACCCCAGCTTGCGTGAAGCATCTACTCGTACATATGCAGCAGCACTGCAACAATGCATGCATGCAAACCGAGTGAAGTGACAACACCGTGAATTCACCGCCGGATACATACAAACAACCGGTAGTCATATTGTATTTCTTTGCCGGCTCCATTCAAATAACCGGTAGTCATGTTGTTATCACTAGGGTATATCTTAATACCCGGCAGTGATGTACCCTGCACCGATCAACTGCTATAAATCAAGGCGCCCGGCCGCATCCACACACATTCCCAAGCACGCACCCACGAGCTCCGGTCACCCTGCACGAAATCCACTCAGCTCTTTCACTCTCTCCCTCTCTTTCTAGGAGATTTGTTCATGGCTCCAGGATATTACATTGGTAAGGATATTTTTTTCTTGTCTAGAGAATTCCTATATATATGCATATAAACAATACATATATATATACTATATATATTTATGAGCTTTGTCCTTTTTTCCTTTTTATCGCTCATTTGGTGGTATGAACGGTCCTCCGCCTTTGCCGCCACCACAAGAACCAGGGTTTCCACGCCTGGCGATGAGCCATTCGCCCCCTGGTGTGGACACAAGGCCATTCCCTTATCCAAATCATCGTATGTAATTTTTTATAACATTTTTTATTTCTTATTTTACTAACAAATACATGGACAATTAGTTTAACTTAACGTCATTTTGTTGCATTTATATGTTTCACAGACTTTATCCCCAATACAATGGCTAGAAACAGCACTTAGCTGGTTCTCTATCTCTGGTTTTGTGGAGACCACGACATCTAGAGCATCGTCACCTGGTCATCAACTATATACGTGTGAAATAAGTTTTTACATCCCTTCGAGGATTCTAGGACACAACAGCCACCTAATCCACGAGAGGGAAACGAGAAACGACCGTGCAAAACGCCGAGTACCATGCCGTTTCCTTGTGCTTAGATTCTCTTCGACGTGTTTGCTACATTGTGCCCGATTTTTCGCACTTCAAGATATTTGCCTTGTCTGGCGATAATATCCCCCATGGCAATATAGCGAATATGTTGGGAGTTACAACCATGATGATGTGGTAATAAATTAAATTCATCATTTTGGCAATGCATATTAGATAGATTCACATCATCCTCATTCATTTTGATTCTCCCACTTGCAGATTTTGCTCCACGATCTTACTTATGCTGCATGTGGCTTGGCGGCCGTTCTCGACCAAGCTACGAACCGACTTCGGGCACGATTGGGACTTCGCGTGCACACCTTGGCAAAGAAAGCAAACTACGGAAGGGCGACAATACGCATAAGGTTTACTAACTTAGGCAATGGTCGTCAAGAGGTTATATCTATGGTCGAGCATTTTTACGTCCTTGCGAGGGGCGAGAGAGTGCAATCATAAGGGCATTGACCTTCATCGACTCAAGCGGATACTTAACTGCGTGACATCAATTACCCGATATTTCTACAATCCTACATTCGTGTGCATGGATCACAAGTTGGACCCAATATTGATCCCGGCGGCGATGATGATGATTAGTGTGTTTACTATGTTAATTATTTGTAAGGTTGTATGGTTACTTCCTAATTAATTTATAATGTTCTTGTGGCCCATGTGGTCTCAAACTTTTTCTCGAGCCTTTCACATGCAAATGGGGAAGCACCCACTAAGTTTGAAATTTTTCGGAGTTGGTTTGGTACTTTCCCGGTTTATTTGAATTTTTTGCGTGACGCCACCTTGTAATTATAGTTTGAACCGAGGCGTACCCACGAAAAGAGCCGG
Organism: Hyparrhenia diplandra; assembly: GCA_015847255.1. Lineage (NCBI taxonomy): Eukaryota > Viridiplantae > Streptophyta > Magnoliopsida > Poales > Poaceae > Hyparrhenia > Hyparrhenia diplandra. The sequence continues at coordinate 97,720 of JADLZK010009850.1, forward strand.
AATCTTTGCTAGACTTTTCCCGGGGTCTCATGTACCCTAGGAGGCAAATCACCGTGGAGGTCCAAGAAAAATTCTTGTGTTTCCATGGTTTAATTAGCCTTCTTGTCACCAGTTTAGCTTGAAGAAAATCATAGTAATTAAAATATTAATCGAGAAAAACCTAAGAACTTGTGTGGGGTCATATTTTTGGGTGTACATGGCTGGGAAAAAAAATTCAAGTCATTTCCACCAAGGAGGATTACACATCCTTCACAGGAGGCACATGATCCCTACCATCGAACCGGGACTATACGATTGTAGTTCTTGTGCTCCATGTGGTTCATATGTTTGCGGTGTTGTAGTGGTCTCAAACTTTTTCTCGAGCCTTTCACATGCAAATTGGGAAGCACCTACGAAGTTTGAGATTTTTCGGAGTTGGTTTGGTACTTTTCCGGTTTATTTGAATTTCCGCGCGACACCACCTTGTAATTATAGTTTGAACTGAGCGTACCCACGAAAAGAGCCGGAATGCTGCTAGACTTTTCCAATGGGGGTCTCATGTGCCCTAGGAGGCAAATCACCGTGGAGGTCCAAGACATATTCTTGTGTTTCCATGGTTTAATTAGCCTTCTTATCGCCCGGTTTAGCTCGAAAAAATCATAGTAATTAAAATATTAATCAGAAAAACCTAAGAACTTGTGTGGGGTCATATTTTGGGTGTACATGGCTGGAAAAAAAAATTCAAGCCATTTTCACCAAGGAGGATTACACATCCTTCACGGAGGCACATGATCCCTACCATCGAACCGGGACTATCTGATTGTAGTTCTTGTGCTCCATGTGGTTCATATGTTTGTCGGTGTTGTAGTGGTCTCAAACTTTTTCTCGAGCCTTTCACATGCAAATTGGGAAGCACCTAGTGTTGAAAACGGACGGAAATTTTCCCGCTTTTTTCCCGTTCCGTTTTTCTACATTTGACCCGTCCGTTTCGCATTTTCGGAAAATCCGAATCGGCCGGAATCCGGACGGAGGTTCTCGAAATCGGACGGAAGTAGAAACGGCATTTTTTCCGTCCGTATTTCGGAATCCCGGATTTGGTCGGAATTTTTCCGTATTTTACCGCATTTTTCCCGTATTATGCCAGCATCCATAACTTTGTCGCCCGGACTCCGTTTTTGACAAAACCACACCATTGCGGAAAGCTAATGGCGAGATCTACGCATCTAATATGGTGTTGTTGTACGCCTGTACATGTACTAATCATCAATTAATATATGTCTTGTCTTTTAGATCGTAAATGCATTCCATCCATAGTTGTTGATTTGAAACCGAAAGACACCACAAATGATGTCCACCTAGATGATGATAGTGAAAGTGATCCCGATGAGATGGATGATGCTAGAGAGTCGTGTGATGGCATGATTGAAGGTAGCCGCTATTTGGAGGACCAGAAGAGATGGATAGTTGCGGCACCATGTTATTCCGACTTAAGTTAGGCTTCCGACCGTTTCCGTTCAATTTCCGTTCGTATTGGTTCGTTTCCGTGCACCCGCATATTCGATTCCATTTTCGAACCGCATTTTCGAACCGGATCCCGTTTCCGCCAAGAAATATAGAAATGGAAATAGAAATGGGGTTTTTCCGTCCGTTTCCGTCCGTTTTTCATCGCTAGAAGCACCCACGAAGTTTGAGATTTTTCGGAGTTGGTTTGGTACTTTTCCCGGTTTATTTGAATTTTCAGCGGCGCCACCTTGCAATTATAGTTTGAAGCGGCGTACCCACGAAAAAAGAGCCGGAATCTTTGCTAGACTTTTCCACGGGGTCTCATGTGCCCTAGGAGGCAAATCACCGTGGAGGTCCAAGACATATTCTTGTGTTTCCATGGTTTAATTAGCCTTCTTGTTGCCGATTTAGGTAGAAGAAAATCATAGTAATTAAAATATTAATCGGAAAAACCTAAGAACTTGTGTGGGGTCATATTTTGGGTGTACATGACTGAAAAAAAAATTCAAGCCATTTCCACTATGGAGGATTACACATCCTTCACAAAGGTACATGATCATCCATGAAGTGGCGGCATTTCTATTTCTTTGCGCCGGTTGCGTGTAACCAGGCAACGAATAGGATTGGGGTGAAATTTTCCAAATCTATCTCGAACCTCCCGCCATTTCGTTTTCCCACCGCGCCCAAACCAGCCTTGCCTATATATATAGGTGAGTGGCTCGAGCGAAATTTTGGAAAGCCATTTGAACACCGCGCCATTCTCGTTCCCCCCAGCCGAAAGAGCACCAGATTCGCCAACGGAGCGCACCACCAACTCCAACGTCGCCGTTCGTCGTCCCCTACGCCGCCCGGGCCGTCCGTTCGCGCATCCCCGGTCGTTCGCTCCGGTGGAATCGAGGCTTGACGGCGTTCTCCCACGCCGCGCTCCTCCACTCCCGGCGTCCCCAACGCCCGCGCCCGGCATCCTCGCCCTTCGGCCCCTTCCACGGTGAGAACTAATTATCCCTTTAGGTGTACGAGTTTTTACCTATGAGAATGAGAACTAATTCGCCGCTGTCCTAGCCTCGCGTCGCCCGCTTGGTCTTCCTCCACGCCGACGGAGGACCGCCGCCACACCTCTCTGCCGTCCGTAGCCTCACGCCGTCTTCCTCTTCACCGCCCGGAGCCCGCACCGTCCGCGACCTTGTCCTCCTCAAATCCTCCAAGACAAGATAGGAGCGCACGAGGGCGCACGAAAGCTTGGTGAGTGCGTCGTCCACTTGCCCTTGAGGTGTTCGTTGAAATGCCCGTCTCGGTCAGCGCGCAACCTGTGCTCGAATTGTGATTGAAATTCATGAGTTAGTGTTGTTCGAAATCCGGTTTGGATATTTTAAATATATACGTGCTTCTTGTACAACTTTTATGAATAACATAGCAATATCATCCTATTTTGGTGACATGTATAGGCAAGCATGGCGTGGTACGTAGTGTTTGTTGGTCGCGTGCTTGGGGATCTATCTAACCTGGGAAGATTGCTATGCTCAAGTCCAAGGCTACGCTAATAATTGTTCTGAAAATACAACACCGAAGGTGAAGCCGTCGTCGCCTACAATGGTGCAAACTAGCCGGCCACGGAGATTGAAGAGAAGCCACCCCACATACTTATGAAGATTGCGAGAATTCTTTGCTTAATTGGTTTTGGAAAGATGTCATGCTTTTATTTATGTCTATGACTCTATGGTCATTGGTGTTTTTTTATTTTAGAAGTTCATGTAGGCTTAGTTTCTAGAACATTAGGTGGATTTTGTTGTATGTAACCATTAAATCTGTAATATTTTGATGATATTAATGTATGATGATTTTTGGATTTAAAAAGAGCTGAATTCCACGAATAAATTCAAAAATTTTAAACAAAAACGTCGGGTGGCATGGGCCCCGGTGAATGACATACAAACCGGTAGTGTAACTACACCAAACACTATTGGTTTGAATTACAAACCGTCATCGATGCGAAACATCACCGTCGGTTTGCACTAACCAACCGATAGTCTTCACTCTAATAACTTATTTGTCGGGTTGAAATCAGCCGACGGTGTTCACGTAAAGTGCATCGGCGGGTTCAAAGTAAGCCGCCATTGTTAGCTCTTCGATACACCGTCGGCTCGTCTAACCCGATAGTGTTATCCCCACGATTCTGTCGGTTCGTTAAAGCCCGGCGGTGCTCCCAATATCAACTCTGCGGTGACTTTCGAACTGCATTGCTTGCATCAAAAAATGCTGCCGGGTCGTGGAACACCCGGCGGTGTTGGTGACGATCGCGCTGCGGTTCGATATCAAACCGGCAGATCTCTCCTCGCATCACCGCCCGGTGTTTTGACCCGTAGTGTTTCAAACCCCACATCACTACGCTATGGTTCTGCGGGTTTTTTTCGGCGGTGAAGGGGGTTGGAGCCGGCGGTGATGGACAATTACGTAGTAGTGTTCTCTGGCGCAAAAAAGAGCCTCGAGCGAGGCGGCGTGAGGCCGCTTATCGGCCTAACCCCGATCTTCGATGCTGCATCCTCGGAGCACCCTTTCGACATATGCCATTGACTGCGGTGCCATCTCCATTTTCGCCCGGCGGCGTCTCATCTCCGATCGCCTCATAGCTGGCTGTGCGTGCGCATGCGTGTTCAACCCCAACTCCACGGCGGGTCGAGCAAGCGTCTCCCTCCCTTCCATGGATCCAGCCATCACCCTTCTCCACATGCAGCCTTCCCTCAAGTTTGGTGGGCTCCATGGCGCCCCGTGCCTCCTCCACGGCATGGGCGGTGTCCAACGTCCACTAGCATCTGCCTCCCCACCTCGTTGCCCCTTCACTCACCCCGGTGTCCTCCTCCCCCAACCCGATGGTGTTCCTCCCTCCACACCCTCGTCTTCCCTCACCAAGAGCCCCCTGTGCTCAAGTAGATCGGCGACCATGGTGCTCCCCACACCCGGACTCTCTCTTCCCTGTGTTGCAATTGTATGTTTTGGTTGTCAAAAAGTATATTCAAAGGTATGTTTTAGTAGAAGCGTATGTATGTTGCAAAACCAGATAGGGGGTATTGCCCATGTTGCATATGTTTCAATTGTTTGAGAATTATGTTGCAGTTGTTTATTTTGAGTGTTTGGATGTTTTAGCGGTATATTTCATATGTGTTTTCCAGAGGCAAGTTGCAACTTTGTTTATCTAATGCTGCACAAGTTCCACGCATATGTTGCAGCATATATTTTGCATCACATAATTTTTCAGTGTTGCATACATACTTTTCAATGTTGCAATACATTTTTTTTTCTTCTTGCAGTTTTATATTTTTTGATGTTGTAATGTTTTTCGAAGTTTTTTTTTTTTTTTTTGGGGTGTTTTTCAAGTGTTTTAAAAGCTTGTTTTCAAATGTTTCAACTATGATCAGACATATATTGCAATCATTGTTTTTGGATGTTTCAAAAGTAGGTCGGGAGTATCATCTCTATCTTTGCTTTTTATGCTGTCTCACCGCATGCTACAGTGTTTCTTCCTCCTTTTAGCACCGACTGGGCATCCGGCTGTGCTCCCCTCTTTTTCTAGTTGTTGTCTTAGCCGGTAGTCGCGATGTTGCAACTGTTGGCCGCGTGTATGCACGTGCACCCAAGCAGTAGCGCGCAACAATGGCAGGCGCGTGTAGGAAAGAAGCGCCGCGCGGCGGTGGCAGGCGCATGCCATATGAGGTTAATTAACAACAAAATGTGCAGTTGTTTAATTAATGAATTAATTTGTAGCATTTCAGTCGGGTTCTTGGTGCATACGTGTGGACGTCCGGGCGCTAGTGTGCCCGTATATCTAGCCGAGAGGGGCAGAGGGAAGAGGGAGGCTTTGCATTCACGTACGGTTTTGTATGGGCCCGTCTGGGGTGATTTGGGGGCCCATCCCGTCGCGTCCGGCCCGTCTGCGTGAGAGAGTTGGTTCCGATAGCATGAGGTGCAGAAGCGGCCAATGAGGACCCTATCTGAATCTCCACCAATCCACCCTTATCAGCCAACCTCAGCCCCCTCGCTCCGCTCGCTATCGTTTCTGCTTCCCTCCGCTGCCTTGCCACTTCTTTCCTCCCTTCCTCTGCTCCCAGCTGCTGGCCGGGCTCCCCCTCGCAGCTATAGCTCACTCTATCCTTTCCCTCTCTTTCTTTCGTTCCCTCTACAACCTTCTCTCTTATCCCGATAATGGCAGCCTCCAGCAGCACCGCCTAGCTGTGCCCAACATACACGTCCGCTGTTCCGTGTCGGTTCTCGCTCGTACATCACACTGTGTTCTGACTTTTGAGAAGCAGCAGCAGCAGCAGCCCACTGGTAAATTCTTGGACTTGCTCTTGTTTCTTTGCCGCTTCATGTGTCCATGCTCATGCTCCGCACGCATTTTGCTCTTCACTGAATTTCTTCTGTGCTATGATGACTATGTGAGCACTGAACACTGAAACATGGAGCACTGCTTCTCTCTCAGCGAATTGCTTGTTGTTGCAATCTGATGCTGTGTGTGTCCTATCTATCATTCCTTTCCTGCCATTCAGGACTCGTTTTTTCTAATACAGTATGTAGGCAGCAACTGTGTGTGTATTTCTTGAACGTTTCAGTGCATACTAAGGTAGCTCCTGCTTGTGTGACAACGGTGAATTATGAGCACCTCTCTCTTCCTAGCGATGACTAGCGTGGGTTGGGTGTAAAATTGTCATGAGGAGAGGAGGCACAACCGCACAACCACAGCCCTGTGTTGTGTTCCTCGCAATATCTGTTTCTGCTCGGCAGGTGCTATCTCTTGGTGAGAAATTTGGTGCCCGCCAGAAAACACAAAGCCAACAGACTTTCTCTTGGTCCACAGGCTCCGTGAAAACCTTATCCCTTCATCATTTCCCTCTTTTTTTCCTTTTAGTTGGGCATTAACAGAACTAAACTTTCTGAATTACTCCTTCCAGCTCCAGTTTACATTCACATATACATACATACTTTTGTGCAGCACAAGCTAAGTCAGCCATCTATCTCATCTGCTGGTGTGCTGGTAGGGGCCGCCGCCGGGGTCAGAGAGAGTTTCAAAACTGTTGCTTACTCTTGTTTTTCATACATAATACACACCATTTTATCGGTATTTTTTCTGGTCAGTATTCGTGGCGTGGGCCGGGCAGATACACGACTAGGTGTTTCTCTGTCAGGGATAACTTTTACTATGAACATGGCATGCCCACATGTCAAGGACAGCTCCCCCTAATTTGTCCTCACCGTGCTTTTCCGGAACTAGTCCCTGTAACCATTTCTTGACGCTCGCTCTCTTCCTCCAAAACATGTGCCACACGCATGTTTCTTCTGAATAGCCGTGTGAAAACATGCATACCTGCTGTGCCTTGTGCTGTGGTGATGGGGTTCATGGCGTGTTACATGCATATATATTAGTAATAGAACCGCCTTTTGCTAACAATCATATCATCATCATATCATTATGATGCCATCATATATATAGTACTTATAAGTAAGATAGAAGGAGGGAAAGCAATAGTGCCTTTTTTCTTTCGGTTGTTTGGCGGTCATGATGGTTTGCTAACCAATAAGCATGCGACTAAAGACTGTATTTTTAATCCACTCTGAAATATAATACAAAGATTGAAAGGCGGTGTGCCGTTCCATATTTCTCTCAGACCCTCAGCACTCAGCAGTTGATTGAAGATAGAAAGGTTTTGGAAGAAGCGTGTTAAATAATGAAGGTGTATCTAGTGAAAGTGAATCAGATCTTGCTGCATGCATGCCTCGTGCACTAATTAGTATAATTCTTGTTTAAATCCAAGTGCTTGACGGCCATTCTCTATCTAATTGTTTGTGTGGCAAACCTTTCAGTTCAGAGCATGCCACTTAATTATGTTTTGGCTTGTTTTGTAGCTCTTGTGCAGTTGGGCTGAGCTGAGCTTGCTCACTCGCCGTTGGGCGCGTGCATGGCGCCCAAGAGCAAGCGCGGGAAGGGCAAGGGTGAGAAGAAGAAGAAAGATGAGAAAGGTGAGTGCTTTTCCATCTTCACACTATAGCCTTAATTAGTTTCCTCTCAGCCATATTGTTTCAGTTCCAGCTTATCAATTCAATTTCATCTTGTGATTGTTATAGTTCTCCCTGTCGCCATTGACATCAGTGTGAACCTCCCGGACCAGCCTCATGTCATTCTGAAGGTTTGGTTTCTGAGTCCTTGTCACACCATTCTAGTTGTTCAATCTTCTCATTGCATTTTTCTCATCTGTCCCCTTGAAATATACAGTGAGAAAATGGTAATAGAGTTCTCATTCATTGTATATGTACATATACACATGAACGAGGCAACCAAACTTTGTTTTCTATTGCAGATCACATATTGAAATTGCAAGTTATAGTTTCATTTCACTATAACCACAACTTGGTCGTATTCAGAGCTTTGCTTCATATTTGCCTTCTTTGTTCAGGGGATTTCAACAGACAGAATCATCGATGTGAGGCGGCTGCTCTGCGTCAACACTGCCACGTGTGCCATCACAAATTACTCCCTCACACATGAGGTACACTTCCTCCGCCCTTTTAACTGTCGTTTTCACTTCCTAAAAAGTCAAAGGTACTCAACTTTGGCCAAACATATACATGAAAATATTAATATTTATGGTACATAATTAGTATTATTAGACAGAGACATATCCATAGCGAACTTAAAATTTCTACGAGAAACTAGTCAAACTTAAAAACGTTTAAATTCGAGACTTAAAAAGTAACAAAAGCAGTAATATTCCAAGTAGTTATTACTAGAAATTGGGCGCGGCGTTGCCGCTTATGGCCCGATAGGGACCCGTGGTATTTTTATTTGAAAGTTATTATTTGTTGTGAAATGGTTTCGTTAACTATGTAGGCTTTGTTTCATATATGTAGTTAAAATAATTGTATAAGATTAATGTGGTTAGATAAGATATTTTTTTATATATTTGTGTCATTATTTTTTGTCTTACTTTGCATTGAGTTAAGGGTGATTGGATGAGTATGGTGGTTAGTTATGCGTCAAATTGTAATTGTCACTATGTTATATTTTATATTTGTTATTGGAATGGAGCTATCACATTTTTTTTTGGAGGAAAGAGGCTAAAAGTATTTATTAAGTAGTCGAAAGTTTAATGTGATGATATTTTATCATGAAGAGTTACGAATAATTGGATTTCCTATTTTATGTTTTTTAATTTGATTTTCATATGTACCCATAAAAACATAGGAGTAGCTGTACAACAAAACTTCCAATTAAAAAATATGTTCTATTTTGGATCCACTGCATAGAATTATTTATGAGGATTTCAACACAATTTGATTTTTTATTTTATGATTTTTCTTTAATTTACTATGCATTTTTTGTAGCGTTACCAAATTTATTCGTGTAAAAAAAAGAATAGATAAGACAAAACAGTCCCAAGCAGGCCCGAGTGGGGAGGGAGGCCGGCCTTGGCTGTGGTGCGATTTGAAAAAACTTCGAGGCTTGACCGATTAAATTTCTGTGGAGAAGCCCTAGGCTAGCGGGTTGATTTCATATAACCGAGGTTTTTTTTTTTTTTAAACTAACCAGGACTCGTCCGATCTGGGCCATCCGCCCCCGATCGGCGGCCGAGGGCAGCCGGCGACGTGGCCACGCTGGCTGGCCCTCTTTGGTGCAGCTATCGTATGAGAGAGATGGGCAGGCAACAGCCAAAAAGTCAATTTGGGTTGGTGGAGGGGAAAAAAAGAGAAAATCTCACAAGAAATAGAGTTCTGTTTTTCCAACTACTTGGTGCTACTATCTGCATTATGTTCATATATATGGTATTCAATTATATAGTGATAAATTAAGGGTGAAAAGGTAGCTGAGTCACATGTAGTTTTGCTTTCAGTTATTTGTGTATTTCTGGGATTTCCAAAAATGTATACAGTGATTATTCATCTTATTTAGTTTGCTTCCTTGTAGATGCGTGATGGTGCACTGAAGGATGCCGCTGACATTGCTACACTGAAACCGTGCACGCTCACGTTGGTGGAAGGTACGTCAACACCGTGACGCCCTCGATAACTTATTAGAAATGTAATTTTCACTTAATTGAACATTGAATGGTCTTATGTTTAATTGAACTTATTAAAAACACTAACATTTGTAATAACAAATTGTACCATTAGATTGATTATATAATATGTTTTTACGGTCATAAATTTAGCTAAATTTAAAATAGTTCGACTCTGGTCATACCAAAAGTTGCATCTTGTGAAAGGACCTCTAGCCTAATGGTTAGAGCATCGAAGTAGTACCAAAGCGGACCTAGGTTTGACTCCCCGTGAGAGTGAATTTAAACAGTGCTGCATTATTAGAAAATTAAAAAATAGGCTGGAGTTTCCCATTTGACTAAGGTAAAAAAAATGCATTTTTAGAACAAATGTAGTCTTTATTTTACAAGCAATGACATCCCAAACTACAAGATACTTTCAACGAGTACATACAAAACGTGTCCAAATTATTAAAAATCAGTATACATTTAAGAAGTTATATCATAAAAGTACATTTCATGTGTCGTATTATCATAAAAAGTGCATATTTATTATCATAAAAGTACACATGTATAAGGAAGGAATACAGATTGAATGTGCGCTATTGTATCCTAAAGTTCTTTAGAAAGTATAAAAATAAATAATAACCTCATTTTCTCTGATAAAATTACATTCCTCAATAGAAAAATACTTTTTGTACAAAAGTAAAAACAAAATCAAGAATTAATTGCTACTATTTATCAATTTTGATTTATTGAACTAACCATTCTAAAATAAATGAAAAGTTTTAAATAAAAGCATCAAAAGTTAAAACAATTGAAAATGCCAACACTAAAAAAATTGGATCCAATTCTATGCTTAAAATATAGCCAAAAACGCTTCTAAAAAAAATAGAATATAATCTCCCTGAGGCTATCTGCTTACTATTCCATTCCTCTAAAAACTATAATTTTTTTGTGCCGGTTGAAATTGTCCAAGTTTGATCGAGTTTACAGTTGAAAAGTATTTACATTTATGTCATTTTTCGTATTTCATATTTTCCGTTTTCAATTTCTCGGAATACCCCTTTCATCAAAAAAAGCAATTCTCGAAATACGTGCTAAAAATAATTTTAAAAATGCAGAGGAGTACACCGAGGAGAGCGCGGTGGAGCACGTCCGGCGTCTGCTGGACATCGTCGCCTGCACCACCTCCTTCGGACCCGCGCCGCCACCTCCGCCGCCGCCGTCTCCCAAAGGAAGCCGATGCCGCCAAGGAGGCCTCCGGAACCAGCGCCACCTCCAAGGCCGCCGCATCCGCCTCCTCGGGCGGGCGCCGCACGGCCTCGCCGCCGCCGTCGTCGCCGTCCTCCGCTGCCGCGAAGGAGTCGTCAGCCGCAAAGGAGGCAGCAGCCAAGGAGTCCGCGGCTGCGGCAGAGCTGGAGGCCGAGATGAGCGGCAAGTGTCCCCGCCTCGGCGCCTTCTACGAGTTCTTCTCACTCGCCAACCTCACGCCGCCACTCCAATGTAAGTGGCAGCCTCTCTTTATCTGCAATCCGAAAGAGCTTTTTGGAGTGAAGACGTCTAGCACCCACGATTTGTTGCATTTACGTAAAAATTTGTTGATTAATTTCAGTTGTAAGGCGAGTGTTGCAGCCTCGACAGGAGGAGCAGCCTTCGGATGACCATCTGTTCTTTCTTGAGGTAAAATGGCTAGTACATTGTATCTTGTTTTGGCTCATTTGTGCTATAATGCCTCGTTGTTGGTGGCCCTAATTAGAGAATCTTCTGGTGCTTTTCAGGCAAAGCTTTGTAGTGGGAAATTCATTGTTGTTGAAGCTCGACGAAAGGGATTCTTCAGTCTAGGAAAGCAGCGAGTCTTGTGCCATAACCTAGTCGATCTTCTGAGGCATCTTAGTAGACCATTTGATAATGTTAGTCTATATCCCTGAACTTCAGCATTTTTTTTCATTATTAGCCAATTGTACCTTGAATTCTGAAGATATTTGACCTTGTTATTTAGTGCCCACCTTGGAATTATTTCTGTTTTCTGAACCATAGCAAAACTGATTCATAATCCAAGGAGGATTTCAGGATCTCCTTCACTATGATTAAAATGACTGAGTGTGTGAAGTCTTTCTCAGTATCGAAATATACTGAACTGGCATAATTTTAGGTTTATCATGATAAAACCTTTTGTGGGATTGCAAATCAAAAGCATTTCGTTTATGCCTGATGCTGTTTTAATAGTAATGTTGACATGCTGTTGTAGAAAGTAAATTATACATCTGCGGTTCTTTTATGATTGTGTCATGAGAAATATTGGAATCATAAACTGCTAAATTGCAACAGGAGTCATCTAATCACTGGCAATTATAAGTTGCAAGATTCTCCTTCATACTTGATGTTTCATACTACTGCCAATATGTTCCATGTTGCTAAGTCCTTTCATTATGTCTAACTTTATGTCTATCCTTTTTGTTGTTTGGATTTGGATATGTTTTAGGCTTATGAAGATCTTATGAAGGCATTTTTGGAACGAAACAAGGTTTGCTATTACCTCATTAGTTATTTTGTTTGCGATGTTGGAAATTATCAGGGGTGGAGCTAGAGTTATCCCAAGGATAGGGCTAGTAGTGCCTTCTTAGCCTTTATTGCTCTAATGCCTAATCCATTGATTCTCAGAGTATTTTGGTTTAGCATTCTTGTTCTATGCCTAGGGGCATTCACATTAGTTCTATTAGAATTATGTTATATGATTAGGCATGCATTATAATAGTATTGATTTGAATCAGAAATAGTTAAATTGTAATGAATTTGTACTTCAAGTAGAAAATAAAAATTTTGTGTCTGTTTTCTTCTGGGAATACCTTTTCTACTCGTATAGATATGCTCATGTACCTTTGTAACCTGTTTCAACAACTTTTGTTGAAGCATCTTAATTCAGAACTCATGCACCAAAATTGTTGAACTCTTACATTCCAAATTATAGGTTGTTTTGGCTTTTCTGGATACATAATTTTTACTATGCATCTCGACATAGCTTATCTCTAGAAAAGCCAAAACAACCAATAATTTGGGTCGATGGGAGTACATTGAGCTATGCTGCATCTTTGTTTGATAAATCTTTCTCCTATTCCGTTGTCCCTTACCTAGTTGGTGTCTTTCTTACATTGCAGTTTGGAATTTTTTATATAAATCTTTCTCCGATTCGATTGTTATGCCCTTACCTAATTGATGTCGCTCTTACATTGCAGTTTGGAAATTTTCCTTATGGGTTTCGTGCAAATACATGGCTTGTTCCTCCAATTGCTGCCCAGTCACCATCAACGTTTCCTCCTCTTCCTGCTGAGGATGAAACATGGGGAGGCAGTGGAGGTGGCTGGGGAAGGGATGGAAAGAGTGACACGGTGCCATGGGCAGATGAATTTCTCTATCTCACATCCATGCCATGCAAAACTGCTGAGGAGAGGGAGCTCCGTGACAGGAGAGCATTCCTACTTCACAGCCTCTTTGTAGATGTTGCCATCTTTCGGGCTATTGCAGCAGTAAGGCATGTAATGGAAAGTAGAGATTTATCAGCATCAACCAAGATAGATGAAGTTTTGTATTCTGAGACAGTGGGAAATTTTAGCATCACTGTCACAAGAGATTCTTCAGATGCAAGCTGCAAGTTGGACACTAAGATAGATGGAAACAGAGCCACAGGAATGGACTCTAAGAATCTTGCGGAAAGGAACCTTTTGAAAGGAATAACGGCAGATGAAAACACAGCTGCCCATGTGAGGTTTCTAAATCAAGGTTGCCATGTTCATATTCTGCAAAAACTATAGTAATTTCTAATTTTTCTCTCTAATGTTGCAGGATGTTGACAGTTTGGGCATTATCAACCTTAGATATTGTGGGTATGTTGCAGTAGTAAAGGTGGACAATATCGACAAAACCAAAGTAAACTCTTCTATCAAGCCTATGAATATCGCAGATCAACCTGAAGGGGGTGCACATGCATTGAACATTAACAGGTTAATAGCAAGAGTACAGCAATGCTTCTATGTTATTCTCTAGATTTTATTTGTGCTTCATCCTATACTTGTCTTTTGTTGATGAACTGCTCATTTGTTTAGTTTGAGGATGCTCCTTAACGAAGCCATTTCTACTGGGGAGAAAAAGACATCGAACCTTCCTCAAAATCATAGGCAGGAAGAACTAATTGCAGCACAAACTTTTGTTGAGGAATTATTGAAGGAAAGTCTTCAAAAGCTTGAGGAAGAGGAAAATGTAAAACAGTCATTTATGAGATGGGAACTTGGTGCCTGCTGGGTTCAGCATTTGCAGGATCAGAAAAATTCTGATAAGGATAAAAAGCAAGGTGGTGAGAAGGATAAGAAGAAAACAGTGGACAAATCTAAAGAACCAAAGATTGAAGGGCTAGGGAAGCCTCTCAAAGCTCTTAAGAATGCGAAAAATGTTAATTCTGCTGACCTGGGTTCCTCGTCGGGGCCCAAAAGCTCTGCAGAAAGCCAGAAAGACAAGCCATCAGATGTTGAATTGCCTCAAGGAGAGTCTAGTGCTTCTGAGAATGAAAACCTGCTGAAGGATTTATTACCAGAATCTGCTTTTACAAGGTTGAAAGAATCTGAAACTGGGCTCCACCAGAAGGTGATGCATCTCAATACAACTGAGTCAACTTAAATTTATTTGTGTTGTGTTTAACTGATGGATGGTGAAACAGTCTTTTGTTGTACAAATTCTCATTGTATTATAATTCTTCATGAAGACTGTAGAGTAACCTTGTCTGTTGTACAGTCACCACCTGAATTGATTGAGATGGCTCTGAAGTACTATGATGAAGTTGCACTTCCTAAGCTGGTACGTATCAATATCTGAGATTACGAGTTTTAAGAGAAACCCAGGGGAACATCTACTCCTGTGGCCAAGTTTTTAATGGCATCATGAGTGATGGATTTCCATTTTTACATTTTTTATTTTATTTTTCGTGTCAGAAGCCTAATAACTAACAAGAAAAACATTCAGGTTGCTGATTTTGGTTCTCTGGAACTTTCACCTGTTGACGGTAGGACTTTGACTGATTTCATGCATACCAGAGGCTTACAGATGCGCTCTCTAGGAAGAGTTGTAAGTTTCAAATTCTGTTTTTACGTTTGATAGAATGATAGAATGAATGCCTTTTCTTTCCAGTTTCTTTGTAAATACTGACTAGATAACTATCTGTATAGGTCAAGCTTTCAGAGAAGCTTTCACATGTTCAGTCCTTATGTGTGCATGAGATGATAGTGCGTGCTTTCAAGCATATTGTCCGCTCTGTGATTGCTGCTATTTCAGATATACGACAATTAGCACTAACAATAGCTGCAGCGTTGAACTTACTGCTTGGTGTTCCTGAATCTGATGTCTCTGGAAGTTCTCCCTAATGTGCATCCCCTAGTATGGAGATGGCTGGTGACCTTCTTGAAAAAGAGATATGAATTTGAGCTCACGGAAAAACATTACCATGATGTGAGGAAATATGCTGTCCTTAGAGGACTATGCCATAAGGTAAAAGTTAATATTTTTTTAATCTTTTTTTATTATAAAAAAATCATCCTGATGTGGTGTGCTCTAATTGAGGATAATCATTGCTTTTAGGTGGGCATTGAATTGGCACCCCGAGATTTCATTATGGATTGCTCTTTCCCATTCCATAAGCAAGACATTATTAGCCTGGTACCTGTACATAAGGTAAAGTTTGCAAGATATGGTTATTATCCTTCTGAAATTAATTTGCCTCATCATATCTAATCAGATATATAGTTTCTGTGATGATATTTATATCAGTTATGATCACCAGTAGTTTACAGTTTTTGACATTTATCAATATTTTGTTTGGCTTAACAGGAAATGACATAAAAATGTAACTAACTTGATTTTTCCATAATATGCAGCAAGTTGCTTGCTCATCTGCAGATGGTAGGCAACTGCTAGAATCCTCTAAAACTGCCCTTGACAAGGGTAAACTTGAAGATGCTGTCAATTATGGGACCAAGGTATCTTAAATCACGTGTAAATGTCCACCTTTTTTTCATATAATATTCACTGATTTTTTTTCTCGATGACAATACACTGAATACAGGCTCTTTCCAAGCTCATAACTGTATGTGGTCCCTACCACCGAATGACAGCTGGAGCTTATAGTTTGCTAGCTGTTGTTTTGTACCACACTGGTGATTTTAATCAGGTATATTGTGTTTCAGCTGTAAATAAATCAGATCATTTGATAAATTGCTAAACATTTTCAGACAATTCTAGGTGGCTAAAACTAAACATGGTTCAAAACAATGATTATATCTGCTTACAAAATATGTTAAAGGACTAAAGTAATCATAGCACTAAAGACATGACATATGATACATTTCTGGAAAATAAAATAAATATCTTTTAAGGAGAAATTGTGTTAGATGTTTATGATGAGACAAAGTACCAGAGAGCATGTGATGGCTAATCAATTGATGATTTTAAGGCTAATGTTCCTGTAGATAATAAGCTTTGTGACAGTTCCTGTCTAGCTTTTGACATGCTAAAAAAATACTGCAGGCTACTATTTATCAGCAAAAGGCCCTAGACATCAACGAGAGGGAACTTGGACTTGACCACCCTGATACTATGAAGAGCTATGGAGACCTTGCTGTGTTCTACTACGCCTGCAACATACAGAATTGGCCCTAAAGTAAAGGCACATTTATAGCATTCTTTCATTTTCTGTTTCATGAATGTTTTTGAACTTTAAATACAGCAGGGGAGACCCCCACTGTAAGGATTTTTAATTAAAAATCAACAACAAAAAAAGAAACAACACCACTGTACAAAGAGGGGCTACAACTAAAGAGAACTGCACATGCCTACGTTGCACGGATACTTCCCGGAACACGCGTATCGCGTATCGGATACGTGTCGGATACCGATCACAGCGTCCGATACTCGTGCGCGCATACGTATCTGGGAAGTATCCGAATTTTTATTAATTTTGAAAAAAAACCGATACTTGGTGCGTCACGTATCGGCTTTGCCGGATACAGCGTATCGGCTATCTTGTATACTGACCCAACCCAAATAATAGCATAGCGTTCCTGCGCCCTAGCTAGTCTCGACATCGCGCGCTCCACCCTCCCACAAGTATTGTCCAATAGAAAAACTTAGTAGTTCTGAAGAGAGCTGAAGCTCATTTGTTGCAGATCACGGGAAATGGAATAAGTAAATGTCCTAATGTTACATATGAAATGCTTATTGCAACCAGGAAGGAAGTTGAAATGTCCTAATGTTACATATGACATGCATTATTATTATTTTTTTATTTTATTTTTAAATATTAAACGTATCCGCGCAGATCGGGTTTTTTTGGGAATTTGCCGTATCGCGTATCGGATACGTATCGGATACTGATACGGCGTATCCGTATCCGTGTAACGTAGGCACATGCTGTACAAGCAGAGATAACTGTTTCATGAATGTCATCTATAGTTTCATAATAATAGCCTAAAAAAGGATCACAATAGTCCTTTTTAGGTCTTAGCTAAGTTAATACTTTATCTCTCACTATTTTCAAGATCTATAGATTGGCGTTAGTATTCTATCTAGTTTTCATATGGTGGTAATGATATTTGGCAAGAGATGAAATGAAACATATTTGTAAGTTATGCCAAGCATGCATTGATTTGTTAGTTCATACACAGATTGTTGGAAATGGAATAACATGTGACACTTGAATATATTCAATAATGTAATTATGACATGCAATACTCGTTGTAAGTGAATTCGCAGATGATGATTCCTTTACAAATATTTTAATCCACAAGCATCTGTTGTTGTTTTTTCATTTTTAGGAAAGGTTGGAAAGGATAAAACGAAGTGTCATCTTTTTTCTTCTACCAATTTTTTTTTGTTTAGTTAGGTCATTTCTTTTTTCTTTTATGATCTTTGTCTATCAGGTTGTATTTTTTATGTTGTGCTCAAGCACGGATATTTGAAAATGAAAGGTCTTTTTAAAAATATAAGTGGATTGTACTTGTTTGTTTCATAGTCCTTGTTGAATGTACGTTCTGATGGTTTAAATTAACCGCAACTGTATCTGCAAATATTAACTATTGGTGTAAATTAGGTATGTCAAGCGGCGCTATATCTTCTACATCTTAAATGCGGGCCATCTCATCCAAATACAGCTGCTACATATATCAATGTAGCTATGATGGAAGAAGGATTGGGCAATGTGCATGTAGCTCTAAGATACTTGCACAAAGCTTTAAAATGCAACCAGAAATTGCTTGGGCCTGATCATATACAGGTAATAACTATATATTATATTCGAATATGATGTTTCCTTCTTGTAAGGACATGCTTAATATACTTGGCATGTAGTTTTTCATTGATTCACTATTTTTTGATAGAATTTTCAGTTGATCTACTTTCTGTTATATGTAGACTGCTGCCAGCTACCATGCTATAGCCATAGCTCTCTCGTTGATGGAAGCATATTCACTGAGTGTTCAGCATGAGCAAACAACCTTGCAAATCCTTCGTGCAAAGCTTGGACCAGATGACCTAAGAACTCAGGTATGGTTTCTTGAAATATGATTGTTGACATGCACAAAAAGTACTCCCTTCAATTAGATGTCATTTTAAAATGCATGTAGTCAAAACAACGCTTCCTACTTGTATTAAGTATGAAATTGGTCAGATAAGAATAATGTCACTATATAGCTATCAGAAGTACCTCCAAAAAACTCTGCACTAATGGAATTACTCCTCAAACTGTCCTCTATACTCCACAGGAATATAGGTAGATAACTTGGTTGTCCTTAAATTACTCCAAGTTTCCCCTTAGAAATGATGCTTTTGTTAGGTGAGAGTGGTAGAATTATTTATAGCCAACCACAAGCAGAAGAAAAATAGGAAAAGTTCTACCACTAATTATATATGTAGCTGATTCAAATTGCTAACCAAAAGGCAACTGAGTTGAGTTGCATATTACTATACAGATTTATAGTCATTAGTCAAATGTACATTACATACAGAGCATTCCATTGTCCAAGATGACGCATGTGTAGTTTTTTTTTTCGAGAACGTGCCAGTTCGTTTATTTTTGAAGGAAACATTCCCTCCTTTGTGACATATAAAAAAAAGTTTGACCACCTATGAGGAACTAGAGGGCTTTATATCTAATCTAATACTCCTATAAGAATAAAACCCACTAAGCTAGTTCTCTTGACATGCAAAGTGTCCACCTCAGCAGTCCACTATAATCCACCTCAGCAGTCCGCTAGCAATTTCTCTTGACATGCAATATGTTCACCTCGGCACTCCACTATCATTTGCAATTAAACTTCACTAGCACGAGAAATATGATATTCACGAGACACATCATGGATTCTACATTTATATTCCCTATTTCATACCCGCAGCAACGCGCGGGGAATCCCTCTAGTTAAGGAGAAATAGGCACCCAGATTTTCCTACACAACGACTCGTGGGGCATTCATAACATTTTAGCCTTTTCTGAATGCAGGATGCTGCTGCTTGGCTTGAATACTTTGAGTCAAAAGTAATTGAGCAACAAGAGGCTGCACGGAATGGAACTCGGAAACCTGACGCATCAATAGCTAGTAAAGGACACCTAAGGTGAGAACATAACTCCTTAATTGGATACTTCTCACCAAAGCATATAATAAATCCTTGGGTAAACTTCTGTCTGCACTAGGCTAGTACACAAAAAACTTGTTCACTGCTATTTTGATGCCCCATTTTAGATAAATATGCAGATGTTGTATTGACTTTTACTTTGGTCCAGTGTATCTGATCTTCTTGATTACATAAATCCTGACCAAGAGACCAAGGGAAGAGATTCTGAATCTGGAAAAAGGAGATACTCAAGCATAAAGGTTGGTTACCTATATTTCTTTCTGCCTTAATTTGTTTTTTGTCTAAGAATTTATTCACTCATACTCAATTATATCAGGTTTTATCTCATTCAAATGAAAGTTCAAATGGAGCAAGCCCTGAGATATCTCCAAGAGATTCAAATCCTGTTATAGATGAGGAACAGCAAGTTAAAGAGCCATCAAAAGATGATGGTACTGAAATTATTTCTGAAGGTGAGGTTAAACAGACTCCTGAATCATTTGAGCATCCAGCACCTTCTGAGATACAACTAGAGATAGCTGAGGTGAACATTAATGCACCTAAGGAAGTAATGGAAGTTGAAAATTCAGAACCTGAAGATGGTTGGCAGCCTGTTCAAAGACCTAAATCAGCTGGGGGTCCAGGAAAACAGATGAAGCATTATCGCCCAACCACCAGAAAGGTGTATGAACCTGATAGTCATGATCCAACATATACTTCACAATACAAGGCAAGGAATTCCTATTCAAATAACCGGTATTATTTCTTAAGGAAGAGAACAGTTGTACCTACAACGTACACAGATCCTCAACAGCATGTGAAAGTTCAGACATCTGGTGCCAGGTTTGGTCGCAAGATTTACAAGGCTGTGACCTATCGGGTTAAGCCAGGGACTGCAACCACAGAGGCACTAGATACTTTTTAAGAGTACAGAACAGATGAGTGGTAAAGCAGAATCCCAGGTAACATATCCTACCTCTACAGATCACAAAGAAAGTGAGTCACATGGAACTTTAGTTGCAAGTAGTGGAAATGCTCCATCATACAAAGATGTTGCATTAGCACGCCCTGGAACAATTGCCAAGACTCAAATACACAAACCTAGAGATGATGTACCGCCAGAACCAACCATCACTTGGTCAGATTATTGCACAAGAAATGAAAGATTCTTTGGTTGATTCACTCCAAGTGGAACAGGGACCTGTCTCTGCAAATACCAATAATTCCAAAGAAGAAACCAATGTGCTAGGAAAACTCCAGAAATTAGAAGAAACAAAATTCTCTGAAGGAGAACTGGAGATTGAGAATCTGGGCAAAGACAGGTTACAAGATTTGCCAATACCAAAGGCTGAGGAATCTGGAATTGGAAGTGAGCCTGTTAATAGTGAAAAAGATGCCAGTGTGTTAAGTAACACAGGTCAAGAACTATCAAGTACTAGCAATGATGGTGCAGCCATTGAGTTTTCTGAGTCCGCTGGATCTGTAAAAACTGAACAGACTGAGAAATCTGATACGGAATTTTTTGAAGCTCTACCCCGCAGTATAGAAAATATTTCAGTTTCAGCATCTACGACAAACACAGGGAGTCTTGAAGGTGTTGGAAGTGAGACGTCCAAGCCTAACTTAGTGCTAAGTAATATTGATTTGCGAGAGATGCCTAATAAGAAGCTATCTGCTTCTGCACCACCATTTAATCCGTCTCCACCATCTGTACTTAGCCCCCTTTCTGGCAATGTTGGTCTCCCACCACCAGGTGCCATTCCAGGAGTAGGGCCTTGGCCTGTGAATGTATCCCTGCATCCTGGGCATTCAACTATGGTGCCAAGTGGTCCTCCTTTGTGCACTTCCCCTCATCATTTGTACCCTTCTGCTCCCCGATCTCCTAATCTCATGCATCCTGTGCCATTCATTTATCCACCATATAGTCAACCTCAAGTGGTTCCAAGCACCACATTTCCCATGAACACTAATATTTTTCGGCCTAACCATTATGGATGGCAACCTTATATGGGTCCAGCGCCATCAGAATTTGTGCCAATGTCGTCTTGGTCAAGTAGCCATTCAGTTGACTTCATTCCCACGCCACATGTTGTTGACCCTATTTCTCAATCTTTAGCAGATAAACATATTCAATCTGATGCAGCTGTTGTTAGTATAGGCCCTTCACTGGACAGTAATGCTGTAGTGGCCAAGGAGGAGATGGAGAATCCTGCAGTGGTAGCAAGTGGCAATTCGATAAGCAACAAACATGATGATCAAGATAAACAATTAAAGGATGCCATTAGAATTGAACTGAGTCCTGACATGCAAGAAGACAACAGGCATGATGAAGGTAGTTTCAGGATATATGTAAAGGGGAAAAGCCGTCGGAAACAAACTCTGAGAATCCCAATAAGTTTGCTTAACAAGACATATGGGTCACGCTCATTTAAGCTTGTCTATAACAAAGTAGTCAGAGAGAATGACATCTTCAGGCCTTCTAGTGTGTCCTTCGCTGAAGTTGTTTCATCTGGCAACTAGGCTATGCAAATTCTAAAGCATCTAATATTGGCATTAGTACCAAAGACCAAATTCTCATGGATCTCCAATTGAAATGTACTAAAAAGTTCTTATTTGGAAGGCAGCATTATTCTCATACCATATTCCAGGTAATGAGAAATTTGGTTCATAAACTTTCCCTGTCTATCCATAATAATCTATTTATTGATATGCTAGTTGTCAATATTTTGCAGATATGAAATCCCATCACTTTCGAAACTATTCAAAAGGATATTTTTTTATTTCAAATACGGTATGTTTCTTTGCAACAATTTCTTTGGTTATTTCATGTTTGACTCCTCTGTCTCTATTTGCTAGATCAGTTTTTATTGCAGTTCTATCTACTAAAATACTCTTCCAATCAGCTTACATAGATCTGAGCATTGTTAAATATTCTTCCAGTCATCATACATAAATATGAGGATTGTTTTAGTGCCTTTGGAACTTCTGAAGAGTGATGTTTATCATTGACAGCATCTATGTTCACTAGTTTTCAATGTTTTATGCTGTAAAATCAACCATATCATATATATATAGTTCTTTGGAGCAGAAAGCCCTTGCAGTATTGATCCATCAGGATTATTGGTACTCTCTCCGTACTCATAAAACTTGACGTTTTGGAAAAGGTTCAAGTCAAACATTGGGAATATAAATCATCAATAACTTTTAAGTTGTTGAGTTTGCAAATCTGAGTAAATAGATTTGTCTTGAAAAATACTTTCATAAAAGTATACATATGTCATTTTTCATATATATTTTTAGAATAACACGAGGTCAAATTTGTGTTTTGGAGACCGCGGTCGTTGTCCTAACCGTCAAGTTTTATGAGTACGAAGGGAGTACAGTAGTTCCAATTAGCATGTGAAATTTGAGGACATAATATGACTTAATTAACTCTGTAGAAACAAGAGGGACAGGAGAAAATTTTATTTTGTAAATACAGTCGAAGAACATCATTTCAAATTCTTATGCTGCAAAGTAACAAGATCTTTCCCCTGTTGGGTATTGTCTCATTTTCTGATTCAATTGTAGAACTGTGATTCTACCCATTTTTGTATATAGACAGCCTTCACCTTAGGACTTAGGAGGCATCATATGCAGTTCCTTTTTTTGACATTATTGACTTTTTGTTATTTTCGTGAGATAACTTGACCACTCGTTTTGCACTTCAGTACTTATATATAAATTATAACAAAATTGACATGTTTGAACACATTTCAAAAGACAAATCTAGTCACATAGTTTATGTAGCCAATCTTGATCATTTAAACATATCACGGGTGACCACTGGTTCTAGAGCATAAAACTAATAGAACCGACATAGCATATAGTAAATCTCCTTTGATTTATCTATATTATTATGCTCAAGATTTTTGGTGATTTGTTGTACACTGTTAACCACTCTATTTACACCACATTGCAGGTGTCGACAATCCTGTGTAGAGTCCAGAAGACATGGAAAGAGTTTTGTGAGATCCAGAACTAATAGGAGAATGGAAGTGTTACAAATAATACTAGACTGTTTAGACAGGCTGATTTTTCTTCAATTTTGATAGATTAAGAGAAAGGAATCCTCTTCAATTTTTGGAGCTCACTTTTGGGTTTTTGAAACCTAGCGTTTAGATTTTGTTTTTCTTTTTGTTGCGCTGCCGCATCTAATAATTGGCTTGTGCCTTTTTGTTCTCGAGAAACTAACATTATTCTTTTTTATATAACAATAATACTGTCTATTCAGTAAAGCTGCTTGTTTGTGGATGTGATTTCCCCCCCACAAAACAAGAGGCAATTTGATATGATTAATCCATATATTTGAATTTGAAGACTTGGCGTCAGGTCTGTTGTGATCCATTTGGTTAGCATTTTGTCGATTTGGGAACTTTGTATCTTGTAGACTGACTGTTTCTAGGCGCCAGGCTTAGCCGCGTATAGGCGTGCCTAACCGTTTATATAACAGTTGAGAGTAATGTCATGCTAATAAAAAGGGAAATTCGGCACATCAGGAAAAATTGATATCATGTGCATTCATAGATAATATGATCTTAATTTATATAGAACGGTTTTTTTATATCATATTTAGCCTATCACATAAGAGTAATGCCATGCTAATAAAAAGTGAAATTCAGCCAAATGTTCTTGTGGGGTGGGTGGGGTGGATGGGGGTTGTGCTAAGGGCCAAAGACCCTCTACAAAGTTTAGGCCTTAGACTCTCCGACAACAAAGACTCAAACATGAGACCTATTACAAAGTCCCACATAGTAAAAGAGTAGCATACCCGATCTTCGTTTCTCCAACAGCCTACCCAATAGTGAATCAAAGGGAGAGAGTGCAGATCTTGCCGGCGAGCACGGAGGAGACGAAGGGATAGAGCAGGACGGCGGCGTTCATGGTGTGTGCCCTGGGCTTCCGGTAGTAGTTGCTTCATCCCGCTTCGCGTCCGTTGTTTCCAGTTGAGAAGAAACAGAAGCAATGAGCATAGGGAGAGGGCGGAACAGACGACATTGGCGACGATGGACTTCGACAGTGCTTGGCTTACAGCGGTCTGACAGCGGGGTGGCGCGGTCTCCGGCATTCCGCGTCGGTCCCGGCACGGCTAGGTGAGACGGCAGTGGGGCCCGACAGCGGAGACGTTTGGCGCAGTGGCGCGAGGCACTGGTTGTGCAGTGGCATGAGATACCGGCACATGCGGTGCAGAGGCGACTATGGTGGCGTCCTTGGCGCCGGTCACATGCGGTGCAGAGGCGACTATGGTGGCGTCCTTGGTGTCGGTAGGCGCAGGGGGGCACGCGGAGCTAGGAACCGGCGGCGAGCACCTAGACGGATCTATAGCAAGAGTGGGAGTGGGGGTGGGAGAAGAAGGAGATGGAGGAGGACCCTGGCGCCGGAGATATGTGTCGTGCGTGAGAAATGTCGCACATTTACCTTCTGCTTCATCGGGTACCCAAATGCGGGCCGTGGTTGCATCTTCTGTTGAAGGCGTGTTTCGTTCATCCAAGTCACGGTGGAGAATGCATTTTTGCGTTTGCATCCTAGTGTTGGAAATAGTAGAGCCTTAGAATCCGAATGTGTTTACTGGAAGTTACTCTTGGCACACGAAGAGAAGCTAGAATAGGATGGACCAAGCCTGTTGAGAAAGAAGCCTAAATCGGACAGGTGTACGGGAACTTTGTGCGTAATTCGTTTAGTGTTTCTTACGAAGAATATCCTGATTTGGTTGCTTAGATATATAGTGGCATTTAGTAGCTTTTTTTTTTCTCTTCCAACGATCAGTATCAGCCAGAAACCATTCAGGCTAGTCTGGATAGTGGGCCTTTGTCAGACCAGAAAAGCGAGCTTCGATCGTGTAGAGTCCACGTGTTTTCTTTACATCTATAACGAGCGGCGGCCCCAACACGTCGACTACAGACCCGGTGGATCATGCACACAAGAGCGTGAACGGACCTACCTACCTCGTGAACTGCACGCTCGATAGTAGAATTTCCTACTCGAAATCCCAGAAGCCCGGTGGGCGGTGGCGCCCAAACTAGAAGCATCCGTTCCTGCCGGATTGGCCAGCTCGTGTGGTGGGTGGGCAGCCGCAGCGCTTTGCGCGGATCAGCTGCTCCCGGCCGGGCACGCCACGTACATGTCCTTTACCCCCCACCACCTGTGCGCGCGGCCGACGACGCTTGGCTAGGGAGCGCGCCGCGCTGGCGGTGCGCGCACACGCGTCGGCGCCTCACGCGCCTCCGCGCATGCAAAGCCGAACCTGCTCGATCTGCTGCGCGGTTGCATGCGCCGCTTCAGCCTCACGCTAGGCTACCTCCCCGTGCGTCGTCGGCAACGGATAGATAAGGCTTGGCCGATTGGTCCCCTATCCCTCCCCGTCGTCTTTAAAACCAGGACGGCACAGGACCTGCTGCTTCGTCAATGCAAGTCTGTCCATTCGCCTTCTTAGTCTAACTACTGTCGACGTCGTAGCTGCTAGTAGCTCCAGGAGTGCCACTGCGCCAGCACCTCGCCATTGTAGTGTTCAAAGCTTAGCTAGTCTCGCTCTAGATCTGATCCATCCAGCTACAAGTAGCTAGTGTACGCGTGGGAGGAATCAAGAAACAGAAGAAGAATGGCCGGGGTTGGCAGGAACATGGTGGCGCCGCTCATGGTGCTCAACCTCATCATGTACATCATCGTCATCGGCTTCGCGAGCTGGAACCTCAACCACTTCATCAACGGGCAGACCAACTATCCAGGTACGTATATTACGCACTACTAATCGCCAAATGCTTTATTAAGTTCTTCGTAAGCTTGACGATGATCTGATGCACCGCACATTCGAATGATATGATCAGGCGTTGCCGGCAACGGCGCGACGTTCTACTTCCTGGTGTTCGCGATCCTGGCGGGAGTGGTGGGCGCGGCGTCGAAGCTGGCCGGTGTGCACCACGTCCGCGCGTGGCGCCACGACAGCCTGGCCACCAACGCGGCGTCGTCGCTCATCGCCTGGGCCATCACGGCGCTCGCCTTCGGGCTGGCGTGCAAGGAGATCCACGTCGGGGGGCCACCGCGGGTGGCGCCTCCGCGTGCTCGAGGCCTTCATCATCATCCTCGCCTTCACGCAGCTCCTCTACGTGCTCATGCTCCACGCGGGACTCTTCGGCGGCAGCGGAGGCTACCGGGACGGCCACGACTACGGCGTCGGCGGCGCCGGCGAGCCCAAGGGCGCCCCAAGGGTCTGATCGATGATGATTCAGATGATGCATGGTCGATAGCACCATGCATGTTCCATATCGATCATCAGTTCCATCATCATCGCGTATCGATCACCTGAAATAATAAGTAGTACCCACATATACAGTGTCAGTGTGTGTGTGTTTTGACGTACACTACAGTACGTGTGTACCTAGCTAGTCCGAGTTTTTTTTTTTCTGGTTTTGTAAATGCTTGTATCCCGTGTCAAATGTACTTTCTGTGTGCCGTCAGTTTCAGCCGCGGTCAGTGACGACATGGAGATGTATCCGACATTGGTGTTCGCTCAATGTATCGACCTTTATTTTACAAGACAAGATTCCGTTCTCCCGGCCCGTCACTTGATGCATTTGCACAAGACAAATTAAATTTCTTCAGTTAACACGTACCACCGTACCGATTATAAGGATCAAGACAATATAATACATCCATCACACAGACTTATATATTATAATTACACAACACTCCAGTTAGGGTGGATATATCGGTCAAGAATGCACCAGTTCAGCCATATCATCCCTATGCACCTGTATGTTTGGCTCGTGTCCATTGCGTGGCATCGATCCGAGACTCATGGCATAAATAACGACACCGCACGCATGTATATCTTCTGTTAATCTAGCCGTTCTACATGTCGAATGTAAAACTAGCTTAGGCCAGTCTTAATGGGAGTTTTATAGGTGCTTCATACACATTAAATAAGGTGTCACATCAGTAAAAGTTCACTTTTTGCATGAAACTCTGAGGAGAGAGAAGGGAAAAGTTTCATCTTGGTGAAACTCTTTTGGCACACATACCAACTCTCTATGAGTCATGGAATTAAATGCACATGAAACTTTAGAATGAGACTTTTGCATTGAGGGAGAGTGTTTTCGTCCAAGTTTCATTTCATCTTATAGTCTTGGAAAGAGTGCAATGAAACTCTCCATTGAGAGGCGGCCTTAGTACTCATGTCACACCCCAAGCGGTGGGCCCGGAGGGGCTGCCCAAAGGGGCCTTGGCCGGCGGGAGGGCGCCCCCTAGCCCCCAAGCGGTGGGCCCAGAGGCGCCACTCGACCTCCAACTTCTGCGTTGCCGCAAGCTCCGACGTCGGCGCCCGCGAACCCGTACATGTTGAGGCCAAGGTGGTGCGCCCGGATGGAATTGCTCGTGCTCGGTTGGGTCGCGGATGCAACCCTGTCACACCTTTCTCCACCTCGAGCCCATCCTCACCGGCGTTGCAATGCGCTGCACTGGCGTGAGGGTGTGTCCTCGCTTTCGCGGTCATCGTCGGTGAGTGCTTCTTCATCAGCTGTAACACCCCTGGTGTTACTCGACTAAAATCTTGACATGTCATCATGATTATCATAAAGCATGCATAATTAGAAAATTTGAAATGCATTGAAATTAAAATGAGTTTATATTTTAGAGAATGATTGTGCTTAAGAAAATTTAGAGTGATTTAATTTTTTAATTTATGTTTTTGATCCTAAGTGTGATGTTGGATGATGGTTGGATAGTATAGGTTGGGAATCTGAAATTTGAATCAAATTCAAGTTTGAATTGAACTCAGAAAAACCTAATTTCTATTCTTTCTTTTACCCCTTTTCTTTTATTCAAAATTTATAAGGAATTTGGGTATGGTTATTTAAGCAAATTTGTAGAGTTTTCAAAGTTGCACAAAGTTGGTATTTTGAGTTTTCAAAGTTTGGTTCAAAAATTTAGAGTAATTTTAAAAATACTAAAACTAGGGTTTTGTCCCCTTTTGATTTAAAAACCCTAATTCAAAACCTAAGCAAAATTTGCAAAAACTTTCAAAAGTGAGTTTGTAGATCTTGTTGGTATGAGCAAAAGTCATGTACAAAGTTTTTCAAGTTGTTATATGTTTTTTAAAAGTAATTTTGAATTCAAATTTCAAAATTTTGAACTGCTTTTCAAAAAGTCCTATTTAGAGGCTGATTTTGAAAATCTTCCAATTATGAAAATTGTAGATCTTGAAAAATTAGCATAAGTCACTTTTTGGAATTTTTGAAGTTCAGTTCAAATTTGAGGAGAATTTGATGAAATTGAGGAGAGAAGATAGAGTTTAGGGTTAATAGTGAGAGCGGTGATTTGCCTGTTCTTCCCCATACCGGCCGCCGGCCGCCGTCGCCGTGGCCGTTCTCGGGCCTTCGGCCGCCCTCGCACGTCATCTGGCTAGCTGGCGCCTTAGCGTCGCGCGACCACGATCCATCCCCTCCTTTGCCGCATAAAAGCCACCGTCGGCGCCGTTCTTCCCTTTCTTCCTCCTCCGGCCGCCTGGGAACACCGCCTCGCCCCTTTCGGTTGCCGTCGTCGTCGAGCTCCAATCCGTCCAATTAAGCAGCCATCGTGTTCGCAACTTCAGGCGTCGTTTGAGCTAGCTCTAGTCCCGCCTCGTAGCCAGCCGGCGCCATATTGCCGTCGTCTTCTCCACGGCCGTCGGGGGCGCCGCTACAAGACTACCTCGTTGTCGTCGGGCCGTCTCCGGTGAGACTCGCACAAAACCATCTAGAGCTCTAGCGACGCCTGAGATCGTGGTCATGATGCGCTCGGTCGTTTTTGTGTTTGCCCCCACAGGGACACGCCGGAACGCCGTTGTTGCCACCGGGAGCACCGCCGTCGCCGCTGCCGTCGCCGCCGACCATCCTCCGCCTCGTCTCCGTCCAAACCAACGTGAGCATCGTCGTCGGGGTGAGCTTGTAGTCATGTCTGTGTCGTCGTTTCTAGTTTTCAAGCGTAGATCGCCGGAACGCGCTTGCCGCCGAAAGCCGACGTTACCCGCTCCGCCGCGCGCGAGCTTAGCTTAGGGGTCGGTTTGGGTTCGATTAAGTGGGGGAAATAGGATCGCCTCGAGTTGTTGGAGATGATGCTGCACTCGCCGTCGTCGAAAGCTCCGGGGAGCTCTTCCGCGTGGCCGCGCCGCCGTGCCGCCATGGTCCGTCGGTGGTCATGCCCGGTGCCTTAGGTGTCGGGTTTTGGGCGTCGGCGTGTGCGCGAGGTCGTGGGGGTCGCGTAGAGTCAGCCGCGTCGGCCGAGGAGACCTCACCGCCGGCGAGTTCTCGCCGGTCAACTCCGGTGCCGCCGCGGTCGCGCGGGCGGGTCGGTTGGCCGGCCTGCTACTGAGTAAGCAAATTTGGGCCGCCTGATCAAACGTCAGTAGCGGGATGTTGGGCGGTTTCGGCCCGAGGGTCATTTTTTTGTTTTAAATCTTGATTTATCTAATTTCCTTTGTTTTGAATAGTGCTGATTCTTTCAAAATTCATAGAAATTTGAAAATAGCTCTTAAATTCTGAAAAATTTTTGTAGAAGCTTCTTATGAGTATATGAATCCATGAAAAATTTGAAACTTTGTTTTTGAGTAGTTTTTGCATGATTTAAAAATACAAATTTTAATTGAAAAATGCATCTTCCTTGATTTTTAATAATTATTTTATTTATCCAAAAATCATGAAACTTATTTTGGTACTGTTTTATGATGTGTCCTACTTGTATAAAAAGTTTGGAGTCGTTTTGAAATGTTTAAATTATTTTCTATCTTGAGCTCTTTTATTTTATATGTTATATAAATTGTTTAGTGACTAATTACTTAGGTTTTTGTGTGACTTTTGGGTTGTTTTGTGAAACTTGGATCATATCACAATCAAGTGGTCCTTGAGAACTCCTTAGGCAATGGTGATGATATCTTTAGAGTAGTTCAACAAGTTGGTTTTGTTGGGTTGCAACTTTATCGTGAAGTAAATCATGTTCTTGTTTATCATTTCATGCACCGCAAGCATCATATTTACCTATACGGCATCATGTTGAAGCATACATTATTTCGTGTAGTGAAGCGAGATCGAAGGTATCAAGTCCGAGCCGATTCTCGAGGAGTTTCCATATCCGATTGAGGAGGGTTCGGATTTTGTTGGGTTTTCTGAAGAACAAACTTTTCCCGTCAACGAAGGCAAGCCCCGGTTTCATTAAACCCCTTCCTTGATGTTTTAAAAGTTTTATATCACTTATGTCTTTGATATGTTGCATTAAGTAATTAGGAGTTGAGTGATAACCTAATTGCTGCATTACCATCCTTGTTATTTCAATACCATCCTTGATAACTTTGTTTCATTCGAAAATGCTTAGTGATGCTTAGCCCCCTTAATTAGTTAAGCTTTTTCATCAAAATGTTTTATTTGAGAAGATGGTACCTGTTTTTGGAGAAGAAAGAGAAGTAGTGATGAATTTGAGATCGGGGACGGGGACGTAGGTTGAAAGCCGGGCGGGATACCTAGCTGTGCTTGTCCCGTGTTGGTCGTTTAAGGACCGTCCGTTGTTTGGCTTGTTAAGTTCGGGACTTTTGAACGCATGTTGCGCCCGAGGCCGTTTGGGTCAATGGCACGTCGATTGTGATCACCCCAGTCGATGAAACTAACCGGCCACATGCCCCGGTAAGCCTGATCTCGGGGTGTGCCAAATCGGGGAACGGACAACCGCGCTTTGGGAGTGGAGAGATGGCGGGGTAGCATGTACCCATCCTATCGGGTCAAACCGTCATTAGGGACGGGGTAGGGAGGTGGAGTAATCTTGTGCTCTCGGGTGGCGATGGACCCAGTCCGTTTTGGACTTAACCGAAGTGAGGGTTGATATATGCAAGCTTAAGTGCTACATATGTCGTGTGGTTAGGGATCCCAATTTGGGTATAATCGATTCATGAATCGCCGTTGCTTCTCGGTTATGGAGACCCGTTCTTCTGCCCATTCATCGTAGTAAATGATGGATTATGTTTTAAGGAAAGAGAGTTGGAATAATAATTTATGGTTGCTCTAGAATAGGAAAACCTAGAGTATATGAGCTACTAATCTGAAATAAAAATATTGAAAGTAAGGATTTATTATTAGTAAGCTTTTTTCGCAAAAGAGTTCTTGACTCTTGCTTAAGCCTTACCTTGACTCCTAAGACCAAAGACATCCCCGTGTCTTCTCCCACATTTTCTTTAGTCGGGTAAGTCTTGTTGAGTACTCCCGTACTTCGGGGTTCTTTGACCCTTGTTGCGGGAGCTGGTCATGAGCAAGGCTTGTTTTGGTCCCTCGCTATATGACGGTGTACCGGGAAGAAGAAGAGGACAGTAGAGTTAAACCCTCGAGGCGGGGTTGTCGGTGTTTATATGTATAAAGTTACTCCAATAATATCAGGCTTGTAATAATAATAATTAAGTTTGAGTATTTGAACAAATGGTTTGTAAAATTATGGTTATGTAATCCTTTTTGTACTCGATGTATTTGAATAAAGTGTTGTAATCTTTGGAGTGACTTGTTAATGAGATCTGTTCGGAAGATTAATAGCACTTTCTAGATTATTGGGAACTCGTGCATAATGATCGAGAGGTCTTAATGACGATAATAAGTGCATGTGGGCCCAGTAATTAGGAGGTTATTTACAATCGCCCGCCTCGCCGTGGCTGCGACCTCCACCTCCGCCCGATATATCTTCGATGAAATGCCAAATAGGATGTTTGAGGGGGTAAGTTACCATGTTTAGGTCCGGGGTCACCAAATTCTTTTGTGCAGGCAAACCAAACACGTTTCGGCTCGGCTCTACAAAACATGCAACCAAACAAAGTCACTTGCACCATTTGAACCTGCCTCGACCGGCCATAGCTAGGGACAGGCTAGCTAGATGCATGCTCACAAACACGTCCTAGACTACAATTCGAAGAGTCGTTAGCGTGTGCCAAATGACAAGTGGAGTAGGCCGTGGCATCACTAGTTGTACTTGTGTGATCGCAGATAGACAGACGACGGACGGCTAGCCTTGAGAGCAGCTGGGGGTGGTGTAACACCCTAGGTGTTAAGCATCTTGAAAGCATGAGCATTTGCATATCATGATCATCATTTCATGCATGTGCAAGTTGATAATAGCATTTACTTTGAATTGCTCTCATTTCATGCTTGTTTGATCTAGCTACTATAGGATCTTAGCTATAATGATGTTTTGGACCTAAATTGTGCCTAGATATATTTTTGACATAATTTAGGGCCATGTTTGAGCTTGTGTTTCAATTTAGAAAATTTTTATAAATTAGCCCTAGAGTGTCAAACCTGCTTGACCCATTTTGAAACTCCTTTCAAAAGTGCTTGATAGAAGTGTTTCTAGCAAAAAGTTTCTATAGATGAAATGTAGTACTTTTTATGTAGAACAAATGATCTTTTATGAGTTTCTTGTGAAAAGGTCTGGAAAGGATTCAAATAGTGCCCAACAGTTTGGGACAAATTTGAGCCAAATTTAAACTCTGTTTTGACTAGTTTGATTTGACCTTGCTGTTTTTAATTTTTAGTTTCAAATCTAGGCCGAATTAGAAAAAGTTCATATTGAGTGTTTTGTAGCTTATGAAATTCTCTACAAAGTTGATGTTTTGACTTTTTCCAAATTCTGCACGAATCTCGATGCACAGGCCAAAACCGACGCTGACTCAGAAAAAGCGAGTGGGGGGACCTATCGGCCGGCTCCCGGCCGACACCGCCGTGGCGGCGGCGTGGCAGCCTTAACGCCGGCCATGCACGGGCGGATGGGCGATACCGGTCGTGCGCCCGTATAAATAGGATGCCAGCGCGCTCCTAACCCTAACGCCAATCCACGCGCCGCCCGGCCGCCCGAGAACCTTGGCCGCCGCCATTAGCGCCATTACCGCCCGTGTCCATGACTCCGCCGCGCGCGTTTCGTCGCCGTCGTCGCACCAAACCGCGCAAACCACGTCCCTAGCTCCGCTACGCCGTCCTCACGCAAAGCCGTCATCGAATCGGTATAAGTCGAGTCACGGACCCCATTTCCGCATCCCGGCGCCCCCGGAGCCCGCCCAAGCCGCCGTTGGGGCAAGCCGCCGTTTGAGCTCGTTAATCGCGTTTGCTTCGTTCTTTCGCGTCCTAGAGTCGCCCTAGGGTTGCTTGAGCTTGTGAGCTAGCTGGTTGAGTAGATCCGGCCGCCCGTTTCGCCGCAGGGAATGGCGCCCGGTCGTTGACGTCTTTGCCCGTGAAACGCCCGCCGCCGTCGCGTTTGGTTTGTCGCCATCGTTGCTCGTTGAGCTCAATCTTGCTTGCATGTCTTAGTTAGGTGTCCTAGAGTCGAGAATGGCCGCTGGTTCGCCGTCTTTCGTCGGAGAACGGCGGTCCGCCGTCACCAGCGCCGCCCACGAGCCGCCCACGCCGTCATCGTCGTTTCCATCGGTTTTAGGTCGAACCATGGGCACCATCGTGACCCTCGCGTCAGCGTAGATGCGTTTAGGTTAGCTGGTTGCCCGGTTTGGTCATCGCCCGGCGAAATTCCGCCGCCCGATCCGTCGTGCCCTGTTCGTGTCGCTGACACGCGGGCCCCGCCTGATTTTTTTTTTCCTTTTCTTTTTCGTTTTTTACGGTTTTGATTGAAAAGCTTTAGAAATTCATAACTTGGTCATTTTGAGTCCTTTTTGAGTGAAACAAATTTTGTCATGCTTGTTAGATGATAGGCTACAGTATAAAATTATGAAACCCTATTTTTTGAGAACTTTTATATAGAGTTTTATTTATGGCCATAAATGCATGGAAATTGAGGAAAATCATATCTTTTAATTGGTGCAAGATAAAAATATGCTATCTGTACAAAAAGTGCTTGTTTTTGTGAGTAGAATCCAGGAAAAATATCATGCATGGTATGTTCTGTAGAAGAAATGTGATTTTCTATTTATGTGCTATTTGCTATGTGGTCTTTAGAAATTCATAGAAAAATAAATATTAGGGTTTTGGATGTGAAATTTGGTGTGTTTGTGTTTGATAGGTTTTAGAAGCTATACATACTCAGAAATCTATTGTCTGACACTTTTCATAGTACAAAGTATTTTCATGCATAGGTTTGGTGTCAACTTGCCATTTTTGTGTAGGACTGTATGAGAATGATCTTGCCATGATATTTTTATGGTAGCTGTTACATGTCAGTAAGATGCTTTGGAAATTTTTGTAGAATTTTCTGAGATGGTTATGTATTTATCCTATTTATGATGCATGGAAAATAGGCTAGAAATGCATGTTTATGTGAAGGTAATATGTAATTGTATTTTTATTGTGTGTTCCTAACATGAATAGGACCTGTTAGTGAGCTTGGTTTGGTCAGCTTAGCAGTTTTAACATTTTCTTGTTCCTAGCACTTATTTAATGATAGGGTGCAAGTGTGGTGTTTGCTAGGGCATGTTATTTTATGTGCTTTAGATTATCTTTTGACATGTTCAGTAGATTTATTTGGTAGATAATTACTTGGTTTACCTGCTGGTTAAGTTTGAGATAGTTTGCATGAGTAGTTTGTGAGATATGGAGGTTGCATGTGATGTTTGAGTTGAAAACAGAGCCTCTGTTTTTCTTAATTTCGAGGCTGTTAGGTTCAGATTTAGTTCTGGGTGATGTGGAATGTTTTGTAGAAAATTTTGTTAGCTTTTCGTAGAGTCCTAGTTCGCTGAATTTGGGTTGTAGAACTCCTGTGTGATTTTTTTTTAGTGATAGTATGTCGAGCTGTCATTTTACGGTGATTAGTGAATTGAGATGTTTGATTGGTGTAGGTTATTAGGGTTTCTTGTGTAGAATTAATTGTTTTTCTACCGAAGAGATATGCACTTACTAATAGCTTACATCATGAAGCATCCATCCATCATACATAATTTACTTATTGCAAGTTGATATTCATGTAATCGTAATTATATCTTTTCTCCATCATATGCATCATCTCAGGATCGGGGGAAGTGCTAGAGGAGCTGATCGAGGAGCCGGGGGAGCTGTTCCATCTAGGAGTGCAGTCAGGAGGAGTCACCGGAGAAGAAGGGTCGACCGACGAGCTGACTGAGTGTCCGGAGCACGTTCCAGCGACATTCCTGCGAGGCAAGCCCCGGAGCATTCTGCCCTTTCCTAAAATTCTTTCAATTAATTTGACTTGAGTCTTTTATATGTTTCCTGCATTAAGTCTAGGAAAATGGTTGAAACCGTTGATGCATTATGATCCTTGTTGAAAGTTGCCCTATCCTATTATAGAGGTCTAGGTTAATGCTCAGTATCATGATTGTAGTAGACAGTGATTCCGGTCACTTGAGGAAATGTTGTGAACAATCACATGGGTGATTGTCAAGCTGCTGCTGAGAACCTGACAAAATAAAACATGTGAGATCGGGTGGATTTTGTGGTCTTTCCACCTGATCATTTAAGGACTTACTCGTTGTCGGGCTGTGGTCGGAAGTTGAAAGTACCTGTCCATATAGTAGGCTCCGCCGGGTCGTGAGCCACGAAGCTCGTGGGAATGTTAGGGGCCGGCTTTGCACGCTGTATCGCTCCTCCTTTGGTAATGGTGGGTGGGGGATTTATTGGGCGTAAGAAGATGCGCACGAGGTGTCGTCCTCGTTGTTTCGCTCACTTGGCGGCCCGAGAAGGAGGGGGTAGCCGGCAGGACCGAGACTTTACGTCCCCTAACGTCTTGGGAGTGATTGGGTCTGCCTTTGCAAAGTAGACCTGGTTTATGGCAGGGTGTTCGCCAGCTGGTTTGCAATCGATTCGAATCGCCATCTCTCCTGGATAGTGAGAATCCGGGATGCTTCCACGGCAATGTAGTCTAATCACTACAACATATGTTATTATCATGTTGCAGCTGATATAATTCTGATCAAGTACTTATGCTGTTATTTATTCTACTGAGCAATGATTAATCTTGACTATACAGGATCTATGGTTATGTAAGTAATTAATTAACCTTTTAACTTGGAAAAGTATAAGTAGTATGAGTAGGCTCACTAAACAACTTTATTTGCGAAAGTTAAATGTGAGTCAGCTAAACCCCAGATAAAGCCTAGCATGATCCTTGGAGTCTTTTATTTTATTTTGACGGGTAAGTCTAGCCGAAGTATTTTGTACTCGGGGTTTTATTCCGTTGTTGCGGTGAGTATGTTTACCATGGCTATTGTAAGACTTGTGCTGTTTCTGTTGATGAAGAGTAAGGCGGGGCAAGGCAATTCTATATCCCTGTCTCATCTTTGCTCTGAGGGGATGACTATCTATTGGCACTATCTTATATTTGTTTTCGCTAAAAGACTATTTGGTTTTCAAAACTACTGCTTCCGTACTTGAACCTGAGTTTGTAATAAATTATACTTCACACACTCGATATTTAATATATCGAATTTGGTTTGAAATACTGCGGATTTTACTACCGAGCTCAACGATCTGTTGTGTTGTTGATGAGTTTGAAATCACTACGAGATTTTCGGAATACCGGGTTTATATGGACTCAAGTGTAGGCTGCGATTGCTTCGGTGATTGCGAATTATACTTGATTTCTTATAAATTGGTCGGCTCTGTCACAGGTGGCAGCGAGGGCATGGCTGCCGCCTGCCCGCCACCCGGCCTGTGGGAGCCCTCCGGGCATGTAGGAGTGGCGCGGGAGGGCTGGATGGGGCGGAAGAGAGCAGGGTGCGGATTGGTGGGCGGAGCGGCGCTGGTAGTCGCGGTGTGCAGGAGCGACGCGGTCGGGGACGGGAGGCCGAGCGGGTGAGGGTCAGGGTGGGGAGCGGGATAGGATAAGGTCTTTTTTAACTCAGTCCTAAGGGGTAAGATGGTCACTTCTTATGCATGGTCCCACATGTCAGGTCAGTGAAACGTTAAAAACCAAACAACACATGGACGGAGTGGTATGAAAGACAAGAAAGTTTGGGCCGATAGTACACAAGTGTGGTCAAACTTTTTAATGGTACAAAGCTCACGGCCATATTTTATATTGGTACACCGGTAAAAGTCTACTATTTATTGGTGATGCGCGAAGCAGTCTGCCTTATCTTTTTTGGTTTTTTTAGTCCCACTTCTCTCTCTCTAAAATGTCATTTTGGCTTATTTGGAAATTGAAGCGAGACGCAAGTTGTGCCTAGCTAGGTTGCGTAACTCGTGTGTCTAAACCTCCACCTGACTTGGACGAACAAGTCCATAGTGGCAACCTCCAAATTAAAAGGTCGCTCGTGTTCGTGTTAGTGTATCGACCCTCAACTTTCTATTTCATTAGTATCGTGCCCGTGCGTTGCTGCGGGATAACAAAATTTTTAAAAAAAAACACATGGATCACATGATAAGATAACAATATCTTGTAAAATTAAATAATGATATTAAAGTGGTATTTAATCCAAACAAGTAAGTTTTTTAAAAGTAACACAATCACGGATATCGCGGTGTCGCAGGATCATAAACTCTATTGTATGTACTTTTATGTAATTCAGCTAAGATAATGTTTTATATCGACCGGAAGCAACCTTGGATATCCATTTATTTCGTGCACCAATAAATCTACGACTAAGTTCTGACGCGTCTTTATACCATTCTTTACACATGACAGTGTGTGCAGATATTAGTGCTTATGACATGGGCAATATTGCGTGTATTGAAAAATCTCATAAAATCTTAAAACAAAGTATATTATCCTCAGCGTACAAATAGTTGCAGATTTACGACTATTCCACGCAGACTACTATACACTATCAATTTAGTGTTTTAAGCGCTAAATCATTAGATTTGTTATGTAGAATCGAATAACCAAACATAAATAGGAATAATTATTTACCTTATCTAGTCAAACCTAAATTGTGATGTATTTTTATTTGTGCATAAATATATTTAAATGTTGCTAAACATACTATATATAATTTTATAGTATATAATATAAAAAAAGAATATTCCTTTCCCTCTCTTTATGAAAATATGACTATTAAATCAAAATCAAATCCTTAAATTTGTTCTTTAGAATAAAATAACCAAACCCTAAATTAGTATAATTATTTAGCTTATTTAGTCAAACCCAACTTATCATGTATTTTTGTATTTGTACATCAATGAACTTAAATATCGCTAAACGTGTGTGTACATAGCCCCTATACATAAATAATATATGTGTACTAGTTAAACGTTATGCGTTGCTACGAGATAACTAAATTTTATATAAAAACAGCATAATAAGGCAATAACTAAATTTTATATAAAAACACATAGATCGCATGATAAGATAACAATACTATAAAATTAAACAATGATATTAAAGTAACATTTAATCTAATAAGTTTTGTGAAAGTAACACAATCAATCATGGATATAGCGGGGTTTTAAACTCTATTTTTATGGGCTTCTTCGTAATTCGCCTAAGATAATATTTTTAAGGACCGTGTATGCATACTTGACCATTGGTGCGGATGGGGAGGCGGAGAGACCGCACCTTCCAAATTTTGTGTGGGTGGGAAGGCGGAGAGACCGCACCTTCCAAATTTCGCGCGCTGGGGCCGGGGAGGGCTGATTGATCGCACCTTTCAAATTTGCATGGGCGTGGGGAGGGTATGATTGATCGCACCTTCCAAGTTCACATGGATGGAGAGGATCGCACCTTCTAAATTTCGCGTGCGGGTGGGGAGGGTGTGATTGATCACACCTTCCAAATTCGCATGGGCGTGTGGAGGGGGTGTGATTTATTGCAACTTCCAAATTCACATGGATGGAGAGGATCGCACCTTCCAAATTTGAGTGCGGGCGGGAAGGGCGTGATTGATAGCACCTTCTAAATTCGCTTGGACATTGGGAGGGGGTGCATGCAGACTTTTTATTTTTAGTTTCCTAATTTTCTCTCATGGAAGCTCAAAAAAAAAAAAAAAAATCATGGTAGATAGGGTCGGTGATTTTCCTCCTAAATTTCCCCCTTCGATCGAGAGGAGAATGGCATTTGTGGGATTTTTTTTTTTTTCCTCCTAGATTTTTTTTTTCTTTCTATTTTGAGACGGGTGGAAGTGCAGGAGTCACGGTTTCCTTCCTATTTTTATCGCAACAACCAACGTCGTGATTAATTCCTTCCTTTATTGTGTAGTTAATTCTTTCCTTTCTTTGCGTAGCATGGACGATTCATTTCCTTTTCCTTACTTTATTATATGGTTAATTTTTTACTTTATTAGGTCGCATGGGACGATTCGTTTCCTTTTCTTCCTTCGGGTTCGCATGGGGTGGCGGTTGGGCGGACTTAAAGCAAATGTCGCACCAAAAAAATTACCTCCTCTTTATTCTTTTTATGGTGTAGAGATAGAGATATACAAAATAAAAAGTAAATAATATACGTGTATATACAAAATAAAAAAGAAAGAAATAAAAAAAAACATATTTCCTTTCCCTCTCCTGGTCCGCTCCTCTCCACCCTCCGTACATGCTTCTCCATTTCTCTCCACCTTCTCTTCTCCCCTACCGCTGCAATCTCTTGTCTCAAGTGCGCGGCCCCGGCGTCAACAGTGAGCCACCTGGAGGCCCGAAGGTCGACTGATCCGTGTGCAGCTCCCGCGGGTGCACGCAACGGACGACGCACGCGGTGCCGGCATCGATGGTGAGGCGCCTGCGCACCTATCCAAGTGTGTCAGCCGTCTCGCGGCGTCGCAGCTCCGGCCCTCCGCGCCTCCGACCCTCCGCCCGCACGGACTCGGCTGTCAGCAGCCTCGGCGCGTCGGTGGCGGTAAGTATCGCCGCCTTGAACGATGCTGTCGCTCGGCGGCCTCCAACCAAGCAGCCAGGAGCAGACCAAGATGCCTCTACTGCTTGTCTGCTTACCGATGTCTCATGGATGCTGCACATGATGTGCTCGATCATTTGTCTCTAAAGCTATTTTTACTATTAAGTAAATATATCCCTCTTAAGGTTCCAGCAGAAACACAACATGAGGGGATCTACCTAATGAAACAACGACAAGAGAATGCTACTATTATTTCAAAGAGCATTTGATCTAATTATAAAGAATCTAGGTTTCAAACTTCAAATATAAAGATCAAGTATATCAACACAAATTGATAGAATTATTTGGATTAAATTTTTAATTTATTTGTGCTAAAGCATGATATGTCGTGGATATAATCGATTGGAGGTTGAGATAAAAAAAAAATTGTGAATCCCTGTGATGCAAAAGCTAGTTTAGCATATAGGATGATTCCAGTTATATATATAGTCAAAATATATATAAAAAAAAACCACTAAACCGAATATCTTAAAAATCATTCTTAGTGACCTATGATGGAGTACACGGCTTAATCTTATTATTCTATTACCTATGACATTTCTTAGTTTAGCATTACATTTGGCTATCTACTTTTCTATCCAGAAGTTTATCTGCTGCACATTTGATGTATTTGGCTGATTATTGCAGAGTTATCTGTGCCAATTAAATTACAAATCCAGTTACTTTCAGCAGATTGTCTCTTTTTACTTTCAGCAAATACGCCTCGAATAGATCCATATAGTCACAAAGTGAGTGAGGGGCAAATTGTCTTTTTTATTTCCTGATGAATCTGAATTAGCAAATTCTTTTTGTTATTTCCTGAAACTAAGTAAGCAATCATTTTGTTATTTCCTGGACATGAATGCTTCATTGTAAAAAAAAAGTTCCTGGGATTGTTGTTGTAATGGAATTGTTGATGTGATAAAAACAGCCCAAAACCACACAACAATAAATGATGTGATCTAAATATGGAATTGCAGATTTATGTACTCATGTGCTCAGCATAGCAGGATGTGGCTGTGGCCACAGCAACTTCGCTCTAGCACCCTAAACCTGTAAAGTACCTCTTAGGCGATTTGTGTCACTTAGGTCATTCGTGTCTTTTATTGGGATGGGTTAAGAGCATGTCTGTTCTCTACCTTCCTCTCTTGTATGTTTAACTGAAATGTGTTGTTGCAGTGTAGCTGCAGAGGACTAAGTTACATATATACAGTGTCTTGTTGGAAGGAAATATCTATCAATGGTTTTGTTCTTAAGGTATTTGCAAGTTTTTTTAGTTTTTGCTTTTCTTTTCTTTACCTTTGGGTCCGAGTTAGAGTGAGAGCTTTGAGGTCTCAAAGTTTTTCTTTAATGAGTAACCAATCTTGTAACAATTGTCATTTAATTGAAAATGTGTCGTCCATGTTTGCAGTGCACTTGCAGTTGTACCTCAAATATTATTAATGCCTCAACCTGGGATCCTGCACCTTGGTTTTGCTACAGCAGATGAGTCACCGTAAAAATGTACTCTTGCAACCCCTGCTCATTTGGAAGAGGTCATCAATGAGCAAATAGCTTGTGGTCAGCCATGGACAGATCATGGAAGAAGATCATTGACATTGACTCATTGCTGTGGGTGTCTAGCATGGAAGGAGAGAAATGTAAACTCCCTGAGATTATAGATGCTTGCAAGAAAAAAAAAAAAAAAAAATACAAGGTTTGGAGATTCTTGTAATTTTCATTCGAAGTTCGGCACAATCTATTGATAATCTGAGGTCAACAACAAAGATTCTCAATTCTCTGGTTTTGTTATGTTGCAGGTGCACAGAAACTTGCACACATCCATGAGAATATTGATGTCTTGGCGACACACTCTTCTGTCAAGCCCATAATAATGCTCTACAATCCGGCTAAGATTTTTACATTTCTAGGGAATGCCTTAGAAAAAAAAGGTAAATAACTGAGTTTGTTGGAATATTTTGAAGATCCAAATAGCTCTTCTGATATAGTTCTGTCAAACTTTTTTTTTTTTCTTGAGAATAGTAGAATAGCAGATGCACACATATCGATTATCCATGACAATTTACACCACAGTTTCATCCTTACTATTTTTCATGCAACTGATAAGATAATTATATTCCATGTTCCTGTTGTTACCGTGGCTTTTTCTTGTGTAGTAATTTAATGAATTAAAAAGGCTGCTTCTCGTTCAGTTTGTCGGTCAAGGCCTGTTGAGTGCTAAACTGCTAACGGTCCTAGCCATCTCAATAGGTATGCATCCACCCAAACTGATCTATCTTATCATATAAATTCTCACTTGAGTTTAAAAAAGAACTGTGATGCAAAAGTTTATTTAGCATATAGGAGGAGGATGTCCAATTATACATAGTAAAAAAAACTACTTTGAACAATAAGCTGCAGTTTTTATAGCTTCTACCAGCAACCACGCACATGAAGGAAAGATGTTTATAAATGCAGCCATAAAAATGCAGTTCTGCAACTATAGTTTTCCAACGGGCCGGGCTGGCCTGTGTCGTGCCCCATCAGGCCGGGCCTTGCCGTGCCTCGGGCCTAGAGGCCAGCCCAGGCACGTCCCACGGGCCTCAAAACGTGCCAGGTCGGCCCGCACAGCCCGGTAAAAAACTACGGGGCCGGGCTGGCCCGCAGCCAAAGGCTGTTTTTTTTTCCTTTTTTTGCATTCCCAGATTAAGGCCCATAGAGGGCCGGGCCAAAAATAGCTGTTGGGGCTGTTTTTTTTTTTTTTTTTTTGCATTCCCAGATTAAGGCCCATAGAGGGCTGGGCCAGAAATAGCTGTTGGGGCTGTTTTTTTTTCCTTTTTTGCATTCCTAGATTAAGGCCCATAGAAGGCTGGGCCAGAAATAGCTGT
The DNA here is from genome assembly GCA_015847255.1 of Hyparrhenia diplandra. Lineage (NCBI taxonomy): Eukaryota > Viridiplantae > Streptophyta > Magnoliopsida > Poales > Poaceae > Hyparrhenia > Hyparrhenia diplandra. The sequence continues at coordinate 140,528 of JADLZK010009850.1, forward strand.
TGGGGCTGTTTTTTTTTTCATTCCCAGATTAAGGCCCATAGCGGCCTGCTACTATATCACCGGGCGGGCCGTGCTTACCCGCCATGCCTGGGGTCAGCCCAAGTCCGCCCGACCCCCTTGGGCCGTGCCAGCTTCGAGCCAGCGGCCTCCGGGCCGGGCCGTGCTTGGGCGGGCCAAAAATACGGGCTCGGGGCGCATGGAAAACTTGCCTACAACTGCCGGCTGGTACCTTCTTGTTCAGAGTTTACAAATGCAGCCATACCCTAATTTTGTGATTTCGGATGGAATCAACGCAGCAGTAGTTACAGGACCCGAAATATTAACAAATCAAAATAGGAAGCTTCAAAACAGTCCTAGTTCAATTTTAATATGGACAAGTGAAACATAGTCCAGGACAATGGAACAAAAATAAATTCATCAAAGCCAGAGCGGAATTGAACTTCATTCAGTTGCATATCTGAAGACTGACAACTAACTACTTTCGGGTTGTAAAGATATCAGAAATTGAATGTTATTGTACTATATGAAGCATGACAAACCAAATGCATTGTATGTATAGAAATCAGAAATTGTTGTGTTATAAACATCAGGGCAATTGAACAACACCTGGAATGGGACGCTAGCGAGCGTGATCTGTGGTGATGATGCCTGATCAACAAGCTGTTCTTGCCGGCAACGCGAGCTCCAGGTCAGATGTTGGGGAAGGACGACAAGGATAGAGGAACAAGAGCTCCTCGATGATGTAGGTGTGGGCAGCGGCGATGCCTGATTGCCAAGCCGTCCTCACCAGCAATGCAGGTTTCGTCCTTTTTTGCATTGTATGAATTTGAAAAAAAAACTTATTAGTTTCAGAAAAAAATCTCTCACAACTTAATAGGTAACTGAAACCCATTAAATCAAAACTGAAACTAATCTGAGAACATACGAATCGCATTAGGTAGCGTGCTCCTTAAATCAAAACTGAAACTAATCTGAAAGGGATCCGTTTTCAAGGTTTAAAAGTCTGGTAGCTAATCTTTCAGGTTCCAAGGTGTGGCGCAGATGGCAAAAATTTTATGAAAGGCTGAATGCTTGTACATGTGCTTCAGCTATAAAACAGGGTAGATCGGAGTGGCCTACGCAAAGAAAGAGGATAGATTGGAGGAGCATACACGATGGGAAATAGGATATAGACCTGAAGAACGTGCTCGGCCTGCAGGTTAAGGCCTCGTTCGGTTTGCACAGGAAGGATTCCTGCCTAGGAATCGTTCATGGGCTGGATCGAGTGAACCAGCCGGATTCACTCGTGCTGCGTGGCCTGACCAGGATTGAAGCCCGAGGGTGAGGCTCCTGGATGCAATCCGGGCCATGCAAAGGGGAGGGGGTGCCAAACCGGGCTGGATTTGTTCCTGGGCCAGGCCAAAACGAACAGCTATTCCGGAGCTGACCTGTTTCCAAACCGAGCCACTCCAATCCGGCCGGAATTGTGGCCATTACGGGCCGTTCCAGGTGTTGCCGAACGGGCCCTAAGGCTGCCGCCCGCCCGGCCTCCAAGAACACGGCGGCTGCGGTCTGGGATTGCCGCGCGGACTGCGTCCCGCTGCTGCCTACCCGGCCTCCACAATCACGATGGAGGCGGCGAGTTCTCGCAAGGGCTGCCCGAGGGAGATCGTATGAAGGACGTCAGACATGATGAGGGAGGCCGGCGCGAGGGAGATCGTATGAAGGACGTGGGACATGATGAGCGAGGCCGCGGTGATTGCGATGTTTCCTTGTGTGCTTGCTTTTCTTTCTACAAAGGGGCGGCATTTAGCGAACCTTATTACGTGGGGCTATGGAATAGTGGCATTATTTGGGAAGGTCGCACGGTGGGAGGCGCCAGGTTATTAGGACGCAATGATCGCATGGGGTGGAGAGGGGGGAACGGAAATTTTTTACCGCACCAAGCCTCCTTTTCTCCCCTTTTATGTTGTATGTAATAATATATAGAGATTCAAAGGTTCAGGATTAATTGCATTGCATGCACGCGCGTCATCCAGTCACCGGCCGGCAATGCTTGGTGTTTGATTAATTGCACCGCACCGTTGAGGGGTCGAGTCAAGTCCAAGCCACTCTAGTACGTACCAGCGGCGTCCCGGCAAAATAGGAGGCCCAGTTCAAAGCACCAAGTGGAGGCCTAATATTTAGTAAAAAAAAAAAAACTAATAATAAATATCGATAATATATTACTTATATCACAAAGTATAGCATCATAACCAAGAACTATACCTGCTGTATAACTATGACTTGCAAGTTGGAACAATTATTACACTAGACGATAATGCACAAAAGATTAACTAACTAAAATAGAGACTGGCTGAGTGAGCATGGAATTTACCAGGCAATCCCGTCTCTGATCAGCGATCTGGGGCTAGATGGTTACGTAGGAATCGCCGACGCCGGAACCAGGAAGTCGATCCGTCCAGACTCCAGTCTCCAGAACGAAGGCTGAATGAGAAGGCTGAATGGTTACGTAGTGGTAGGAATCGCCGCCAACGGCCTCTCTGGAAGGGCAAGGACGATCGTGCCTTGCAGTTGGACTAGCAGGCCACATTTTGGGCTCAACAATATAGGTTTGAGTAGTTTTCTAAATGAAACAAAACCCAAAGTTATTATATATACCTAGTATACTTAGTAAATTTTGAGGCCCATAGTTTTTGGAGGCCCTGTTCGATCGCCCGCCCAAGACGGGCCCAAGGGCGCCGAACGCGTACGAGTAGTAAGCCACTCTAGTACGTGCGGTAGTAGAGTCTTTCCTTTTGTTGCTATCATGATCTCTCTCTGCTCTCGATCTGGCTGGCGGGGGGGAATCTTTTTGCTAATTTGTGATTTTTTAAACTAATTACAAGATTAACACGGGTTAATTTCTTTTTCCAAGAATAGCACATTTGGTGGCGCCTTTGCCAAAAGCGCCTCAAGTCCGCCATGCATGGCGGTGCCTCAGAATCCGCCGCGGTGTCGAGCTGCTGACGTGGCTGGCCTTGAGGCGCCATTGGCGAAAAGCGCCCGCATGTCAACCGCGCCGGTGGCAAAAGCGCTGAAGCCCCGCCTTCACCAGCGCCCGCGGCTCCCTTCCCCTCCCTCCTCGGTCTCTTCTCTCCGCCGGCGCCCGTGCTTAGGGTTAGGGTTTGGGCGCCCGCCCGCCGCCGGCCCGCCATAAGGTCATAAGGTTAACCACATGGTTTGACAAATTACGGACATAAGGTTAACCACATGGTTCGACAAATTAGCATAAGGTTACAATAGTTCACGACATAGTTCAACATGGATCGACACGTAGCAAATAGATAAGACAACATTCTTCACTACATATTGGCATGCAAGTATCAATTCACCGATCAACATCGGGGAATCGAAGCATAGCCCGGTAGCAAGTCTTCGATGCGAATCACTCTCCTCCACAAGAACCTCATTGCTTCGACTAGTCCCCCTTTGCTCCACCACGGGCTGCCTTCTTCGCCTCAATCTCATCGGCTAGTTGAGAAGCTTGGGACCACCACTCTTCATCTTCTTGCATTTGCGTCTTCTTCGCCTCCTCATCTTGCATTTGCGTCGTCTTCGCCTCATAAATCTCATCGGCTACTTGCATCGCTTGGGACCAAAAGTCATGATCATTTTTTCCCCGCACATCAACGATGGGGACAACGCCCTCACACTTTTTGAACCACGGACGGGGCGGTGTCATCCCGACAATGTGCTCCCCGCACGGCCGCACTTGGCGAGGGCATGCAATATCCGATTTGTTGCCCGCCCCTCACAGGAACTATGTCCTCCTGCGTGTGAGCCACCACGGGGACTATGTCCTCCCCGCACATTGCCCACCACGGGGATGGCTTCCTCCCGCACATTGGGCACCACAGGGGACTTGGTCTCCCTTATTCCTCCTCCCGCTCTTCGCGCCGCTCCTTTAGCTTCTTCTTGTAAATATTAATCCCTTTCTCATATTGTTCAAATTTGTTGGCGATAACTCCCAGCCGGCAGGGCATGCTCCACTTTGCCCTCGCCACGGATGAGTAGGTACTCTTTGACAAGCCGATCACCATCTTCCATCTCGTTCTTGGCCTTGCATGTCTCGAGGAACTCCCTCTTGCCATAAAAAGACTCCCACAAACATTTTCTAGTGTTCTGTTAAATAAAAACAACCCATATGAGTTAGGGAACATAAGGCATGATATTGCCTACAATGCATGAAGCAACCAACCTCATCATAATCCACCATATGGCCACAAAAATATCCTATTCCCAACTCGCAAGAGTCGGGCCGTAGTTGGCGGGAACACCACATGGGCACTTGATGACCTCTTGCTCGGGTACTTTCAACCCGGCCTCGGCCGAGGGCTATGAGCTCGTTCAATCTTGAAAAGTCACCGTCATCATCCATGTTTTGGGCCTCCTTGTTGTTCAACTCAGCCTCCACTTCGGCGATGCGTTTGTCAATTTCTTCAGCGGCCTTCTTTTGTGCTTCCTCCACCACACTCTGAATGCGTGCCGCTCTGTACTCGTCCACAACGAAACCACCTGGTCCTCTAATCTCTGTGAACAAAAACATTCAAATATGATTCCACATAATTTAAAATGAGAGAGCATATCATTAGGATTGTGCTATTTGAACACTTACTCAAACGTAGACCATCCTCAAGGTCTTTGATGGCCTTGTACTCTTGTTCCACCTCCTTCCTTTTCAAAGACAATGCATCTTCCTCTTCCTTCTTTTTTCTTTCTTCTTTCATGGTCCAAATTCTCTCGGCTTTTCACACCCATCTCGCAGTAACCCTATTTTGCTCACGTCTCAAGGCTTCGACAATGTAATGAGTCAACAAGTCGACTACCCCAACGCATCTTCTCGGTCCATGGCTTTATGAGCGAGATCCGCCGCTTCACCTTTTCCTCTCCCTCGTAACTCTCCCACTTGCATTTCCGGTGCTCGTTAAAGATAAGAAATCAACAAGTGTTAGCGAAAATATTGTGTGATGTCATTGTCGATCTGCGGGGGTAAGCGACCAACCTCAACATAGTCGTCCATATGCCCACACCAATTAGCCTATGCCAAGCTCTCGAAGGAACAAGACCGTAGTTCGCTTTAACACCACATTTGCATAACACGTGTTCGTACTCCCTAGGCTTTATTACCCTCTTCCTCTTCTTCTTGCATTTTACGGATCGGGCCAAAGAGACTTGGGACCCCATAGGTGCTCTCTACGAAATGACGCCGCCAATCCGGGGATTCGATGCGCTCTTGTTCCCCACACGAAAATTCATCCCATTTGTCTACCACAAAGCATAATCTCCGCAATGGCATCGTGGCGGCGATTCTAGTCGTCGATTTGTCCAAGTACTTTTGTCGAAATCACTCATTGGTGGAGGGTTAGGGGAGGTGGAATCCATCGCTTGAAGCGCTCATGTGCAATTCGGTAGTTGTACTCGTTTTTGAACATGAGGTACCTTGGGTCAAACTTTCGAGGGCTTGTCAATCCATTGGAAAAAGAAGCATCTTTCAATGTCCTCCTACAAAACATAATTTCATCAAACTTGGTACTTAGCCGATAGTAACAAAAGAAAAATGGACAATATATCGACAAATACTTACGGCATATGAGCCTTTTCGTAGAAACAACGCGTATTTGTCTCCGGATGCTCGGATGGGGAAACAACGGCACGCAAACCACAATCACAGCTAGGGATTTGGGAGTTCGGAGGGACGTCGGCATCCTTGCAAGACCTATCGGGGTACAATTCGGGAGGGCGACCTTTTCGCCCCCACTTCAATTTCCGATAGTCATACTCCATGCTAGTAACAAAAATTGGGGACAATTTAGCAAAGTAACCATACACCCCAAACAATAAATAAATTAATTAATCATATGGTGCACCACTAAAAATCACTAACCCTAACTTGTAAATCCAAATGGAACTAAACAAATATGAAACTAAACCTTGAATCCACAAGGAACTAATCTAATTCTCCTAAATATAAATCCCCATAGCTCAACCAAAAACATTCTTCAACCAAACCCTAGCCACCAACCCACCATCCTCAATCCACCGTGAAAATGAAGGAAGAGAGGAGCAATACCTTCACAGGAGCAAAGGGCGGAGGAGGATTCGGAAAGAAGCCGCGGGAGGCCAAATCGGCGGGCGGCGTCGCCCTCCCCTTTGCCTTCTTCGCCGGGCGGCAGGGCGTAGAGTGAGGGAGGTTGGGGTTGAGGAAGCCGGCCGCGCGACACTGCTATTGCGCCCTTGAGGCGCCTTTTGCCAATGGCTCAAGGAGGAGCTCGGAGGCGCTTTTGCATATGGCGCCTCAAGGCCGGCCATGTCGGGCCGGTCTTGAGGGCCCGTGGCGTGTTTTGAGGCGCCGCCATGCATGGCGCCTCGGTGTGGGAATTGAGGCGCCTTTGGCAAAGGCGCCACCAAATGTGCTATTCTTGGAAAAAGAAATCAACCCGTGTTAATCTTGTAATTAGTTTAAAAAAACTGTCAAATTAGCAAAAAGATTCGCTGGGGGCACGAGTAGCAAGCAGATAATAAAATGATGACGATTACATACCCATTAGTGCAGACACTTGAATATCACACATAACACATGCAAAGTTCAAGGACCAACCGGTGCAATCCACACATGATAGACCAAATTAAAGATGGTATTTAAAACAGCAGGACACACGACAAACTTGTTTTTTGACCAACCTATATAACTAACTTATCCGTTCATACAGCATGAAAGTAGAGACATAAGATAGATAAATAGCTTCTTCGAAAGAAGCCTTTCTTCAGTTTTGACGATTTAGATGAACTATCGGCAGACGTACTGACTCATGGACATTCCATATCCTTTCTCTTCCTGCAATAAATAAATACTGTGGTGAATTAAAAATGAACTAGATGGACAGCAGCAATATTCAAATATGAAACCAGCAGAATCAAAATATATTTGAGTTAGGACAAGACGAATATTTCCGTACCTTGATAAATGGCAGAACTTGAGGAACTCACAAGAGCGGAAGGGCAAGGGAGCAGGACTCAAGCGGTTTGATTTGATCGTCAGAGTTGTCGATTTGAAGGTCCACTTCAGTGAAGTCATTGAGATCCATATACAAATAACATGAATCCACAGATTTGGTGCTCATGTCAATGGAAAGCACCCACATCTTCTCCAAGGCACGTCCAAACTCAACATAAAGAAAGTGCACTACATGTGGCCTCTCCAAGTCGACGCGAGGGAAAATGGGGATGCCGCCGAATGGGAGGTAGTGGCCACGGAGCTCATCAGCTGCGATAGTGTAATCCTCCTCCCAGTCTCTGCCGCCATTATCGCCTAAGATGAGTGTGGCACGTGATGGTGAAGGTAGCGCCGGGTTTGAGCGCTGCATAGACCCGGCCATGATCAGTGCGGGTGACATTGACGAACTTGAGCAAACGGCCGTGGTCAACGACGGAAACATCACTGTAATAGAAGTTGCTTGTGGTTTTGTAGGGGTGCTGGTGCAAGGGGGAGGAAACCAAAGGAAGGAGATGGTATTACTGGACACGTCGTAGAAGAGGATGCCAGCTTGTCGGTAGTCGATCCAGCACAGCCATCGTTGGAAAGCGATGGTGCCGCCGGTCTGCCAGCGGGAGAGTTTCAAGAGATCATCACAGTCAGTGGACAGGATTGGTACACGCATGTTGGCCCATTGGCCACCAAGCTGATCTTGATCACCAGTGAAGGAAGAGCGCAGCAAGCATATGTCAGCAAAAGCACTGGTGTGGCGGCCGTAATGGGTGGCTACCAAAACAGTGAGATCTGCCACCACGAACTCCTCATCTCTGTCTCCGCACCATAGGCCCAGGGATCCGAGCGGCAGCAGGCGGGGTGTGTTGGAAGCAGGTCGAGTGCGAGGACGCAGGCGGTCACCGCCACGGGAATAATCAATCTCTGGCGCAGTACACGAAGGGAGCAGTTTAAGCAGGCATGAGGAAGGGTTCTTATCGTTGGCTCTGAAGATGAAGAAGTCCTGCACAACTTGAGAGGAGGTGACGATGAGCAGGGCAAGATGGCGGTGGGTCGCCAGCACGTGTAAGGGCTTCTCCAGGTCGGGATGCGGAAAGCCCGGCATGTGCGCGTAGAGGCGAGAGATGCGCGGGGGCTGGACGACGGAGAAGGCGATGCTGAAGTCGGCGCCCCAGGAGGTGGTGGCGGAGGCCCTGACGGGCGCCTTGCTTCCGTCCGGGAAGGAATCCTTGTCGTCCCGGCGGAAGACGTAGGACTCCAGAAGCGCCCACTCGGGGAACCCCTCAGCGGAAGCGGCGGCGGACATGGCAACCTGCAGATCGGGAAATTAAATTACAAGACGAATCCAACCTCTGTGAGGATAAATCGGGGGACTTGTAGGGTGATGAGGTGCCTTACCGACGAAGACCTCGGAGACCGGCGGCCCGCGAGCCGAGCGGCGGCGGCGGCGGCGGCGGCAGCGGACATGACCACCTTGAGACAGCAGATCGGGGAAGTAAATTAGAATGGATCCAACCTCTATGAGGATAAATCGGGGGATTTGTAGTGTGATATGAGGTGCCTTACCGACGAAGACCCTGGAGACCCGCAGCCGGCAAGGCGAGCGAGCGGCGGCGGCGAGAGGTGTGCGGGAGCGGCGGCTTTTGCGTCTCCGTGGTACGAAAGAGGATACTGTCTCCAGCAGTGCAGGCATAAAGAAGAGAGACATTGGCTGGTTTGCATCACATACAGTAAAAGGATAAGGTCCTCAGAACTTTCATTCTCCAACAGCTACCGCAGATACAGCACCCCAAACCGAAACTGCCGCTCGCCGGCAGGCACGGCACGCCGCTCCAGCTGCTCGCAGGCGGGCACGCCGCGCCGTGCCGCTCTAGCTGCTCGCCGCTCCTGCCGGTGAGTCCCAGATTGACGTCGAATGAGTCGGACCTGGGACCTCGCCAGCCTCCGGGTCACCTCGTCATCGGCGTGCCCTCGGCATGTCCGCGCTCGGGCGTCGCCACCGTCGCCTTCGCCAACCTCATCGTCCTCGTCACGCTCGTCCTCACGGTCGCGCCCGCAAACACGCACGGCCTGCCGTTCCCGGTGTTGGCCCACGCCGGGTTCGGCGTCCGCGGCGCGCACGTCCCGGCCGTCATCCGCGCTCGTCGGCTGCGGCTGGTTCGGCATCGAGTCATGGATCGGTGGCTGCGCCATATTCTTGCTCCTCCCGTCCCGGCTCAAGTCCTACCTGCCGCAGCTCGCGCCGGTGCCCGGGCCCTGCTGCTCCTGCCGCTCGGCGCGCTCCGGGCACGCCGCGCCACTCGCCACGGGCACGCAGAGTCGCTCCAGCCACCCGCCGCAGTTCCGCCTCGTCGCCCCGCGCGGACCCGCGTCGCTGCCCTCGCCGTGATTCCCCCGCCGCTCCTCGCCGTGATTCCCTGCCCCTGCTCCGTGAGCCACGCCTGCACCGGCAGCGCGGGAGGCGCCTGCCCCTGCTCCGCCCCGCCTCGCTCGTACGGGCCCACCATCCGTCGGCGCCAGGGATTTGGGCGTTGAGGAGAGAGAAGCCGCATATCTGCCTTCCCTCTCTCCTCCGATGCATTTTGCCTGCTTGTATTGCATGCGCTGTTGGAGGGTGATTTTCACCTGTGTGTGATGCATTTTGGGGTTGGGGAGTGGAATAGGTGGGCTGTTGGAGATATTAGGGTTACGAATTGATGTGCGGTGGGGTGTCCGGTGTGGTATGTGCTCTCTCTATCTCTGATTTTTCCGCCTCCGTCGGGCCCGCCGGCCAGTCCTCATTTCGTGAGAGTTTAGAATCCCGCCTCGGTCCAGTGGGCCCCATTTGCCAGTGACGCGGTCTACGGCCGGCCCGCCTGCTACGGTTTCTGCTTTTCCATTGAGACGACTTCAGAGTTCAATCTCGAACTATTTGGCGTGTACTGTACACAGCAAACATTGAATAGACGATTGGTGCTCGCTTTTCTTTTCTACTTACACGTACTAGTTCGTCAAAATTATTCGTCGCAAAAAGAAGTTCATTCAAAAATAGAGTTTATGATGGTTTTTTTCCTAAGTTATAAGTTTGTTTTGACCTTGGCCTTCTTCCCAACTTCCAAATTTTTACCAAATGAGATTGAACTCGCAAGATCTGGATGGATCTTTCCTTGACCAAGCCCCCCAAACCGGACGGATAAATGGTTTGGCCCTTTGCATTGTCCCGGCCCAAACCTCTATATTTTTTTTTCTTTTTTTCCTTCCGCTAGTTTCTCCTTCCGAGTTCCGAGTTCCGGAGCGCCGTTTTCTCTCGATCCCATTCCGGCTCGTCCCCTTCCTCCTCCACATCGCCGGCGTCGGCCCTCCTCCCCGCCATAGGCACGCGCCAGCGCCGGTTCTCCTGCAGAAGCGCCAGCTCCGATTCGCCTCCTCCCATTCCCCATTCCTCACCCGAAACCCTACCCCTCACCAGCCGCCGCCAATGGAGGCTGCAACCACCGCCAAAAAGCGCAAACCCGACCTAATCAAGGGCCGAGAAGCACTGGGGAGTGGCAATGGCGTGGGGAAAGCAGTCTAGACCTCATCAGCCGGCTTCCCGATGAGGTTCTGGGCTCAGTCGTCTCCCTCCTCCCCACCAAGGACGGCGCCCGCACGCAGGCCGTCTCCCGCCGGTGGCGTCCTCTCTGGCGCGCCGCGCCTCTCAACCTCTGTGCCGACAGCGACCTCAGCCCTCAGGACCGGAAGCGAGTCGCCCTCGTCTCCAAGATCCTCTCCAACCACCCGGGCCCCGCCCGCCGCTTCGCCCCTCCCCGGAATCCGCCTCCGTGACCGCAACTCTATGGACAGCTGGTTGCGCTCCCGGGCCCTCAACGGCCTTCAGGAGATCGAGTTTCGCTATGAGATGGAGAACCGGCAGCAGCCCTACCCGCTACCGCCATCTGTGTTCGGTTTCGCACCCACCCTCTGCGTCGCCAGCATCGGCAACTGCGACTTCCCCACAGAGATGCCACTGCTCCAGTTTCCCTGCCTCAAGCAGCTCTCCCTGTATTGCGTCTGCGTGTTGCAAGATGTTCTTCACAGCCTGCTCTGTGGTTGCCATGTTGTTGAAAGCCTCTTGCTGGAGGGAATTGTCGGCATTGGTTGCCTCCGCATTAACTCGCCCACTCTAAGGAGCATTGGCATCCGTGTTTCCTCTTGCTATAGGATGTTAGAAAATCATATGGAACTCGGAGATCTTATTATAGAAGATGCCCCTTGCCTTGAAAGATTGTTCCCACTTTACCCGAGCCTTGGTCCCTTAACAATAAGGGTCGTGGGGGCACCAAAATTAGAGATATTTGGCTTTCTGTCTAGTAGGATCATTAAGCTCGAACTTGGAACCACTGTTTTTCAGGTAGCAGCAGCCTTCAATTCTTACATCTTGTGCTCTGGATTTATATTTGCTAGTGACTAATTGTGATGTCTCCTGTTTGTTGTCCAGAAAATGATTGCACAAAGCTTGACGACCTCGATGCTTACTGTAAAGGTTTTGGCCCTTCACACTTTCGGGCCTAATTTGGACTTAGTTGTTGACTTCCTCAAGTGTTTCCCCTGCGTGCAGAAGCTGTATATCGTGGTGAGTATTTATCTTTGTCTCTTTGCTTGCTTCATGTGCCAATATGAGCAATTCAGACAGAACGTAATCACTAAGCTGTATATCGTGATGAGTATTTATCTTTGTCTCTTTGCTTGCTTCATGTGCCAATATGAGCAATTCAGACTGAATGTAATCTATTGAGCTCCTGTGTGACATTGCCGAACGCGTAGTAACTGCTTTCATATTGTTTTCTCTCTTTTTTATCCAGTCTGACCAACGGAAGAGTTGGAAAAATAATCGGAGCTATGATCCACTGGACCCAATTGAATGCCTTGAGTCTCATCTTAGACAAGTGGTCATGATATATTATAGCGGCATGAGACCTGATGTTGACTTTGCCAAGTTTTTTGTCTTGAATGCAAAAGTCCTAAAAGAAAATGGTATTTGGATCTGAGAACTACGGTAATGATACGTGGATGGCTAATCAAGACAGACAGCTTCAGCTGGATAACAGAGCTTGTCAAGGTGCTCAATTTGAATTCAGAACATGTTTGGCTTTGGCTTCACCCATGTTCAAGAACCGCACACATGATTTGTGGATGGATGATCCCTTTGACAGCACTTATCCGAATGTTGCATGAAGATTCGATACACATTCAGATTTTTTTTTATCATAGCCTTTAATTTTTTGCTTTGCAGTGTTTGGCATACTCTTACTAAAGTTAATTCGGAACTGTGATCACTCTATTGAAGTTGCGAGCAGTATCAGGATGTTGTACGAGTATGTGTAAATTCATTGCAACAGCTAACTTTGCATGCCTGCTTGCATCTTTTGGAGCAACAGATATACTGTTTTTATGTGGCAATGACCTCAATTCTTGTCCTTGCTTACAAAACCATATGTGAATTTCTTGTGTTGGTTTTCATTTAGCTACATTCTTTTTTTTTTGTCTACACAAAAGTTTTCCTTGTCTGCACTTTAATAATTATTTTTTTTTTTGTCTACACAATAGATTTCCATGTCAGCACTTCTAATTAATTACATTAGATTTCATTGACCTTATTTACAGAAGATATATAAGTTTGGGGAAAAGTAAGACTTGTTCTTTTATTAATTGCCACAACATATCTATGGATGTTGCCTATAGATGAATGGTGATTTATAAGATTCTTAGAATTTCAGATCAACATAACTGAAATAAATTAGCGCCAATCAGAAATGTCTATTATCTTCAGATCGAAGTTAAGTGTTGCCTTTATGGCTTTAAAATTGAAGGATATAGTTACTACATATGCCGTCTGCATTCATAAATCGCTGGCAAAGTTTGAAGTTTCAACTTGATGATGGGTGGATAGTATACGGCCACAAATAACTGTGTATCAGCATTATCTAACTGAAAAGAAGAAGTTTCTAATCAGAGAAGGTTTCCGAGTAAAACCGCTGAAATCACGCTCGTGCACTGCTTAAAAAATTCAGAAAAAAAAAGAAGCAAAACATATAAAATGTGTCTAATACCATACACACCGTCCACAGTTACAATGCTGGACAAAATCTGATGCACAAAATCATCAGAATTTGATGCCCCATACAGTTAATGTGATATATCCAGGAGACAAAAATATGTTTTTTCTATCTCCCAAGAAGACGGCGAGCTCGAGTGTTTGCTCCCTTCACCCTGAAGTTCAGCTCGTCATAATCCTTCTCTGCCTCGCCCATTGCTTTTGTTTGCCTGAATGAATCCAACAAAAATAAAGGGGACATGTTATACCCACAGCTAATAGTTGCATAAAGGCTACAGCTTGAACCAACAATACTCCAAATCAATACTGTAATTTAATAACTAACGAAATTGCCATCAGCATTCAAACTGTCAGATAGTAATTTTCTTTTTGGAAGTCATAGATACTTTCTTGAGAACTATTCTTCACTGCTTATATATTAATATTAATATAATAAAAAGAGTCAAAGAAAAGTGGAAGAAACATATACTGGTTATACATTAAAAAACATGTAATTCCATGCTTACAATATGACTATAACAGGAAGACAAAGAAATGAATTACTGACCACAAATCAGTCTAATGGATAGCAAAATGTGACATTACCTCTCTATCTCAGAGCCCATGTCAATGGCCATCGACTTCAGGTCGGTCAGTATGTCACTTAGATTAGATAGGTCATCATCCTGCTTTGCCTTCTCCATCTACAAAAGAAACAGCCAGATGATTAAGGAATACACATCATCAGACGCATCAAGGATTCAAGATTCCATCACGTGTGGGAGATGCATTAGGTTCACAAGTGTCTACAGTACCTCAACTTTCTCAAGGGCTGATGAGGGTTCAGAACGGAATTGGCGTGCATTTGATGGACGTGGATGATCTGCCAACCCAAGTTTCTGCCTTTGCTCCAAATGACTGCCCTTCCTTATCAAGGAATCGTCTGCATCCTTTTAGTCACAGACACTCGGACAACACCATAACCCATACCAAGCGGTACAAGTTTCTTTAGGCATCATGCAGTCCAGATTAAGGTAATTACCTCTAGTTAGCATAGGAGTAGGACCCCTGATTGCGCCGTTCTTCTTTGGCTTCCATTTTTTTGGAAAAGAGGCCCCAAGATCACCCAATAGCTTCTCACTCTGAAAAATTGTGTCAAAAAAGATAGACCATATCAATATTATGTTCCAGATTGTGCCATCCGAGATGCAACCGTTCACGAAATCGTCTCAAAATTTTTTTCATAGTATACACATGCGATATAAGGACAACTCGTCAAATTTCATAATTTTTCAACTTCGTTTGATTTTTATAGAATTTAAAAACAATTCACCCGCAAGTGAGTCGACGTGTTTCGCGCACAAGATGTTCGAAATTTGGTGTATGGCCATGGATGAGGCCTCAAGATAGACTCGGAAGCATTTATACCATTTTTCCAATCATTTAGATCCATTATTCGAATGACTTGCGTTCAAATTTGAGTTCTAAAAAATTCAAATAATACATGATAATTCATTAAATATAGTAAAAAAGTTTGAAAAAAATTGCAAACTTAAACAAGGAGCTCCATGTACTGTAACTAAGCTAAAGAAAAAGTTGTGATGGCAAAAAAAAAAAAAAATTGACTTTTTGCCGAGAGGTAGTTAATGGGCTTTTCGGCGAAGAGCATCTTTTCGAGCACCGGGTATACGGTGCTCGGTAAAGTTTGTACACGTGTCATCCCATTCCGTGTTACAAATCTTTTTTAAAAGATTGTCGGTGGCCGCCTTTGTCGACGGCCGCCCAGATCCCGCCCCTTGGCGAAGAAGATTTTTCTTTTTGAAAAAGCGGGAAACCCTAAAAAATGCAAAAATTTTTGCCCGGCGCATCCGCCGATTTCTCGGCAAAAGGGGCATCCCTTGCCGACGGCCCCCGGATCCCTCCGACGGCGAAGGAGAAAGGAATTTACTAAAAAGGAAAACCCCGACCGCAAACTCACTCACACACTCAAACCGCCCGCTTCGCCGCGCCAAGACGCCGGCGGCATGCGCGGAAGCCCGGCATGTGCGCGTAGAGGCGAGAGATGCGCGGGGTTGGACGACGGAGAAGGCGATCTTTGAAGTCGGCGCCCAGAGGTGGTGGCGGAGGGAGGCCGAGCGGCGGCGCCGTGCTTGCATCCGGGAAGGAATCCTTGTCGTCCGGCGGAAGGCGTAGGGCTCTAGAAGCGCCGCTCGGGAACCTCGGCGGCAGGGGCAGCGGCGGCGACGGACCGCCCGGTGGGCCTTTGCATTGTCCGGCCCAAACCTCTATTTTTTTAATTTTTTTTTCCTTCCGCTACTTTCTCCCTTCCACTATACATGGGCATGCAGCCGCGGCCCGGCAACACGGCCGCGGGGCCCGAAGTTGTGGCGCCCGAGCCGGGCACAGCCTTTTTTTACCGGTGCCGTGCCCGGCCCGGCCCGGTGGGCGTGCGTGCCTAGGCCGCCACCCCAGCACGAGGCCCGGTACAGGCACGGCCCGTCTGGCCCGGTGATTAAATCTGATTCCAAATTCCAACAGCAACGGCCCAAGTTGGAAGGCCGGCCCATCTCTCCATGAGCATGACAACAAGGAAACTGCCTGCTCGCCAGGCACCCCGTCTCCGTGATTCTCTACTACGCCGCCGCCGCGTACTCTGCGGCTTCCCCCCCGCGCCGCCGCGCAGCCAAGCTCCGTCGCCGCCGCCGCGCAGCCACGCTCCGTCGCCGCCGCCGCGCGGCCAAGGCCAAGCTCCTCCCGCGGCCAAGCTCCCCGGACCCCCGCTGCCGCGCGCCTGCTGCTGGAGGATGCGGCCACGCGCTCCCGCGGGCGCAGGTCCTCGCCTCCTCCACGCACCGGCGCGTCTCCTTGCCTCCCTTCTCCGTCGCCGGCGGCCACCTCGGCATGGACAGCGGCCGGCACGACGGCACGACGGGCGGCACGGCACGGGAAACGGCCCGCGTGCCGTGCCTCGGGCCGCTACCTCGGCACGTAACCCGGCCATGGCACGGCACGGCGGCACGACGGCACGGCGCGGCACGGTGGCGTGCCGGCACGGCACGGCACGATGCACATATATACCTTCCACTCGAGCGCGCGCGACTCCTTCCGAGTTCCGGAGCGCCGTTTTCTCTCGATCCCATTCCGGCCGGCTCGTCCCCTTCCTCCTCCAGCCCTCCATCGCCGGCGTCGGCCGTCCTCCCCGCCAGAGGCACGCACCAGCGCCGGTCCTCCTGCACAAGCGCCAGCTCCGATTCGCCTCCTCCCATTCCCCAATCCGCGCCCAAACTCTCGCCGTCCCACGCCCGGAGTCCGGCGTCCCCGCCGCCGCCGCGGGCCTTGCCCGTGGCCGTCTGCCACCCGCTCGCCCGTGACCCTGCTGAATCGTGTATCCGGAAGCTTCCCTGCCATCCAACGCGACCCTGCTGGCCTCGCTCGTCGCCGTCGGCCACCTCGTTCGATCGTTGCCTCCACTCCAACAGCATCCCGCGACCCCGCCGGCCTCCTCACGTGTCGCCGCCCACCCGTGGTGCTGCCGCGCCGCCGTGGGGAGACGATTCCCCTGCTGACGACCACCAAATCTCAGTAAGGGTTTTCTTTTCTTTGGTATTTTATTTACTAATGCAAAATGGAACCAAGGCATAAACAAGAATGCTTCCAAATTTTAGATTTATTTTACGAAGAAAGGTTAATTTCCTTGATTTCTTTATAGGGTCTCAGTCGTGAGAGTTTAGAATCTGAGTTGTGGAAGGGGATGGCAGAAGCTGATAAGAATGTACCTAAAATTGGCTTGAGGTTCAGAAATCCCAATGAGGCTTGGCTATTCTGGGTGGCCTATGGTGGCCGTACAGGCTTTGATGTGAGAAAAAGGTTCTCCAATAAAAGCAAATTTGATCGTCGAGTCACTTCGTGCAGATATGTATGTGCCAATGAAGGTTATCAAAGGAAAGGACAAACTGATTGCAAAGCTCGGATGACTCTTTCATTGGATAGAGAGAAAGGAGATTACAAAGTCACAGACCTTATGCTTGAACACAACCACTTGCTTCACTTGCCAGAAACTCGACACTTGATGGCATCACAAAGGAAGATTTCAGAATTGCAAGCTTTTGAAATTGAGACTGCTGATGATTCTGGAATCAGGCCAAAAGTTGCACATGAGTTGGCTATTCGTCAAGTTGGTGGATCCCTCAACCTTAGCTACACTTGTCGTGACCGCAAAAATTATTTGGAGACCAAGCGACAGAGAGAGTGGCACCAGTCGCCGCCCATGGAGGCTGCAACCCCGCCAAAAGGCGCAGACCCGACCTAATCAAGGGCCAAAAACGGGGGTGGCAATGGCGTGGGGGGAAAGCAGTCTAGACCTCATCAGCCGGCTCCCGATGAGGTTCTGGGCACGATCGTCTCCCTCCTCCCCACCAGGGCGGCGCCCGCACGCAGGCCGTCTCCGCCCGATGGCGTCCTCTCTGGCGCGCCGCGCCTCTCAACCTATGTGCCGACGGCGACCTCAGCTCCCAGGACCGGGCGCGGTGGCCCTCGTCTCAAAATCCTCTCCGACCACCGGGTCCCGCCCGCCGCTTCGCCCTCCCGGAATCCGCCTCGTGGACTGCTACTCTATGGACGGCTGGTTTCGCTCCCGAGGCCCTCAACGGCCTTGAGGAGATCGAGTTTCGCTGCGAGATCAAGAACCGGCAGCTGCCCTACCCACTACCGCCATCGTGAACGGTTTCGCACCCACCCCTGCGTCGCCAAAGATTGGCAACTGTGACTTCCCAGAGAGATGGCGCCATCGCTCCCGTTTCCCTGCCTCAAGCAGCTCTCCCCGTGTTGCGTCTTCGTGTTGGAAGATGTTCTTCACAGCCTGCTCTGTGCTTGCCCTGTTGTTGAAAGCCTTTTGCTGGAGGGAATTGCCGGCATTGGTTGCCTCCGCATTAACTCGCCCAGTCTAAGGAGCATTGGCATCTGTGTTTCCTCTTGCTATAGGATGTTAGAAAATCATATGGAACTTCGAGATCTTATTATAGAAGATGCCCCCTTTGCCTTGAAAGATTGTTCCCACTTTACCCGAGCCTTGGTCCCTTAACAATAAGGGTCGTGGGGGCACCAAAATTAGAGATATTTGGCTTTCTGTCTAGTAGGATCATTAAGCTCGAACTTGGAACCACTGTTTTTCAGGTAGCAGCAGCCTTCAATTCTTACATCTTGTACTCTGGATTTATATTTGCTTGTGACTAATTGTGATGTCTCCTGTTTGTTGTCCAGAAAATGATTGCACAAAGCTTGACGACCTCGATGCGCACTGTAAAGGTTTTGTCCCTTCACACTTTGGGGCCTCATTTGGACTTAGTTGTTGACTTCCTCAAGTGTTTCCCCTGCGTGCAGAAGCTGTATATCGTGGTGAGTATTTATCTTTGTCTCTTTGCTTGCTTCATGTGCCAATATGAGCAATTCAGAGTTCAGACAGAACGTAATCTAGTGAGCTGCTGTGTGACATTGCCGAATGCGTAGTAACTGCTTTCATATTGTTTTTCTCTTTTTTTTATCCAGTCTGACCTACAGAAGAGTTGCAAAAATAATCGGAGCTATGATCCACTGGACCCAATTGAATGCCTTGAGTCTCATCTTAGACAAGTGGTCATGATATATTATAAGGGCTTGAGACCTGAACTTGACTTTGCCAAGTTCTTTGTCTTGAATGCAAAAGTCCTAAAAAGAAAATGGTATTTGAATCTGAGAACTGCGGTAATCATATGTGGATGGCTAATCAACACAGACAGCTTCAACTGGACAACAGAGCTTCTCAAGGTGCTCAATTTGAATTCAGAACAAGTTTGGCTTCACCCATGTTCAAGAACCGCACACATGATTTGTGGATGGATGATCCCTTTGATAGCACTTATGCAGATGCTGCATGAAAATTCGATGCACATTCAAAATATTCTCTTATCATAGCCTTTAATTTGTCGCTTTGCAGTGTTTGGCGTACTCTTACTAAAGTTAGTTCGGAACTGTGATCACTCTATTGAAGTTGCGAGCAGTATGTATGTGTAAATTTGTTGCAACAGCTAACTTTTGGCATGCCTGTTTACATCTTTTGGAGCAACAGATATACTGCTTTTATGTGGCAATAACCTCAATTCTTGTCCTTGCAATTGTTTGCTTACAAAACCATATGTGAATTTCTGGTGTTGGTTTTCATTTATCTGTATTCTTACAAAACCGCACACATGGATTTTTTTTTTTTTGTCTATACAAAAGTTTGCCGTGTCAGCACTTCTAATTAATTAGATTAGAATTCATTGACCTTATTTACAGAAGATATAGAAGTTTGGGCAGAAGAAAGACCTGTTTTTTTTATTAATCACTTCTAATTAATTAGATTAGAATTCATTGACCTTATTTACAGAAGATAAAGTTTGGGGAAAAGAAAGACCTGTTTTTTTTTATTAATTCCCACAACGTATCTACGGATGTTGCCTGTAGATGAAGGGTGGTTTATAAGATTCTTGAATTTCAGATCAACATAACTGGAATAAATTAGCGTCAATCAGAAATATGTATTACCGTCAGCCAATATAAGTGTTGCCTTTATGGCTTTAAAATTTAAGGATATATATACTACATATGTTGTCTGCATTCATAAATCGCTGGCAAAGTTTGAAGTTTCTACTTGATGGCGTGGAGAGTATACGGCCACAAATAACTATGTATCAGCATTATATAACTGAAAAGAAGAAGTTTCTAATCAGAGAAGGTTTCCGAGTAAAACCGCAGAAATCCTACGACTTGTGCACTGCTTGAAAATTTCAGAAAAAAAAAGATGCAAAACATATAAAATGTGTATAATACCATACACGCCGACATGTCCACAGTTACAATGCTGGTCAAAATCTGATGCACAAAATCATCAGAATTTGATGCCCCATAGAGTTAATGTTATATATCCAGCAGGCAAGAATATATGTTTTTTCTATCTCCCAAGAAGACGGCGAGCTCGAGTGTTTGCTCCCTTGACCCTGAAGTTCAGCTCGTCATAATCCTTCTCTGCCTCGCCCATTGCTTTTGTTTGCCTGAATCAATCCAACAAACATAAAAGAGGACATGTCATGCTCACAGCTAATATTTGCATAAAGGCTGAGCAACAATACTCCAAATTAATACTGTGATTTAATAAGTAACGAAATTGCCATCAGCATTCAAACTGTCAGATAGTAATTTCTTTTTGGAAGTGGTAGATACTTTCTTGAGAACAATTCTTCACTGTTTATATATTAATATAATGAAAAGAGTCAAAGACAATGGAAGAAACATATACTGGTTATTATACATTAAAAACATGTAATTCAATATGACTACAACATGAAGACAAAGAAATGAATTACTGACCACAAATCAGTCTAAAAGATAGAAAAAATGTGCTGTTACCTCTCTATCTCAGAGCCCATGTCAATGGCCATCCCTTTCAGGTCGTTCAGTATGTCGCTTAGATTAGATAGATCATCATCCTGCTTTGCCTTCTCCATCTACAAAAAGAAACAACCAGATCATTAAGGAATACACATGTTTGACATCAGATGCATCAAGATTCCATCATGTGCGGGAGATGCATTAGGTTCACAAGTGTCTACAGTACCTCAACTTTCTCAAGTGCTGATGAGGGTTCAGACTGAAATTGGCGTGCATTTGATGGACGTGGATGATCTGCCAATCCTAGTTTCTGCCTTTGCTCCAAATGACTGCCCTTCCTTATGAAGGAATCATCTGCATATCATTGTGTCTTTTCAGTCACGAACAGCACAACATAACCAATAGTAAGCAGTACAAGTTTCTTTAGGCATCATGCAGTCCAGTTTTTAAGATAATTACCTCTAGTTAGCATAGGACCCCTGATTGCGCCATTCTTCTTTGGCTTCCACTTTTTGGAAAATAGTCCCCAAGATCACCCAATAGCTTCTCACTCTGAAGAATTATGTCAAAAAAGATAGACCATATTCAGCACCTGTCACTAACATGTAATCAATGTGCAAAGGAGCACCCACACTTGCAACATGCACTTACAAACTTACAGCCCATAGTATCTAACAAGCATGTCATTGTTAGTACTTCCAGGTTTTAACCCCCTCCCTCCTCTAGAAACTAGTAGTTGTAAAGTTATTAGCCAGAATGCCTGCAGATTTCAGGAACTGTCCAATTCTGGTTTGAATTGGGAGTGCTGTGATTATCCAATTCTGGTTTGAATTGAGAATGCTGTGATTATCTTCCTACTTGAGCAGAATTTAGGCTGAGTAGTATAAGAATTTTGTCATCCTGGTTAGTCATGTGCAAATGGAGCACCATAATAAACTTGTAAAAATGTTGTCGATTGCAGGTTTAAATTCCCCTGTGTAAATTAGTCAGTTAAGCACCACCTGTTGATGGATTTGAGGATTTCTGAAACCGTCTGGATTTGGTAGAACACCCTCTGTAAATTAGACAGTTAGCAGCCCCTGTTGATGGATTTCTGAAACTGTCTTGATTTGGAAGAATAGTGACTACCGCCACATGACAGTTCTTGAGGCGAGCTAGCAGTAGAAACAATGAGCAAATTGAAGAGAAGAAATTGGTTTACCCTGGAGAGATCCTGGTCGATGTCGACGGCCATCATGTGGGTGCGGTGGATCTGCTGCCCCTGCTGGTGGACGGTGACGAGCGTCTTGGACGCGGTCTCCCGCGTCTCCTCGGCGATCCTGAGCAGCCCCTGGGTCCGGCGCGTGGTCTCCTCGGCCTTGTACGCCGCGTACCCCTCCAGCTCCTGCACGGACTGGCTCTCGAGCCCGCCGGCGTCGCGGAAGTCGGTCCGGTAGTGATGGCTGCTCCTCCACGGCGCCGCCGCCGACGCCGAGGCCGAGGACGAGGAGGAGGAGAAGAGCCCGGCCCTGTCGCCACCGCCGCCGGCGGCGCTGGAGAGAGAGGAGGAGCCGCCCCGCTGTTGTTCGTCCGGGGAGGCACGGAGGAGGCCCGCGCCGACCGCCGCTGCTGCGGCTTGTCGTCGTCGGAGTCGGAATCGAACGGGTTCGTGGGCTTCTTCTTGGGCGCGAAGAAGGATCGCTTCCCGCCGCTGCTCATGATGGCTGCTGCTGCTGGAGTACTCCTGCTGCTGCCGCGGCGATCGGGATTCGGCAAGAACTCAACCGTTCCTGTGGGGAACTGAATTGAGGAACCAACCGGATTTATTACAAACAAATTCAAGGACCGACTCCCATGAACTGAAATGAAATTCTCTCACGATATAAATAAAATAAACAAAGACAGAAAGAAAGCGCCGAGCACCTGTGCGAACGGACGAACGAAGGTAGGAGATCGAGGTGGGGGATCGGCGGCTGGGAAACGGGCAACGAACTGCGGCACGGCCGGAGGATGAGGAAGAGTTGGAGGCGCCGCTGGGAATATAACAGTTATGCGAAGACGACGAAGAGCGATATACCCTGCCTCTGCCCGCCCGCTGCCCTGGTCGTGGGGATTGGACAGCACAGGAGGAGAGGACACGGTCGCTGCTGGATGTCATGTCGATGGCGTGCGCGCTGACAGGACCTCGCACGGATCGCCCCTGCGCGCCCGGCGGCATCCTTCCCACCATTTCCGTCCGGTTTCCTTTCTCGCGCGCACACGCGCTTCTTGTTCGGAAAAATTATGAGGTGGCTTTGGTGAAACTGAAAGGTGCGTGCCTGCGTGGCGACTTTTTCCTCGTCAAGGACGCGGCGGGCGGCGGCCAGGTCAAGGGCGGCCGGCATTGGTGAATGGTGATGGCGCTGGGAAAGCAGCTGACGTGCGTGCTTTCTTGCTGTGCTTTGCTTACCAGAATTGGGGTTGCTTACCGCTGAGTTAATTGTGGCATTGTGTGTTCCACTAGGTTTATTTTTGTACCATGCGTTTTATAACGGGAATAAAATAAAAAGAGTTCAACGCGACTAGAAGAGCATGAAGAATGAAGAATATATATAAATATATAGTTTGATAGTTTCTTAGCAGTGACATGTTTTGTTTTTGTAAGCACCAATCGTTTTCACACATGACGAGTATTCTAGAAATTAAAATGCCGTACATTCATTTTCAGAGTTATCAACTTGTTATAGCAGCACACATGTAGCATGTCTTATGTATGCAATTAATCATGTCAATCAAAACATCTAAATAATGAGTTGTTGAAATCTCAACAGTATTTAAGAAATGGGGATAGGGGGTGTATGACGCTCTTGAAGTTGAAATAGTCACGGGAAATAGTGAAATGAATGAAAAGGTACGAACGTTCAATCAGGTCATAGATAAAAAACAAGTGCGATTGGTAAAAAAATGTTCTTTCATTCCATTGTTTCATTAATAATTATATACAAAGCAAAATTCATTTTTACCTCTTAAATCATAGAAGGACGACGAGCTAAACAGGCAAATCGCATATCATTGGCAGTTGACCATTTCCATTGGCATCTTATCCGACACAGTTGACCATATTGTAGATATTTGTATATTTGAGTAACGAGATTTGAGCCTCCAACATTTGCGGACACAAATGGAGACCTTATTGATGCAAGATTGTTGCTCCCCGATCATAAAAGATAGGATAAAAAAAGAGAGAGAACCAAAGAGGGCTTGCTATAGTTATTCAGCACACTAGAAGCATAAAAGAGATTACTATATATCGCTCCATAACCATATAGCACGGCATTACATTTTCTGTGTCTATCATATTCAACCTTTCTATGAAATCTCACAAAACCATCTCCGACGATTACAGTACACGACAAAAAAAGGCACCTTTACATACTTTAATTAACTATATAGATTAATACTAATACTCTGTCTTTTCTAGTATAGACGAACATGTAATGAACAAGCCCTCCAATGAGCAGGCATACATAATTCGCTACATAAATACTGTGCAGGTTGCTCTGTTCCACTGGCAGATGCATATTCCTGCCTGCCTTATTGAGAACCAAGTTTGTACAAGGGAGCAGTGCAGAATCAAAACATCCTTGTTGTTCGGTTCACCCGATCAATTTCGCGCCCAAGTAATAAAGAATGCTGCACAATAAACACCATATGCTGTATTCCACGGCCCTACTGCACAAGGATTGCCACAGCCTCCATTTTCCCCAGTATATCTTCAAATATTAGGTTGAGATTCCACCATGGATCAAAAGAAACAAGACATTTCTGTCTCTTATCTACAGAGGGGACATTGTAAATATGGGGACAACACTGGCAAAAATACTCTTCAAGCATACGCTGATTGGAGGAGCTGGTGTGCTGACATCCTAGTTGCAATCCAAACCACACTCCTCAAGAAGTGGACCGTTATCCTTCGCAAGGAAAGGATCAATCCGAACCCAAAGGAGTGAGAAGATTGAAGCCAGCAGAATGGACCAGGCGATGACAATTGTTGGTGTCCTGTTTTGCCTTCCAACCAAACCTTTGAGGAAGGGATACAGATGGACAATCACCCAAAATGCAAAAGAAGAGCTTCCCAAAGAGGGGGCCCCATGACTCATATCCGTTATTGATTGCGTTGGAAACGCCAGCGACCACACCAATGAAGTTCAATAGGAGCAAAGTGGTAGGAGGTATCAATAAGGTAGTCCATTTGAATGTATACAGCTCTGAAAACTCCTCATCATCTCCACCCTTTGATGTCACAGTGAAGCTTGTATCAACACCAGCTATGACCTTGAGAAGTCCCTGGAACACAGCAAAGAGGTGCGAGGACACACCTCAATGACCCAGAACTGCTCATTTCTCCACCAATCATCAATTCCAACACCACTCCATCTCATTTCTAGGATGCTTGTAGCAAAAATGCAAATAAAGAGTGACATGAACCACAAGCTGGCAACATTATTCAACTGCAACAGATGAAACAGTGAACATAAGATTCAGGCGTTCCGCAGCATACAAAATTATAATTGAATAAGCTTTTATTTACCTCTGGAGTGATAAATTTCCCCGTCAACAAACAGATGGCAGGCAACGTACAGTAAGCCAAGAGGGGAATAGATGTCCAAGGATACACGATAGAGTTGATGTAAGAAAATCTTTCCAAAAAATTTCAGACCACCACCATATCCATACCAAAGAGGGCAATGATTGCTGAAGAAGATTTCAATAGACCCAAGAGCCCACGAAGCACCTGGTGAAGACGATCTGAAAGATTCAGAGGTGCAGAACCTTTGAATGCAACCCGCTTAGGAATGCAGTAAATTGACCGCCAACCATGACAATGCATCTTGAAACCAGTTAGAATATCTTCTGTAACTGATCCATAGATCCAGCCGATCTGAAAGAAAAATATCATATGATTCACTATGTAACATATGATTTGACTTATCAACCAATAACAACCACAAGCTCTCGACTTTACCTCTTTTCCCCAGTCTGTCTTGTCTTCATAACCACAACTAATGACATGTATAGCTTCTTTCAGAAGAGAAGCAGGACTTGCACTCTTCAAGGTTCCACCATTCTCAAGAAGTGTGGATGTAACAAAGACAGAAGACTGACCAAATTTCTTTTCTAATTTTTGATGATTTACAATACCAGCTTTTTCATTCTCAGCTCCTACAGGGAACAGCACAAGGTTAGATAGGCGGTCACAATGAAAAAGTTTCAAGACTTGAGTGTTTTTTTGGAAGGTCGCAGTTACCTGGAGCAGCTTCATCAATTTCACCAAGAGCATATGCAGGGGATTGATTTTCTTCTTTCTTGAAAAATAATAATTTTTTCTTCTCTGTTTTGGGTTTGGTAGTCTTCTTCTTCTGCTTCCTATTACCAAAGCAGCAACAGCAAAAGCACCACTTGGGCCAGCAGTTGCAAGTCCTTGATGGTGGCTTCTTTGTTTTGGGGGCATCATAACCATATAATGCCTGCCTTCTAAATACACATCCAGTACCAACATAAATCGGACCCTGAATACCATCCAAACCTTTCATGTTGATCTGCACAACACAGATGTTAGTAAAACATTGATCAAGGAAAATAAACAATATGGACAACAGAACATCTCAGAAATGTGAATGTAAAATCTTACATCAAAAAGACAACATTCCTGTTAGCATATCGATCATGGCGATCAATCCCATCAAATCTCTGAGGGAACTGTACATAGCAAACCTTCTTTCCTAGCAAAGGGTCCATCATAAAACACATTGCTTCCTTTATAGCCTTGCTGTTGTTGACATAGTGATCACAATCCAAGTTTAACAAATATGGTGCATTTGTTAGTACAGCAGAGACTCGGACCTGTGATACAGACAAACCAAAGTAATTAAAAATCCATTGTATCCCATAGGTTATAGAAGACAGACAAACAAATGATTCAAAGATGTAACAATTACCAATGCATTCATAGCACCAGCTTTCTTATGATGGTCATAACCTGGTCGTTTCTCCCTTGAAACATAAACCAATCGTGGCAGTTCATTTCCCTCAGAGTCAAGACCTCCACTTTGGCCAAGGAAGACCTATTTGTACAGAAGAATTATCTCTCTTGTCTTGGTGATAAGGGACAGGAAAATAAATAGATGCATGCCACAATACTACTTAGCAACAGTCCATAAGGCTTACCTGAATCATTCCAGGATGATCACGAACATTGTTTCCAGGCCAGGGGGTACCATCTTGCATTGTCCATCCTTCTTCAGGAACTTTCTGTGCTTTAGCAACCAAGGCATTGATTCTGACCTTGAATTCTTCATATTCTCTCTGAAAATAATCCAAAATTGGTTTAATTAACATACTCTTAACAAATAGGATAGCAGACAACACATTATTAAGAAAAAGGACAAATAAGGCACCTTCATTGCTCTCCTCTCCCTAACAAAACTTGCTGCCACCTTGTCTCTCAAGTAGTCTATCTTCTGTTGGAAGTACCACTCTGGAGCACGAGGTTCAATATTGTACCTTTTGCAGAAAGGAACCCATTTCTTTGCAAATTCAGATGTTTCAGATAGTGCTTCAAATGTTAGCATTGCAGCACCATCATCAGAAACATAGCAAGAAACCTTATCGACTGGATAATCAACGGCAAGGATAGATAGAACAGTATTTGCTGTGACCAAAGGAGGCTCCTTTAAGGGATCAACTGTACTGACAAAAGAAATCAATTGGTGCAAGTTGAGACGGTTGGCCTTCCTTGTCGAACCTATCCAGACAAGCAATTAGTCACAAAACAACAGGAAGAGAAAGTAAATATTAGTAGGTTAGGTGGCTACAGCAACTAACCTCAGTGACAGCCGGTCTAGGTAAGTTTCTCTCTCAATAGGGAACCACTTTGGGAATTGATCAAGAATCCAAGACATGGCAAACCAGATTTCACAGATAACAGATATGAGCCACAAAGCAAATGCATCATTCACTGGATGCATCACTCGGTAGTGGAAGAAGAACCCCAAAACCACAAGCGAATAATGATAATCATCCTATATGGATTGATCTGGCTTGATGGAAGTGGAATTTTCCTGGACAGTGGCTGTCTTGCTTCATCCATTCTGGTAAAAAAAGAATAATTCAGCTGAAAGTCAGTACTTCAGTCTAGTAGCACGTAGCAAGACAGGAGCAAAGATCTGATTCTCGAAATACCAAATCGAAAGTGACGTGTAGTAAAGATACATGCAGGCAAACACGTTAAATTTAATAGAGCACATACTATACTAGCATATCGTGCATTGCCATCCTTGATTCATGCAAACAAAGGCAAAACCGAAAAAAATATGAATCCACCAGTTCCTTTCATTTTACTAAGAAAATTGGAAGCGTTACTTCCTCTTTTTTTGTGAGTGCTAATTATGACCAAGGGGCAAATAAAAGGTACCCTGAACAGAGCATGGACTATTTTGGTAATTAATTTAGATGAATACATGCAACCAAATAGCATAAAGCATTAAAGAGACATAAAACTAACAGGGACCAAGCAAGTTCTGAGGATCATACAGTGGTAGATCAGCATCATCACCATCATCTCCACCACCATCATTCCTCGTCTGGTGCATCCTCTCCTGCTTCTGCTTCCAACTCTCCATCCGCTCCTTCCAAGCAACACTACCATACCCATATGCAGCAAGATCCTTGGATGGGTCCATAGACCTGGGTTGCACTGGAACACCAAACACAAATACACAACAACGATTAATCAATTATTTTCAGGGCAAAATGACCACAACTAAGTTTAGGATGATGATCATTCAAATACATACCAGGTAAGCTGGGATCCGCATAAGGAAGGGGATGGATCCTCTTTCCCCCACCGCCCATGAAAGAAGGCACCAGCGCGTGCTGCTCCGGTGGGATGTCGTCGACCTGCAATCATCACACCAGAAACAAGCAAGTGAGCCATTGGCACACCAATAACCCACATCCGGAGGTGGCAAGGGAACATTGGATTTTTTAGTAACAGTACCATCTGGCCGTTGGTGAGGAGTGGAACATTGGGGTTGAGCTGGAAAGGTTGTGGCGTGCCATTAAGGTCACCTCCACGGCCGTAGCTCATGTGGCCATAGAGCATGGACTCGGCCACAGACTGCGAATCATGGCCGTCCCAGTTGAACTCGTTGTCAATGTCATCGACGCCGTCCTCCTCCTCATCGCCGGTCACACGCTGGCAGCCTGCAAACGAAGTCCCGCACCGCACATAGGACAAGTTGAGTGAAAAATTCAGAGTAAAGAAGAAGAATCATCGAAAGCCGCCCGGCCCCCCTAGGAGGTGGAGCTGCATTTCGGTGGAGGGAGTTGGGGAGACGCAACGCACCCTTGAGGCGCTTGTATCGGGTCTTGCACTGGGGGCAGTTCTGCGTGCCCTCCCGGCGCTCGTACTCGTAGCAGTCCCGGCAGACGGGGAAGGCGCACTCGTTGCACGCCACGAAGGGCTCCCCGCCGGGGGCAAGGCCGACGTCGTCGCCGCAAATCTGGCACGCATGCCCGTTCTGCTCCCGCAGCGGCTTGGGCTGCACACACATATAGAAACAACAAAATCAGCGCCGTAACGCTCGCTCTCCTCTCGCAAGGGTCCGGAGCCGGCCGGGAATCGAAGCGCGCGCGCGGGCACGTACCCCGGGATCGCCATCGCGGCGGATGACGACGAGCTCGTTGCGGTTGTGGGAGCCGGCCACCAGCCCGGCGCTCGCCTCCATCGCTTCCTCCCTCCCGCTCCGCCGCCGCCGAACGATACTGACCGGTAGATAGCTCCTCTCGCTCTAGCAGCAGATCTCCATCCGAGCGATTTCTCGCCGGGCGCCGCACCCGCACCGACGAAGAAGAAGAAGACGAGGAGAGGAATGCGTGCCAGCGGCGGGCGGGCGGCAGCGTCGGTGGGAGGGGAGGGGATTAGCGAGCGGGGGATTTTTAAAGAAAAATTGGGGAGAAGGAGAGGAGTGTCGGTGGGCGCAGGAAAAAAAAAAAAAAAAAAAGGGAAAGACGGCCAAGGAAAGGTCCGCGCCAACTACTAGGGTTGAAACAATTGGGAGGTAATTTTGGCATGAAAAGCGCTTGCCAAAAGTTTTGCCACGTCAAAAATTACAGGTGTTTATGTAGCGAAATCACAGGTGTTTAGGAGCGAAATCACGGGTGGGTAAGGCACATCATCATGGACTGAAACGACACAACCGAGGTCAATCAGGAGAACAGAAACAAGCAATGGAGATAGAGAGATGGGTGCGTCTCACCTCAAGGGAACTATTTTGCTTTTTAAAAAAAAAAAAAAAAAAAAAAACCTCAAGGGAACCATGCCATGGATGCCCATCCAATGATTTCAAGCATCTTATTTTGGTTCATATTTATGGAGGAAATCCGTCTTTGGAAAATTAATAATACGACAATGTTTGATTGTTAATAATAACTTCTAACAAAATCTCATCGATTCGCAATGAGATATATCTAGATCGATATCAATCAGCTGCAATTACGAATGCGCGACAAAATAGTAGTCAGCGGTAGCACGAAGATACGGTGACTCTAGTCACAAAAAAAAAAAAAGATATTGTGACAGTAATGCAAGAATCTCATATATGCTCCTTATGAAATGTTCATGGTTGACCTAAACTTTTATGTCTAGCAAAAACATCATCGTCCTATTTGTGATGAAAGGTAAAATAATAGTTGCTAGAAAATAAATATCAAAATATGATGAAAAATAAGGGCACGAGCATTCCATTCTAGATTAATTGTGATATATATTCCTTGACACCTCGATCTACAATTTAGTGTAATCTAGAGTAAAACTAATTCTAACTCGACACCAAATCAATGTTAGTACATTACTATGTTCATGATGTGTAGATGAATGTGAAAATTTTGTACTAGTAATCTAAAGTAGAAACTACTAGTACAATCCTTAATGATCAATGCCCTATATGTCCTCATTGACATGCCACTAGTAAACATCGTTTTGCGATTTAATGTGGGACAAACCATCATCAACACTAGGTTGAAAAATACCATGACAACTGATGAAATTAAGGTTCTATAGTTAAATGACTAAAACTCTTACTACTAACTCAATCTTATTGATTCATGCCTATGCCTTGTGGTATATTTTGAGGGATATATATGCTAGGTTGCGATGACAAATGTGCTAACCAAATGAATTGTCTATTCTAGCACCACGACGTAGCGATATCCAAGGAGAACAAATCCACCATCTTTCTTGTGAAATGTTCATTATTGATTTAATATTATCCAAAATGTTCTTATTAGGAAGTAGTGACAAACATGATATACCATCCGAGCATATCATATTTTGCCTTCTCATTTTGCACCAAATAGTGTTACATTACAAGGTTGTACTTAATTGTCAAAAAAGTGAACATCAGCCTAATGTAGAAACCAACAACTCAATCTTAATAATTCATTCCCTATACCTCTATGATATACTACAAAAATATTACTTGTATGTTGTAGGGGTCGTGTTAGATGGAAGCGTGAAAAACTTGCTTGGCCTAGATATAAGTCCTAGGTGTCCGATTTTTTTGTCCTTCGAACTAAGATGTGTTGCATGAGTATAGACATTGCCTGGGAGAGGCTTCCATCCAAACAAGCCCATAGTAACAAACACATGGGATAATATACTATTAAGCACTAATGTTGAAAATATAATGACAGTGGGAGGAAATTAGAGTTATTATCGGCATCCACATACTATTAAGCATGTTATTTGAATTTATATATATACTTTTGAAATGTTGAATGCTACTTCAAGATTTAAATGTTTCACCACTACTACCTTTGCTCCATATAGATGTGACATTATAATGATGTAGTCAAGTATTTGAAACTCTTACCACTAACTTGGACTACAATAAACTACTCTCAGTTTCTTTTATTCTTGCCTTATGCTATGTGGCATATATTGAGGGATATTAGTAGGCTGCGATGATAATGGTGGACAAAATAGTAGCATGCGCCAACACCAAGATTTGCAACATATCTAGGTAGAACAATACCACTAGCATCCAATATCTATTTCATCTGAAATGTTCATAGTTGACCTAAGGCGACTCATTAACGAATAACTATTAGGCCATGGTGATGAATGCGAGATAAAACAATTGTCTTTAGAAAAATAAAAATAAGACGCTTGGATATCCATTCCTCAATAATTTTTGTATTTATTAATCTATAATTTAATGTTTTGCCATTTCTCACTTTGCACCAAATAGATGTTACATTACCATGTTGTAGAATGTCACAAACTTTGACAACAGACATAGAGTAGCAATGACAATAATTGAGTCTTAATCATTCATGCCCCATATACCTCAACGGTATACTAGAAAAATATTACTTATTTGTGGTGACAAACATCAGAAAAAATAGTAGTTAACACCAGTGATGAAAAATACCATGGCAACCAGGGAAGTTAAGGGGTTATTATTGTCCATTGATTTTTTTTTTTTGTTGTTGTTGAATGTTGATTTGTAATCCAAGATTTAATATTTCACCACTAGTAACTCTGCTCAAAATGGATGTCAAGTTACATTGTCATGTTGTAGGTTATAAGCGTCAATAACTGTGACCACTTGCACTCAATGTTGTTGATCACTTCACTATATTATATATTACTCTAGTGATATACCCAAATATATTCACAAGCTCGGTTTACTTTTATATATATGGAAAATGCAGAATATTTGGGGAAAAATGTTTGATTGGTGATACTCCATACAAGCACTCCAAATGCATCATCATTGACCCCTGTAAGAAAGCACTTCCATAATAGTAGTACTTGCAGTATCCTATGAAGGGGGAGAGAGAATATTTTCAATAACGACACATTGAGATTTATCCTCTTTTTCCCGGCCGCGAACTAATTTTTCTTTGCTAGGAAATAATAATGCGGTAATGAATGGCACACCGGCGGCAAATGCGGAAGGACGAGGAGGGTGTGATTCCACGATGGTGTGTTACCTGATCGAGCTTAAGGCTAAGAAACACACACATACACACAGCAAAACAAAAGTCGCGCCAGCGGCGAACATAAAATTTATGTCCAATTTATTTAGCCGGTCACGTACCCACAGTGGTATTAGTATCGGTATTTTAGTATTAGTGGTAGGGTCCTCGTATACATGGAGAACAAGTGGTGGATGCTTGCATAGATAGGCTAGAGTTGGCCAATCATGCATGGCTGCAGATAGAGAACTGGAGAAACAAGCGGCGGAAAGATACGTAAAGTGTCGGTCGGTCAGTGAGTCGTGTAACCACCACGCAACCTACCCAGCTGCACACGCGAGCGATGCATGTATGCCCCAATCCAACAGCTCACTCACTCTCCCACTCCCTCCCTACCAGCAGTGCACTCCCAAAAGAAAGAGAAAAACGGCAGTGTGTGGTGGTTACCCGGGCCGCGGAATAATTAGCAACGTAACCGCCGTGGTGATCATGCATATCGATGGATGTCTCTCACGACACGAGCGAATCGAGCGACCCACAAGTCGGCAGGTAGAGATCATCGAGGCTCGATCGCCCGGGGGATCCATCGTCGTCCATGACGATGATGACGGATTGACGACGGGCGGGGCCGGGGGAGGAGTGCGATGAGAGGAACGCACGAACCAACGAGCGGTGCGCGGTGCGGTGGTGACCCCTCCATCCATCCGGCTATGGCGGGAGCTGATGCTGATGGATATCATGACAAAACGGGCGGTAGGTGAGGGGTCCCTCGTCTTGCTTGCGTTGATCACTTCTTCGTTTGAGCGGAGCGAGGCACGGCGTCCGCACGCAAAGCCAACAACGCCGCTAACTGAACCTAGCTAGCTACTAAAGTACTAATCGATCGGTAGAGGCAGCTAACAACAACTACTAATACTCCTACTAATCGGATTTCATTAGTCGACGATAATCACACGTACTAGGATGGTGATGAGTGCTTACCCAAATTATTAGTTAGGTTGTTATATATATGGAGAACGAGGTTAAGTCATACACACGTGGCATGAGGAAGACGTGCCAAGTTCAACAACCACAAGTGAGCAGAGCAGGGCTAGCTAGCTGTGGCTTGTGACGGAACGTCCTAACGGCTAGCGTTGAATATGTCCTTCGAACAGACTCAACGGTTGAAATCAAAGTGTCTCTCTCTCTGTATATTACTTATATATATATATAATGAAAGATTATTAATCTGTAGTTAAGCAATCTTATCAGAGAGAGATGTGAGCGACCCAGGAAATAGGATTATGATGATGGACAGCAGGCGGAGGCAGCTGCGGTCCCGTGACAGCAACATGGGTTGGGTCTTGGGTGACCCTTATTGATGATACTCCTATCTAATTGCATTTGCAATTTTAAAATGTTTGCAGGATGTGATCCCGCGGCCAACCGGCTGGCCGACTAGACTGGGCCAAACTCTTACGTGTACCTCGCCGCGCTGCTACAGTGCGCGATTGGTCGGGGATTTATTGCATTATTGTGACGAATTATGATGGGTTCAGGTGGCCAAATATTAATCCCTGATTTTATTCCCCCTCTGCTTCACTTCGGTCGTGCAATAAACGGACACTAAAGGCGTGTTTGGAAAGGTGGCTCTGCCAGCGGCCCAGTGGCTAGACCGTGGCTAGTTGACGTGTGGCCAAATCAGGCCACCCTCTTGTGTTTGGAGCAATAGATTGTGTTTACTTTTCACCTGCGAGTCAGGCCAATAACTTAAAATTGCCTCCAAATGGTCTGCCTTGCGCTGTGCAGAGCCGGGCTCTAGAGATACGATGGATTATGGCGTACGAGTGGAGCCGAGAGACCCTTTTTGGCGTACGAGTGGTGCGGCCTGCTACTTCTATTATATATCTAGAAATGTTATCATATCATCACCAATTATAAGCATATTATTGTCACATCCTTCTGTTTTACAGCTCCTTTGAAATGCAGGGATGTTTTGTGTTTGTATTGTATGTAAACTATACATACATTTTATAAGAATCTGTTAATTTTACTAAAACAGCACAAATTCAGAAGAAGAAAAATCTCTCATTACAAGATTCCGTACTGTGAAATCCTAGTGTTGCTATATGCTATATGCTACCATGCGTGTTGAGTGTCTAGTTGTTGGTGGGGAAATTACAATAGGAACAACTTAGACGAAATTGTAGCTATTTTTCTGATTGTTCAGTCGTACGTCCCAGTTTTGGGCCCCTCTAATAGCTGGACACAGACGATGTCAGTTGGACTGTAAGACTCACTAATCTCATATGCACTGGCTAGATGGAGGAGGAATAAATAGGTGTAGTATTCACCGGACAAGTAGCCTCTCTCTCCAGTCTCCACAGACCACACGCTCTCTCACAAGGACTGGCCGACACTTTGCCCTTCTCGCAAAGTCCATCCTCAATCATCAAGAGTGTGGACTACTATAATACGCTGTCGTTCTAATTCTAAATACTAGTAATGTAATACTATACTGTTGCTTTGGAAGATGGTGACATTCAACCTGCACTATCAACTAAGCAGGTTTCTTGTGACATCTGCCCATCCCTAGTGGTAACCACTAGCAAAGAGAGCCAATCTTCCTTCCTCTTCTTTTTTTTTAAAAAAAAAAATACATTAAGTTGTTCTTGGACCTCGATCTCATCTGGTACCTACAACAACTATTTATCATATTCTAGAATGATTGTACTGATCCCGAGATTCCGGTCACGAAACTAGAAAAGGGAAACTCCACAAACTCACATTGTAGCATAATAAAATGACGGCGTTTAGTCCATCCATATTATTTTTCAGTTCAGTACTGATCTGAATCTGAATTCTTAAACTCGAAAAACTTATCGGATCCACGCTCATTCTGAGGCTGGATTTTCAGAAAAAGAGCTATGGCAGGCAGTGGCACACAGGCTGTAGAGTGGACCCTGAAGCACGGCTGGAAGCAAGGCACCCCGAAGCAAAGATGCTCTGTCGTCGGTTTCCCCGGTCGGCAAAACTAAAGCTTGCACATGTTTGCCACATGCTTGCAGCATCAATCCAAACAAACATGTGATCCATATCCTCTCCATAAGCTTGATCGACGAACTGTTCTAGAGACAGATCTCAAGGATGCAACAGTCCTCAGTAGGTCAGGAATGTGCCAACGGAGGTGTACTACGTGCTTTTGGTGAGGAGACAGCAAAGTCATGGTGCTGCTGCTCTTCCGATCCTCGGCTGTCAAACGTCGATTAATCTAATGTAATCTATAGCTACTACTTACCTCAATATTCTTCTGACTGAAAGTAGTAGGAAATGATGAAAGCGTGGCTTGCTCAGAGCTCAGAAGGTTCCATTCTTGCAACTGTCAGACGACAGTGATTACAGTGCCATAATCTTTGCAGAGCGGGTGGAATTGTTTATTTAATCTCGGTTAATGTGAGTGGCAGTGGCACCTCAATGATTGGAATATTATGCACGGATGGCCAGCAAAGAGAATCTGCAGGTTTTCTTTAACGCAAATAGCTACAAGTACTGCCATGTTGTTACCCACTCCAAATTTTTTTGGTTATAAGATGAAGAAATACAAGGGAAGATTTTGTCAGCATATGTAGTTTATAGTGAACTTATATACAATTAATTGTCACCAACCTGTTCTGGTAGTATTGAGCAGTCACACTTTTCTTACCCATGATAGTTGAGATTTTTTTCCCTCGATGATGGAAGAGTTTTACTAATTCAAGATATTTACATCGAGTCACCCAACCTAAAATAAAAGGCTTAGCAATCTAATCTAATTAAAATAATCAATCCTGAGTACGATCCTTTGGGGGCCAGGGGCAATGGCGGAGCTCGAAGCCAAATAAAGGGGGTCCATTTGTCAAATCCGGACAAGCATATGTATGGAGTACACAAGTTCCATGGAAATAAGCTTTAGTTCTACAATACTATAATTAGGTCACAACTCCTAAATTTGTGGGCGTAATGTTGGATCTCGATTTAGGAATTCAGTTCCCTCAAATACAATAGGTTCACCTTCATCTGCTTGGTTTCATATTGCATTGGTTCTAATTTTTTTTTTGGCCTTTTGAGACCAAAATCCAAAATGGAGAATGACCGGTTTTTTTAATAAAAAATTTAGAAGATGTTTAGTTTCAGTCCGCAGAGAATGATGGGCCAAAACCTAAAATTTTCGGGTGAAATGGAGAAGTAAACACCTCCTCAATTCAGTTGGTAGGAGTCGGTGGTTCCTCAACAATAGGTTTGTCTCTTGCTCTCTTGAAAAATGAAGAAATGGGCATCTCTTTACTCATCTGTATCTTAAAAAAAAAAAAAAGAAATAACAAACTATTTTTCATATACAAAACTACTACACATATTATAATTTTATTCTCTTTGCCGCGGCGTGTTGATCGATGCCAATTGCCACATGCGAATGTGTGCCGGCTCGCTGCTCACATGTGTCCGAGCTCATCACCGGGTTACCTAAATTAGCTAGCGTCCATTGGATCAACTTGTATCCTCATTTTTTGTGGGGCAAGGGGGCGGGAGCCCCTCTATGGACACTACAAGGCTCGCAAAGGCCGGGGGCACACCATTGGACCGAGGGGTTCCGATGGGCGCTTTGAGGACCTCTACAATTTAAGGGCTTAAATAGGAACTTGTTGTTTTTGTTATCCCTCAAATTGTGAATAGGGGCCTTTGTGTAGGATCATAGCTAGAGTTGTTCTAATGTTGTTGGAGTGCCCAAGGTTGCTAGAAGCTAGACCAAGTGATTATACACTCCATCTACCGACCCTCTAAACTGCATATTGATTATCCAAGGCATATCATAGAAGTTAGGGTTCATCTTTGTGTGAGTTATGCCTTAGAGATTGAGAGATTGGGATGTTCTACCCTTATACGCTTGGTGTGTCGGAGCACCTTAGGTATTGTCGTTTTTTGGGTGATGTCAACTTTCTAAGTTTCGTGTGGAGTGACGGTGACTTGGTGTGTAAAGAACAATGAGACCCCTTTCTTCGTGAAGAAGCTCCATAGTGGACACGCAAATCTTTGTGGCAAGCTCAATGTTAGGAAGGCTTGATAACTGAAGCGTACATTGGTTGAGCTCCATCATGGACTAAGGGCCGTGGTTTGTCTAATAATACTAGGAGATATCCTCTACTCTCTAGAAGTTTACCCTCTCTTGACTTGCTCTTATCACACTTAAACTTCTATTTTGTGCTTCTTTTTGTGTAGCCTTTACCTTTTCTAAAAATTAGCATATGATAGTAAGGATGGCAATGAATCAGGTTCGATCGGATATCTACGGGTTTTGGGTGCCGTGGGTTTGGGTTTTGAGATGTTTTTTTATCCACGATTTTTGGGTTTCAGTTGTGTTTAGTTTTTCACTCGTGGATATCCAAAATAAATCATTTGGAATTAAAACTCTTGTTTTTATAATATGTTAATAGTAACTTGTTTACTTAGATTGTTTAATTTATTTAAAGTTAACTCATGAAAATATTTATTATTTATTCCCTCTGGTTGATACATGTGAATATGTGTATATGTATACACTTATTTTGGGGTATCCGTTTGGGTTTTGGGTTTTCGTGGGTTTTATCTTTGGTGATAGATTTTCAACCGAATCGATTTCGGTTTTGGGTTCGAGTTTCACCTTCGGGTTTTCGGTTTTAGGTGCACGAAGAGGCGCACCCGACCTATTGCCATCCTTATATGCTAGTTGGTAGAATTAACTTTAGGTTGCAAAACTCTTTGTTAGTTTGGGTAGGCATGGCACTTTTGAAGAAAAACTAAGGACTACATCGTGCTAGTTTATGCATGTTCTTTGACTACACAAAATATTTGGTTATAAAAAAGGAGTTGCTATATCTCTTTCACAAAAAATTATATACATTAATTTTGACTAAGTTTATGGAAGATATTATGTACCTTTACTCCCTCCGTATGGGAAAAGGAAGTCATTTAGGATAATAACATAGTCTCTAAAGCACAACTTTGACTTCTCTTTTTCTATAAAAATATTTATTAGAAAGTTATATATGTACATTTTTATGAAAATAATTTTCAAGACAAATTTATTGATATGATTTCCGCATTTCCAAACTCAACAACATAAAAAGTCATTCATGATTTATATTTCGAATGTTTGACCCAATCCGTGTCCAAAATGACTTATTTTTTCTAATATGGAGGGTGTATATCTTCAATTAGGTTTATTAAGAAAATATGTTTTATAATTTAATCTAATGATACTTATTACGTATCATGAATGTTAATACTTGGTCATGTAGTGAATACCTTCGTATTTAAAAGTCTTAATGAAATTGAAGCGAGAGTTCAAAAGAAAAAGTGGAGCATAGGTTGCCGTACGAGATGGAAGGCATATGGACGAATTGCCAAGTCTTCTTATGTGTTTCTGAACACAAATGCAAAGGGAACTTCTGGACTCGAGTATATTAGAAAGAGATGGCTAAATTGGATGGGTTTCCAAGTTTAATGGTCAAAACCTGTTTTTTTTTTTTTATCAAACATACCTGTTTTACGAGTTAAGGAGAACATATAAAGACGCGTACACATACAAGTATGCCAGGAATGTAGAGGATAGCTTCCCTACCCTACTTACACAAAGTGCCTCTGATAAAAAGAAAATTACATCAAGGTCCATGGACCCTTTGCAAGCGGAAGATTCAAGAAATCCCCGCTGTCGTCGCCGGACAACACCAGTAGAAAGCAACACTGAACACGCCTTGGTCGGGGCCGTGCCCCAAGCTCTCCCGGCCATGGATCCGAGATCGCCGCTGACGACCACTGCCGCCATAGGAAACATGATCTCGATCCATCCTCCTGGCATCCAAGCATCCACAGCCTCCTCCGCACCATCGAAACACAAGATCGGCTCTGGCCACCGTCGCGGAAGACAACACACCGCCGCCGACCGACTCTTGTACATGGGCACCACTCGTGGAGACCCTCCTCCATGGGCTCGCCGCCGGTGCCGGAGCGGAGCATCGACACGGCGGGGAAGAGCCCAAGAAACCTTATTCCATCGCGACGCCGTCGCCGCCGCCCCGCCGACGCCGCTTGAACATGAAACCCTAGACTCGCTAGGACCTGACCTACAGCCGTAGCTGACTAGAGACCGGCGATCCCCGCCACCTCACGATGCCCCTTCAGGCCATCAGAGGCGGAGGAGACCACCAAATGCATCGGCAGAGACACGCTCCTCCCTTTTCGCTTCTCTTAACTATAGTGGGCGAGAGAGTTAAGGCTCCCGATTTGACTTTGATCGTTATGGATTGGTACCAAGATCAAGTCCTAGACAAGCGTACCAGCTGGTACAGTAACCATGAAAATGGTTCCATCTTCAGTGCGATTATATGAGAAAATGCTTGAATCGAAATACGTCATTGCTATGGGAGCATGTTCATTATAGATTCCTATAGTACTTTTTGAGTAGTTGATAAGTTAATTCTTGTGGACGTCCTCCTAAACAAAGTAAGAAACTAGAAGTCTCGTCCTAACCACATTTTTGCATGGGCTCTTGTCGAGTTGTTCTTAAGGCCCACTGGGCCTCTTGAGGCCCCTCGGGCACCACTGTCCAACGAAGGCTTCCCTTCGTATGTGCCCGTCGGCCGGCCTTTGTCGCTGTCAGCGAAGGCCCTTCGGTCTTTGTTGGTGGCATCCCCACTCCAAAGCCACCATCCTTGGCTCAGACCTCTGCCATTCCTGCGCTCACAGAAACTTGTTGGAGACTAAGCCTTCGCTCCCAGACAAATCCTTTTCTTATACATCAGCAAAGAGAATTTCTGAGCCTCAAACACATAAAGTTGCACTAAGCTTCCATTTAAAATTGAATCTTTTTTATTGATGGTCACGGAGGAATCAGTCCATTCTGTTTCTTACTCGATTGGAGATAAGATAAACCCTTGCTAAACCTACAACGCAAGTAACCGTGCATCAGGATTTGGTAATAAGAAGTTATATTACCGTATCTCACACATCACATGACATTGTGCTCCAGTTGCTTAACCTCAAGGTCTTGCCCGATGATAATATATCATATCATCCTCCTAGTTCTGTGTGACTGTGTCAAGAGATGATTATATTTTTAACTGAAACTTGCCTATTTTGTTATCCCCTCTTGTGTTATATATAGTCTGCTGCAAGAACATCGACATAAGAACATCGACATATCATTCCCTCATTCCCTGTAGTCACCGGCTGCAGATCAGATTGACCAGGCCTGCTGTGCAGCAGCCAACAACCAAACACAAGAGCATATCACTCTCAAGTCTCAAGTATCGTTTCATCCATCTTATATATAATGCATCTTCCCTGTTCGGTCGCAGCACTGCAAGCTATCCCCATCTTGTGTTTTTTTGCTGCAGGAAGGCAAGAGAGGGAAACAAAGTAGAGGATGGACGCCGATGCTGATCAGCTTGAGAGGCGCTGGCCATTATGTTCACGGTGACCGCTTCTGGGGTTTTGGTCATCATCGCCACAGAGATTCTTCTCAGAGCCCGGGGCAGCATCGTCTGTGCTCTTCTGTTGAGTGTTCTTGCGGCGTTCTGGGCGTGGGGCTTGATCAGGGTAAAGAGGTTGAGCTACTGGCTCCAGCGCAATGGTTGCTCCGACCAAGCGTTTCCGTTGATACCAATACATTTCGAGATCGTGTCATCTCTGATGCTGCTCCTAATAGCACTGCTGTTTCATATTAGACCTGCTCGAACCAACTTGCAAGGTGTGTGTGTGTATATATATAGTGTATAAATTATTATAATACATGCATATACAAATCATTCTGTTTAGTATGCATACAAACTACTACTGAATTGGACCCGGTATATTGTGTGGTTTTGCAAGGTATGGTCCGGATGGTGATGGAACGGTTACGCCGGCCATCGGTGCTGCTCTTCCTCGTCGGACTCGCCATCACGGGCTACGGCATGGGCGTCTCCGTCTCCTTCAATGGTGACTCGGGTGTCTACTTCGTTACAACCGGCTTTTTGGTAGTAGTC
Source organism: Hyparrhenia diplandra (assembly GCA_015847255.1). Lineage (NCBI taxonomy): Eukaryota > Viridiplantae > Streptophyta > Magnoliopsida > Poales > Poaceae > Hyparrhenia > Hyparrhenia diplandra. The sequence goes on from JADLZK010009850.1 coordinate 182,010, forward strand.
ATCACAGGCGTCTGCAGGTCACACCTGGATGGTGTTCCCCTCATGGTTTACGTTGCGGTGCTCCTGGTAGCCACCTATATAGCAGGCGATTGGCACGATTGGCAGCATAGTGATTTACAATAAGTGGTGTAAGTATCACATCACAACATCACATGTGTGTTAGGCTGTTAGCCACTCTTCCCTTTTCACAGTAATAACAAACTCAGCGTAGTCCTTGTGCCTGATTGAGCTCGACCTACTTGTTGTAGATTAGATCTTCTACAAACAGATTGCTGAATGCATTCAGTTGTAACAAATAAATGCACTCAATCTTTGACCTCATCATCACGAGTGCGGAGGAAGTGGAGGACTGGAGGGTGTTCAAGGCGCAGATGAGGTTCATGTTTGACATGAGCGACCTCAGTCTCCACTGCTTCTAGTGTCGAGCTGGGCAGGCTAGATGGCTACAATCCAGCCCATATACCTAAAGGAGAAGCGGCTTAAGCTAAGCTGCAATAGCAGCACGACAGAGGAGGTTGTCCTAACTCTCTACCAGCCCATCATCGGGAGCCTGCGCTCTACATGGTGCATACCTAGAGGTGGAAGGCAGAGCAAAAGTTAGACCTCCATGAATTTTAGCAAATGAACTATGCATTCAAATTTTGGTGAGAGTAGCTCATTTTTTTGAACTAGAGGGTATCCATTGGATATACATTCAACTTCCACCTATATGCATACCCGACCGGACAGGCATTCGCCGTCGAATACGTGAGCCAGTTCATGGTGGAGCACTGTTGGTGGCCGAGAGGAACCTACCCTATGTGGCAGGCCAAGGTGGAGCACCAGTTGGTGGCCAAGAGGATCCTACCCTATGCGGCAGCCACCGCACTAGGGGAGCTTCGCCGACGGGACTGCGTTTCACCGAGAGACCAAACTTCCAGCTCTTGGCGACGACACGATTTGCCGATGGTCATTCTCACCAAACATCAACTCTCGGCGAAGCAACCTTTGCTGAGAGTTCCCCTCTCGGCAAAGAAGAACCCTAGGCAAAGTATGTCTTTGGCGAGAGGAGCTCTCTCGGCAAAGAGGAACCCTAGGCAAAGACGTCAACCAGCCCTCGGCGACGAGAAAGGTCTCGGCATAGTTCGAGCTATCCTGACGCCGTCCATCCCGCTTCCTTCGTCGAGAGGAGGCCGTCGTCCGCTGAGGGCGTATGTAACGGCCGTTGGCAAAGTATTATGTAAAAAAAAAAGAATTAAAAACTTCGCCAAGGGCCACATGGTTGGTTGGGCTGTCGGGACAGGTTTTTCGAAACAAAAATGAGTTTCTTTACCGAGAGCGGAACACAGGAGCTCTCGGCAAAGGTTTGATTCTTTTCCGAGAGGAAATGGTGTCCCTCGGCAAAGAGGAGCTCCAATTGCCATTTTGTCCAACTACCGTTAACGGCTACTTTACTTCGCTGAGAGGTAAACGTGGTAATCATGGTATTACCGGGACTGCTATATTTCTGCTTTTCTTCTGTACCAAGTATTGCTTCTGCCTATATATATAGAACTACAAGCAATTAGTGTTATTGCTGCCGTCTAAACCAATCCCCAATTCCCTAATTGTGTCTTACCTGGCCAACAATAATCCAGCAGGAAGCATAAGGGCTATTCTGTATTGCATATGTACAGCATCAGAAGAACTATTCTGATTGAAGAGAATCTGGATACCTATACATGTATAACCTCACCAGTGTTGGGCTGGGTGAGTGACATTCATCTACATTGTCATTACCTAACAGGATCTTGCCTAGAACTTTGTATGGTGAAAACACTACTTTATCATCTTTATATTACAACCTTATCATCGGCAGTCCATTTTTCAGGCACAAAGGATATCCATCCCAATGGTAGCAATGCAGCCAAACTTTGCAGCAAAATACCCAAAGGTAAGTTTGAGTAGTCCACAGAAGACACACCGATCAGGGTGGACAATCCAACTCCAAATAGTCCACTTAGTATTGCTGAAAACACCAGTCCAGATGTGAAGAAGGCGAACAAAGAACCTTCGCAGCCTGTTGGGCAGAGACTTGACAACAAAACCGAGAATGGTAGGACCTTGAACTGAGCTAGAGCTTCAGCTAGAGCTGAGAAGCAAAGAACATGAATCTCGTTCGGTATCCCTAGCACAAGGTTTATTTGTTTCACAAGGACCAAATCTGATAGAACTGCCAAAGCATATAGTATCTGAAGTCCAGTGGTAAGGCACCTCAGCGGGATCCTTTTAAGATATCGATTGTAGAGTACAGTTAGTGATAAGACCATGACTTGTCCCACAACTTTCGATAGACCAATAACTGATGGATCAAGATTCAAATACTGTGTTTGAAAGCAGAACATGGTTCCTGAAAGAATAGGCACAACAGCGAAGGATGTCATGATCCATGTAAGAGGGTACAAGATCCTTTCCTCATTGATTGCTGTCATCAAGTTTGAGAATTGCTTGCGGAAGTTTGCTGCCAAAGAGCTTTTGACAAGACGATTTCTGAAGTTTCCTCTAGAGCTGGGCAATGTCTCTTTTTGTACTTAGGGACAGTGCTAGCTGGAAGCCAAGAAGGACTGAGAATGCTGTGAACATGATCTTTGGTTCCTGTGTTTTAAGCAGAATGTAACCACCAGACAAGTTGCCCAGTAGGGATCCTGCAGCCAGGGCTATGAATGCGCATGACTGTAGTACACCAGCCTTCTGTGTTCTACTGAACTCCGTGACAACAGCATCACTTACAACTTCTGTGACAGATGCTCCTAGATTTCCAATGAGAATGCATGCCATCTGAGTTGGAAATGCATCCCTGTAACTGGAGTAATTGCAAGTGTTCCCCAAGCAATAAGCTGCAGCAACACTGAACATAGACAACATAAGTTCAAGTTAGTTGTATGGTTCCAAAAAAACACAAGTCAGCTGTGTACTTTCTGATTAACAGCTGAGTAACAAATAGTTATGAGCATCATAAAATAATTCTCTAAATGCCTTTTTATTATATAATTGCAGCTTAGTTACTAGTCCTGATCTTTCAGCAATAAATTTATTGTTCTATAAAGTTTAAAGCAGCTGGTTTGCAGTTTTCCGATTCGTGATTGCAGATATATTCAATTCAATTGTACAACTCATTAGTTTATTGAAAAAAAAAATATTATGTGCAAAATTAAAATTAGCATTGCAGCACAAAAAAAGATTAACACAAGACAAATAGTAAATCTAATGAAAGACGAAGTTCAAAAAGTATAATTAATATGAGCAGACAATTTAACAGTATTTCAGCTAGACTGCTGTTATTTGTGCTAGGAGATGCAACTCAACTTCTCAAGAAGCTGTCCATGTCATAGTACGTGTACGGCAAGGAGAACATACGCGATGCACTAATGATAAATGAGTTGTGTAGTCTTGATAGAAGCTATGTAAATCTAAAGGCCAGTAGCTTTCATTGATTTGTGGTCCTAAAGGTACAGTCCCACGTGGATCTTCTCATAGGAACCACAAAATAAGGGACGGGAATACCAGCTTACCAGCACTCAGATCGTATGACTAGCAGTGTGAGTAAATCGCACGGCATTGCATAAAGAACCAAAGAATACGGGGTAACCTGTCCGTTTAACCAACTTGAGAAGGCTTAAAATGTGTGACTAGCAACAAAATCGAAGTACACATCAGGAAGGACAGTGTAATGGTCCATCCCAAGGCTGCACATGCCACTTTCCAAAACGCTTCTTTTACACAGAATAGGTGCAACAATAAGTAAAGGTGCTGGGCATGATACCATTGCCAATGGAACAAGGCACCCATGTTTCTGTGCTAAACACTTAAGTGCTTTTAAACAGCAGTAGCTTGAGAGGGGTTTTATCATGTTTTTTTTTTTTATCTGGCCATCAGATGGTTACAATTTCAACCACACAAGTTGTAATGAGAAATTGACTGCAGTTCTTGAACTCCAATGTCCAGGGTGTTCCCAATTTCAGAAAGAGACGTGAAATAGCTGTCCCTTTCAATGTGTTCAGCGGCTCAGAAATTTCCGTAGCTAGCTGTTGCTTTCAATGTGTTGAACAACGGCTCAGATATTTTCCTAGCTAGTAATCGGTTAAAATTCACTCTCACTTTTGTAGAAACAAACAATTGAAGAAACAGTGAAATATGGGACCAGACAATCACTAGAGCCAGAGTTCCTCCTGCAAATGTTTCATTGTTTGGAATATTGATCATCACAAGTTTGCTTATGAATTGAGGTCCATTATATTCATCCTGATGGAGAATTGGACATGCAGACAATTGCAGCTGATTCAGAAATACAAATGAAATGCACATAATTTCACGAGCATGATCATTGACATGATAATTGGCTTTCCTCCAGCTCCAACATTTCTGGAGTCGCACGAACATGATAATGATAATAAAAGCGAAAAATGAAGTGAATGGACGAACGGGGAGGAAAACCGTGTATGTACCTCCGATAGAGATGTACGGTAGGCGGTGCGCGCGGCCGATGTAGACGGCATCGGAGAGGACCCCGAAGAGCGGCTTGGCGACGAGCGGGAGGGTCCCGGCGTTCTGTACGAGCTGGAGGCCGGCGGGGCTGAGCCCCAGGCCGCGCGTGAGGTGGAAGTTGAGCGCCAGCCACGGGAAGCAGCGGAACCCCTGCACGCAGTAGCCGACCCCGCACACCCACCACACCCGGCGCATCTCCCGCAGCGCCCCGCGCCGCTCGCCCGCGGGCGTCAGGCGCGCCGGCGCGGGCAAAGGCGGCGTGAGGGCCGGCGTGGCAGAGGAGTCCTGGAACTTGGCGAGCCGGCGCCTCTGCCTCTGCCGCCGCTCCTCCGGCGTCGTCGGCGTGCGGAGGCATAGCGTGACGACGCCGACGCGGCGCGCGTTCCTGGTCCTGCACGTGGCGGCGGCGGGTCCAGGGGTCGCGCCGTCGGGCTGCGGGGGAGGTGGACGTGCAGGCACGGCGCGCACGGCGACAGGCAGAGCATGGCGCCGGCCGGCGTCTCCCGTCGTCCGCGCAGCGGCGGGCGGAGGGGGCAGCAAGGAATGCGGAGGCGAGGAGAGCGGAGCGAGGGGCGTGTGGTGGAGAGGTTAAGGGTGGTCTGGCCGGGCTTGGAGGAGGGAGTGGAAGAAGGGAAGCGCTGGCGGGAGAGGCGGAGAGACTTCTGGAAGACGAGAGAGCAACGGCCGCGCTGCTTCCGTGGTTTCTGTCTTTTGGTGCCCGTCCCTTGTGGGCTGTGGACTGTGGTGCCCTGGTGGGGACGCTGGGACCCGTGCCTGTCCCTCCTCTCCCATGCCGTGGTTTCACTCCACTTTACCTTCACTTCCACACATCACATGATGCTTGAACGGGATGCGTTTTTATCCACGATTAAATAGCGCGTTATAGCGTTAATAGAGGAGCTCACGCTACACAATTGTACTTTTTGGTACTATTCGCGCTATAGCGTGCTATAGCGCCCGCTAAGCTCAAATAGCGTCATAGTGTGTTATTGGCAAATTGATCATCAGCTCGATTGTCGGTGATTGAGTGGTTTCAATAACTTTATGGTTGTTTGCTTATGTACTTGACTTGATGTCTTCATGGTTGTTTGCTTTGAGGATAAGAACTTTATTATATGGTTATCATTATCGTTTATCACATTATCACTTATCGATTATAATTATATACTTGTCCCGATTTTACGTTATTTGAAACAAATAGCGATTATAAGGCGCTATAGCGTGAATCGCATGCGACACTACGTTACAAATAGCGCGCGCCGGGCGCGCTATAGTGGCCGCTATAGCGGCAAGAACAGTCGCCACTAAATTTCATAGCGCGATCTAAAACGTGGGTTTTTATTTAGACTAAACACGGCGGTCTCAGTCCTTATTTAGAGTAAAGTATACTAGCGGTCTCGGTCCTCAAACTCTCAAAACAACATCTAGTCTGGTGTGAAAACAGTCCAAATGGGTCTAAACAGGGGCTAACGGGGCTCCCTGACGTATAGGGCCCAAAGTACCATCTTCCACCTCTATCGTGCAAATAAGTCATAGATGAGGGCAGGGGCGCCACAGCACCGACCGACGAGGACGACGAACAACAGAGGTGATGGTGTAGTCTCGAGGCCGACGTGCTAGCGCTAGCGGCGCGATCGGGCGATGCTCACGCCGCTGGCTATACCGGTGCGGCAACGCGTGGCGGCGTGGTAGCGGCGCACTTGCTCGCCCCAACGCGCGGGCGCGGATGGCGGCCCGCGGCGCCACCCGCTCGGATCCTCGTGCGTGTGCGTTGACATCTCATCCACCGGAGTGCAACCCGAACCAGCCGGCCAAGAAGTAACATGGTCATCCATCAACAACCACACGGGCACCTTTGGCATGTCATCCGTGGTGGCGAGGAGATCGTCCGGCCGCCCGCAAATCATCTCGACCATCCAACCGACTACTAGGCTGCATCCGCCTAGTTAGCTCGGCAAGACCGAGCAGCAGAGGAGATTGGGAGAGAGTTTGAGGGAGCTCATGGGTGAGAGAAAGAAGGGAAATGAGGGAGCTCACGGTTGAGACAGAGGAGGGAGATGAGGGAGCTCATGGGTGAGAGAAAGAAGGGAAATGAGGGAGCTCACGGTTGAGACAGAGGAGGGAGATGAGGGAGTTCACGGGGGAGACAGGGGAGGCGAGAGAGATGGAACTTGCAGGTGGCCCCATGTATGGGTACAGGTTTAGACCAGTTTGGACTATTTTAACACTTGAACAAAGTTTAGGGACCTAGATGCCGGTTTTAAGAGTTTGAGGACCGAGATGACACAAATGGGACAAAGTTTGAGGACCGCCAATGCACTTTTACTCTTTTATTTATACTAGAGTATACATTCTTATCTTGCTATTGATAATTGATTAGATTTTATGTATAGATTATAGTTATTTAGTTTTTAGAATCAATTATTTATTTATATTAGTTAGTTTATAGTTACTTAGGTTATATTTAGTTAGTATGTATAGGTTATAGTTAGTTAGTATGTATAGGGTTGTTTCCCTAGTAGTTTCTTTCAATCACATATGGATGACCTCTGTTGTATATCTATTTATGTACATATTACTGCAATGCATTTTATTTATTACAATGGTTCTTTTTTCCTCTAACTGTTTCCATGTCTTTGTGGATCAAGGCGACACAAAATTTAGCACTTTTTTTCTTTAAAAAACTTGCACAAAATTTTTTGGGCACTACTTTATTCTCATGGACCATTTGGTACAATTTTTGTAAAGTTGTGAATCCAACCACGTTGACAAAAAAAATCACAATTGCTAGATCCGTAAAACGTAAGTAAACGAAATAAGGACAATGTAGCAACAACTTGGTTACAATACCAAACATCACCACAAAAGGTTACATAGAAACTAAAGGATCACATGATCAAACAAATGCATCAACTTAAGATTATGCTTATGCTTAGGTGATAAAATGACCTAATTAACACTACTCATTTTTTTTTAAAAAGTTCAACATTAAGCACAAGAATTTTTCTTTTGCTCTTAAAAAGATCAACATTAAGCATAAGATTTTTGCTTTTTTCTCTCAAAAATTTTTAAGTTGGGACTCATTTTAGAAAAGTTGAGTTCAACACCTTGTTACTAGTTGCAAGAGTTTGAAATGAGCTCCCTGATCATCTCTCTTGACATATCCTGTTTTCGGTTCAAACCCACTACCTAGCATATGACAAACACTTGGGGTTTTACACCAATAACTGTAACAAGTGTAATCATATAATTAGGATACTTTGGAGATTCAAATCTATATGTCCTTAGTGCAATGATGACTAGGAGCATTCCAATGAGAATTAATAATGACAACATATTTTAGGAAGGTACATAAATAATAGCTACTCATATAGATGTTACATTAACAATACTAACTCATATAGATATTACATTATAATGACTACTTCTAGATTAGGATAGTCTTAAATGACTGCTTCTGCTTAGCTGTTACATAAGTTATAAGAATGATAGCTTGGTGGAGATAATTTATAGGCATTGATGTACACAATATATTGTATATAATAGACGTATTCAAGCATTTTATACAATCCTTTTGTCAAGCATTGTTGGCCTATAAATTGGTAAATAGTGGAAGGATACAATATGTAACCAAATTAAACACTTGTTATGTCTATCCCTTGCTCATTAGTGGACATACCCATCTTAGTTGCCAATTGAAACACAATGATAAAAATGAGCAGCACCAAGAGGCAACAAACTTTCTAGCCGATGTTCCTCCTCATGCTTACCATCATACTGATGAGCTCTCGTAAGTCATATGCACCCCCGGTTTTTGTTAAAATGGCTATCAATCATATGTAACTAAAAGCAAAAAAACTAACATGCCTATTATGTAGATGAGAATTTGGGGCAAAATGCAAAAGGTGATTCGTGTGACGGTGGAGACCCTTGTTTTGGAAAGTGCCTCATTTGAGGCAAGTGCGAACGTTGTTGCAAGGACAATGGGTATGACATTGGGAACTGCTCTCATCTAACATGTTATTGTTGCAAGAATTAATATTTGATACAAAAACAAAACAATGTAATAAGAGAGACAATATGTGATAATGGATATGCATGAATGGATATCGATGATTCATGATTCTCAATCTTTATTTATTATCCACTTTTCGTTTCATTCTTTGGGTCTAAAATCCCACTCTCATATGGCGAGCATGGTTCATCGTTCAACTACCTCCGATGCCCAACACGTGTGATGCAAGTTTGTTTTCTCTTCCGTTCAAAGCCCCTTCCGGAAAATTCCTAGAACTTCCCAGCTTCCGCCCCGCCGACATTCTCACCGTCGGCAAGAGGGAGGTGTGCCAATCCCTACCTACTCTACTTGACTCCAACAAACAGTTACTTGGTGGATGTTACTCGACCAAGCCATGTATACAATTCATAGTCGAGCTCTTAATTTGATTTGGCTTACTCCTTTTTCCATCCACAAATAACTCATCATGTTGACTTTAAGACATCAAGTTTGTCATTTCGTCTTATTCAAAATTTATATAAACATCATCCATTTTGATATGACTTATTTTATAATTAGATATACTTCAATAATGATTTATTTATTTTATAAATTGTATAAAAATTTTGAATAAGACGAGCGGTCAAATATGATATCTCAAAGTCAAAAAGATAAATTATTTGTGGACGGAGGGAGTATATGTATGCGATTTAGGAGAAAAAAAAAAGAACGCAACAATCCGATGTTTGAGAGAAGGATTTCACCCGACACGATATAGCAAATCTGAAAAAACAATACAGAAATAATGAAGCAGTGAAACCGATCATGTTGACAACATCCAGAAACAATAGCGAACAAAAGACGAGCAATGTAGCAACTAGTGGACGCTTCAGCTGGTTGGTCGCCGCGTAGCCTTCAGGATATCGGTAAGGACCGAGGGGCAGCTTGCTTCCAGGTGCTTGTACCCCTCGGTCTCCAGGACGGCGTCAAGATATCCCACGATGAATTCCACGCAAGTAGCCTTGAGCTGCGAGCAGCTATGCTGCTCAGCTAGCGCCAGCGTGGTCGCCGCCGTGTCGACGGTGAGGCTGTCAGCGAGCCTGCCCTCGCAGAGAAGCTTGAGCCTGTCGAGGCCGTACCTGTCCGCGCCGGCGAGCAGATGCTGCGCCATCGACGTCGCGTCGTCGCCCATCTGGTCCAGGTCCGGCGCCGTGTCGGTGTAGACGAAGCGAAGCAGGGCCTTGAACGCCGCGGGCTCCATGTCCTTCACCTCGACGCGCCGGGACGCCTCCTCCTTCATCCCCCCGAACAGCTCCTCCATGAACACCGGCGACCTCGAGGCAAGGATGGCCTTGTGCGCGACAAACTTCTCGCCGGACACGTGGAACGTCACGTCCGCTCCCGTCCCCTTCTGCAGGAGCTCACCCAAGTGCCTGTGCAGGTCGAGGGACGGCAAAGCAGCCTCTGGGCGGTGATCGCGATCCATGGCCGTCGCCTCGGTATTCGGCGTCGCAGCCGGTGCTCCTTTGAGCACGGTGATGCTGCACTGCAGGGTGTAGGAATCATTCGTGAGGTAGCCAGACGCCTCCAGATCCTCCCTTGACGTCACCTCGAGATGACCGGAGTAATCGCCGGGCTTGTAGAACTTGTGCGATATGCTCTTCTCCTCCGACGGCTTCAGCCTCCCGGCCGGATCAACCAGGCGGCAGCTGAGCTTGGCCTTGACGTCGCCACCGCGTGCTTCGGATAGCAACACGAGATTGAGCGTCACCGGCCGATGGCGGCCAGCCCAGTGATTCTTGGGACGCCAGTGGACCTCCCACTCGTGGCCACCGACGGACCATTTCTTGGACTTGTTGAACTCGCCGTCGCTCATGGCCGTGGTTACTGAATGGCCTTCTATCTTTAGCACGAGGTCCTTGGGTGGGCAATCTCGGTGAGGTTTTGCATTTGCATGGTGCAGTGGGTGATTGGATGGATCTACAGTTCTACGCTAGTCGCAACAGTAGATCGAGGTGGCGAATCTGTTTGTGTTCTTGGTAAAACATTTGGTTGCCCAAGCCAGGCCATTTATTGGACGCCGGCCGGCCGGCCGGCATGGGTCTGTTGGGGTACTGTGGCGCACTGGTGCTCAATTGAAGTGGCGACGCCTAGGGTGCTGCGTAAATACAGCATTCGAGACGAGGTCAGGTTGACCACTACGAACGTCGTAGCTTTGTGTGACCGTTCAAATTCCAGCGGCAATGTGCAGCAACAATGTTCGTTGAAGCAGCGGCGCAGCTGCGTGGGCTGCACAATGGCATAGTGCGGGCTGGAGCGGCAGCACAGCACGGCAAACGAAGGGCTTGGCTAGCACGGTTGAGCAACGACGAGCTGACCAATGTAGCAACGACAGGCTGGGCTACCACGGTGGAGCAACGGCAGAAAGGCAGGCAGCCAACTCAAGTCCAAGTCCTCCCAACAGAACCAGAGGAAATAAGTCCAGATCACTCTGCAACTATTCTTCAAGCAACGAATTCTGAAGCCTACAAACAGTTGGTATTGGTAGAGAAGGTAAAAAAACAACTTCGGGTCTACTGCATATACCATTGTGTGGCGCCAACATCAAGCCACAAACTGGTGGCTACAAACAGTAGGGGCAAGTTCATGTATGCTGAGAATGCTACAGAACAAATATCCAAAACTCTCAATGACTCATAGAATGTGCTGGTTGAATGTATGCCGAGGGTCCCATCACATGTGACTGGTTTCAGCTCACAGGTTGCGGGGCTGGCTCTGCGGTGGCTGGTGCAGATCTTTGTTGAAGGAGAGGAGAAAGCGCCTTCACAACGATGCTCATGTTGGGCCTGAACTCTGCTTCGTATTGCACACATAGAGCTGCCACTGCAGCAAGCTGCAGCAAGGGATGGGGTTACATCAATAAAAGATGGCCAAATTAGTGTAAAACACATCATTCACAGAGACGTGTACGAGGTGGGTAACATGACAACCTTAGCGACTCCCTTTGGAGGATATTCTCCCTTCAACCTGGGATCCACACATTGCTTCACCTTGTCTTCACTTAACCTTGGAGTAGCCTGAAAGAAACAAAGAAATGTATACAAAAGAAGTCAGAAATGAATACTTCCGTATCCTTTTCTGATCTAGCCTCTAGGGTTTTCTGACAAAAGACCATCACTAATTTCTGACCAGATAAGAATCAGTTCTCACTTTTAGTAAGGCTTGGTGCCTAGAGGCCCTAGACACTACTAACTGGCTGACGAATAGAACCCGAGAGTGGATTGATTTGGTTATGTTTAGTTCTACACCTCAAGTAACATCTAAAAATCTAGGCCATTTATGAGAAACCAAATCAGTATCGCAATAGCAGTATCCAGTAACAAGTAGGCTATTTTTGCTAAGACATGTCAATATGGCAATAGCAGTATTACTGTACAACAATGTAAGCAACCATTCTCCAATGCAAGTTGGCAAAATAACGTACCCATGTGACTAAACTCTGTTGTCCTCGAGGCATTGTGTGATCGACTGGTTTCCTTCCAGTCAAAAAAGTTCCAAAAGGACCACACCGAAGCTGTAGACATCGCTTTTCTGTGTCAGCTGACCAGTCATAGCATATCTGTACCAAGTAGTGCCAAATTTAGAAAGCAGAAAGAAAATCAAGGCTTTAAATATTTCTACAGTTCATGCATAAAATACTATTTCACCACTATGTTGCAACATAATTACATAAATCATTGATCTTGCTAGATTTATGTTACTGTAAAGCTAGTCAATCCAAAATTATCAATCAAGGGCAGAAACAAATGAAAGCCTGGTATTGAAAAGTTCCAAAGAAATGTCAGCATGTCTTGATAGCAAAAGAAAATGCAATAAGACATGAACAAAGCAGGCAGCCAACATTATCTTGGGCACACTACTAAAATCAACAAAAACGCCTTATCAAAAAAGCAAGAAAACAAAAAAGGAGGTGATCCTCTTGCAACAAAATTACTTGGGTATTAGCGATGCCATAAGAGGTTGTTCAGTAGGTTGAAGCACATGGTTGATCAATTAAATGGCACTGATTTAACTTGCCATGTGAAGTTCTGCAAAAAGCTTTATCCAGTTGGTGTTTTCTTTCCTGTTTGCTGCTCTCCTTTACAGTTTGTTTTCTTTCTCGCCATGGTTGTCCTTTTTGCTTAGGTTACTTCCCCTATATTTTTTAATAAACAGCAGGTCCTGCCAATTTACATTCAAAAGGTTGTTCAAAAAGGCTCCAAAATGTGTATTGAACCCGTATATAATGGATTTTTTGGCATACAGTGGACTTTGGTGTACATGGGATAGGATAGCCATACTAAATCCATATTTAGAGGATTTTGGTATACATGGGATAGGATAGCCAGTAGCATATGGTAAAATATCGTTTTCAGGTGGCTTGCCAGGATGTTAAAATGCACTATCTTGACATGCTAGTTTTCTTGTTCAACATTCTTAGAGATGAAATATTCAAGCAGATGTACTATAGCTTTTTGGTTAACACGTATAGCTCTAGCTCCCTATTGAAATATTGAAGATAAAAGGGACTAAAGACCCCCAAAGATTAGCAGAAGTTCAGGTTCAATACTGATGGGATTTATTTGCTATCAGTTGAAGAAAATTTACTCTGACTGCTCACTGTAATATATTATCAATGCCACACTGGGTAACCTAAGTGTGGAAAAAGAATCCCTATGGCGCCTCCACAGAAACAACCATTGTGCACAGATGAAAATCAAGTAATGTGGTAGCTATGACACTATATGATGGCATATCCACTTTACAAGCAGTTATGTGAATATCCATGGGAAATCACTACAAAACACAAGCTTATACAAATAACATATTGTATATAGCCAATGTTTTTCATTAATATATTACAACTGTGGAAAAATTCTATGGCATTGGTGTGTTCCATATTCCTTGCAACAATGGTATAGACAAATAATTTTCTGTTCAACACAAGGATCAAGAGTACTCCCTCCGTCCCACTGAGTTTGTCACCCTGAATTCCGTGTCATCTTATTCGATGTTTCGTCTTATTCAAATTTTTTGCATAAATATAATTTATTTTGTTACGACTTATTTTATCAATAAAGATACTTGAATATTGATTAATTTATTTTATAATTTGCATAAATATTTTGAATAAGACGGATGGTCAAACATGAAGTTCAAAAGTCAAAACGACGAACTCCATGGGGACGGAGGGAGTATTGGTTAGGGCAGCCATTTGTCTTTTGATGAGGCTGCCTGCACATCATGGGTTCGCAATATGGTTCTTGTTTTCTTCCCAAAAAAAGAAGGTGCTGTCAGTTGTTGGCACGCATGTGTGCTTCTCAACTGCCATATTTTGAAGAATGGGTCAATGATAACCTTTTTTGTGAAAGCTTCAACCATTATAACTTAAGTAACAAAACTACCAGTTACATACTTCACAAAAGAAAAATTACCTGTCGCCATAGCAATCAAAAAGATAAGCATGCTAAAATATAGTAGCTAATAACATGAGCACAATTGCACAAACTACCAGTTAAATCATTATAGAGAATATAAAGTCATCAAGGTGGCAGTCAGGGCTTAACTAAACTGGCATGGAAGCTACACTAAGTTCAAGGTATGAACTAGGAAACCCTACAGTTGAGCTGATAAAGCTGCAGTCAGAGTAACATTGATGAAAATGAATGTCACAAAGAAGAAAATTATTATGAATAAGGATATTAGAAAATTACTCAGGTGCGTGATATCCAAAAGTTCCCAATACACGAGTTGAATGGAGCCGAGCTGCCATATCTGGTGCTTGGTTCAAAAGATTGAAGTCTGCAATTTTTGCCTTGAATTCCTCAAACAGCAGTACATTGCTTGATCTGATGTCCCGATGGATGATTGAAGGCTGAACCTTTTCATGCAGATATTCTATACCTTTTGCAGCCTCAATAGCAATTTTGACCCTCTGCGGCCCAATCAAGTACAGGTCCAGGTTGTGCGCCTTGAACGCCTTTTCTTCCTGTTGCATAAAGGAATATGATGCAGGTCCATCACAGATGAGTATGACATCCTAAAAAATATAATGTGTGCACATGTGACATGAAAAGGGTTCTGTATGCTTAGCGTCTTACCATGTAAAACATCATGAAGCGAACCCATGGTTGCAAATTCATATGCAAGTATACGATAATTCCCATCCACACAGTAACCCAACATCTCAACAAGATTTTCATGTTTTAGCTTTGATGCCAGTGAGACCTGCAACACAGAGAACATATGTATTTTCTCATGCTTCCCCTTCTGACATTATCAACAACATATGAGGAATATGAACACAAAGTCAAGAAGCCTAAAGTGCTGCCAGTGCTCACCTGTTTCAGGAACTCATCATTAGGCTCATTTTCAGATGCATCAAGTTTTTTAACTGCCGCTTGCCTCCCATCATCCAAAGTGGCATGATATACTCGTCCATAAGAACCTTCACCAATCAGAGCACTCGATCCAAAATCATCAGTCTTTTGTTTCAACTCATCCAATGACAATTCAGGGACATCAATTGTAGGAGGGAGAACTCTGGCTCAGGTTGACTAATAGGAGGTTTTGCAGACTTCTGCTTGGCTGAAAAGATAAAAGTTAAATCAGCAAAGACTCGAGATATAAATGATGTAACTAAAAGGTGATACACCAGGATTTAATAGTTAATACATACTCCCTCTGATCCAAATTATAAGACATTTTAGCTGTTCAAGGTACATTGCTTACCGTGTATCTAACATAGTGTATATCTCGTGCATAGCAAAAATTATGTATCTAGAATCTACAAAACCAAAACATCCTATAATTTGGAATGGAGGGAGTAGGTCTCAAATTAGTCATTCAAACAAATTATATAGCGAAATTTTTTTTTGGAAACTTCTGTTCAAAGAGAGCACAGCGGCAGCGTACATGCAATAAGACAAATAACACCTTGGGAACAACACAAGGAAGAATAAAAATAAAAGACATGTATTATGAGCATTGTATCTTTGTATACTAAACTAAGACATATCCTTGTATTTTCCAGTCTTAAAATTATACTAAGAAACACTTTGGTACCATTGAATTTTCTCTGCGTTAATTTGCTATGAGAAACATTATGATGCTTGACTTATATATCAAGTTGCTAGCCAGTCCCCAAAGTCATATCTGAAATTTTTGATCTACCTTATCTGTATGCATGAATCCAGCATATGATTCATATATTAAAGAATATGAAAACTTTCTGTCAATGGCCAGAAAACTGCATCCAGCTACTCTTCAGACGAAATAATACTGAAGTTTCCTAACTCCCATGAAACGTCGAGAGAGAACAAAAGTTTGGTTCCTACGTAACCTTAAACTGGCCTAGTCATAGCAGAATTCGCAAGGGCAAACAAAGACAAGCATTGAAAGCAAGCAACGTACGGTCTATCTTATTGCTCTGAGCTTTGTCCTGTTCCTTATCGTGGCCATCTTCGTCGTCGTCAACGTGGCAGTTACAACATAACCACTTCATATCGCCGTCCCGTCACCTGTCGCCACTTCAGTACATGCAACAAAAACGCAAAAAAGAGTTAGACATAAATGGAAAGTTTATAAGAAGGCATTCCTCATACACAATTACACAGCCAGCATGGCTACATGCAACCAATCCGTCAAAAGGTACTGGGCGTACAACCGGTCGGTACTCATCACACAAATCTAGTAAGGCGGTTAGCATGAATGCTATGAATGCTAGACCTATTTGATGTATGAGCTAACAAATCTGTTCACATAAATAGCAGGCCGATAGCAGTCCAAGTCTGAGAATAACTTCCAAAAAGCCGGTACCAGTTTACTTCTCTTTCCAGAGGGTTTGGGGTTATCCATTTCAGATAGTATTCACTATTCAGGCGAGTGAGTGATTGCAGCAATGCGGGTCGCTTTCAGCCAGCCCTTCCCAGAAGCGCGTGGAAAGCAGTATAGTACATCCTTGGAACCGGAAGGAGATTCCAAGAAAAAAAAAATCCACTAAGTTCCTCCGCTATTACCAGGGGCGACTTTTTGGTGTTTCCACTAATCCCAAAAGAACAATACGGAGCCACCAATCCCAAAAGAAAAATACCGAGTCAAAATAATTATACATCCTGCTACCAGTACTCGTCTACCACGCATCAATCAAGCAAGCAAGCAAATCCATGGAACCGGAAGGGGATTGGATTGGAGGAGCGTTGGCGCATCCGCCCCCAGGAAAGTAAGATTTGGATTACACAAGCGTGGGAAGCGATAACAATCTCTCTAAACTGAACTGATCTCGACTCGAAAAAGCAAGCCGTCAATCCGTGGAAGGAAATAGTTAGGGCTTCCTTACCAGCGACCGACGAAACCAGTCGAGGTCCCGTCGGGACGGACGGACGGAGGGATCCTCGCTTAGCGCCGGCACCTACGACGGAGGGGAGGCGGAGGACGAGCGGAAGGGGGAGACGGACGCTGCGGACTGCTGCGGTGCGTGCTGTCCCTTCCCCAGTAGTAAACTGAAGTCTTCCGGGGGCGTGTGTCTCGGCGGACAAGAGGGAGGGAGAGAAGGGTGCGACCTGCGGGACCACACGGCAGACCCCTTCTCTTCTTGTTTTTTTTTCCCTTTGGATTTGGATTTAGACGGCCATTTAATGTAGAAAAATAAACAAAAAAAATGTTCTATAATAGAGAAATGAAAATAAAACAGAAGACAAATGGGAAAAATATTATTCAAGTGGAAGAACAAAGGAATTGTATACCCTAAACAAATCATGTAAACTCGTGTTGACATAAAATATTCAACTAAACAAAATATTTTTCTCATGGAATTATACTACAAGAAGATTATACTATGTACTTATGTGACAATCTTAAGAACAAATATCTAGTTGGAAAAAAAAAACTAATATTTTGGTCAAACAAACATTTCTACAAGAGAATTAAAATTTGTACACCCAAAAATCCTTAACTCATTGAAGAGAAAACAAATTACTTTTTATATGGTACACATATTATAAAACTCAAGGAATAAATATTAATACAAAACCATGTTGAATATACACATACAAAACAAAAAGTATGTTATCTAGAGCAAAAGCATGTATATATGCAACAATAAATTTCACAATAGAACAAATTATAACATACCATGGGAATAATACAAAGGGATAAAGTATCATATAATATTATAACAATAAAAAAGATAATTTAATTATGTTGGTATAATGATTTTTTCAATGAATGGAACTTTTTTAAAAAAATGTATACAATGAACAAATATAATAGAGAAGAAAAATTATCCTAACCCCACCAAAAACATTATTGGGCCAAAAACATATTCAATATGTGAGCTGAACTAACAACATGGGCCAAAAATAGAGCTACAAAATTAGGGTTGGAAAAAAAAAATTCAGCCCATGAAGAACCTCTTATCCCATTACTTGTGGACTCATTTGATTGGGTATGCTTCCTTCGACGAAACCTATGCAGAAGATGGACTCCTCCTAATGGTAGGGACGGTCGGTGGGGACTCTACCCCAGGGGGTTCAAATCACGGTGCTTTCGCATCTTTTCTTGGGATTTTCGGGATTTACCGGCGTTATGTATTAAGTGGTAGCGGCGTTCCCGTCGGCGACGAGGCGCTATGGTGACTTCTAGAATCTCAGATCTGTCGGTGCGGTCCTTCGGAGGAGGTGCTCATAGGGGTAGGGTTTTGCGTCACGTGTGTTCATAGGGGTGAGTGTGCGTGCGGCGTTATGGCGTCAGGGTTGTCTTGTGTAATTCTCAAAAAAAAAAAAAAAAAGAAGATGGACTCCTCACTTCATTGCACTATTTAGGGCAAGTTCAGCTACAATAAGCATGTCATTTCATTATATTATATATTTTATATTAAACAAAAATATTTAAACCACTTTAATTTAGCTACAAACTACTAGTATACATCTCGAAGCTAGGGTTGTACTAAAATGACCCTAATTCTTTATTTTACTAGATTTTATTAAAGGCTTGGAATTCATATTTGATTTAAGATTAGACTAAATCCAGAGGTCGTCCATTACCGATATTTTTTTGTTTTCCATGCATCAAAATTTTCTTTTAACGCCACCCTGATTTTATTCTTTTTTGGTATTTATTTCCCACCGTTCTGATTTTTCCTTATTCCATCCAATTTTGGATTCTTTTTTGCGGTTTTACGCCTTTCCACCCACAGTTCAAAATACTTTTTGATTTGTTTTTGAGTAAAATGCGCTAGGGGCTCTCAAACTTGTAAGTGTGTGTGTCACATAGGCCACGAACTTTAATGCAGTTCTAGCCCCATAAACTTGTTAAAAGGGTACAGGTTTCGAACTTTGAAAATACATTTTTAGCCTCCTAAACTTGTTAAGTGGACACCACAGCCCCTGAACAGTAATAACTTGTCAAACTTAGAATGCTTTTACTCTTCAAGATTCATAGAATGACTTTTACATTTTGGGATGAAGGAAGTAGCATTCTATGCCTTTGTTTTCTATGAACATTTTTCGATAGCTTTTCTTTATCATCCATTTGCAACACATATGAAGACTAGTATCGCGCCCGTGCGTTGCTACGGGATAAAAGATTCTATACTAAAAACTTATAGATCGCATGAAAAGATAACAACAATGTGAAATTAAATACCGAAGTTAAAGTTTTTAAAATTAACACAACCATAGAGAGCGTGGCGTTGTAGGTCAGAGTTCATCACTGAATTGAAGACCCTGCAACCAAGTCTCTCCGTCTTAGGTTTTCTTTCACACATTTTCAAATTTCATAGCCATCGGATTCCTAAACTGTAGCACTGACAGTACTATAGAAAATTGACCTGAAACATTTCATCCTCCTTTACAATCTGTATGCAACACATTTTACAATGCCCATATTGCATAATACTGTACCATTTTACTGCAACTTACAAACATACTTGAATACTCAATGAGATGATGTCGAAGATCTCCTAGATGAAGCCATTGTAGAGCGGGCAGTTGCCATGGTTGACCCAGAGCTCGCGAGAGCAGAGGCGACGTAAGGTGTGGCAGCGGGGGATGAAGGTTGCGCCCTTGTGGCGCACCATGTGTGGTAGGCGACTATTTCTATAAGGAATCTATTAACATGGACCACCTTATCAAAGCATGATTTGGAGGCCATAAATTACATTTATAGCTTGTAACAACTCAGACGGGTCAACCATAGCAAATTCCTTAAATTGGCTTCTCTAGTTCTCCCTACACTGTATGTAATTAACTAACTAAATAAAATTTGTCCCAGATATGGGGCAATCGTGCTAAACCTGATACCGTTTCATGGTGTTGCAGTAGTCCTCATCCCAACCAGGTCCCCAAACTGTGGAAAATGCAGCAAGCCTTTGGAAATAGTGAGATCCTCAGACTTGATCTGATGCAAAAGCTGCAGCCACAAAGACGTTTTGTGGAAAATAATGAAGTAACCATTGCTGAACTGCAACTATGCTTCTAACAGGATATTTTGCTATCCGAGAAAATCCATTTCAGCAGTTACTCATGTCCCCTCTATCTGCAAGCATAAAAAATTAAGCTACTCAAACATCATAGCTATGTTCAGGACAACTGATCATTTCATCATATCACTTTGAAGCTCAAAGCAAGGAATCAAATTGGAGGGCAACATGTAAGCTCTCAGTTCCAAACAATGTTGTGTTCATATGCAAAAACAAGCTATTGTTTCAGAAAATAAATTATATGAAAAAAAGCTCAAAAATGAAGCTAGCAACTTAGAAATCTAGTTCAGTTAGAAATTCGACATGGCTCTAGTGACCAATCAGACTTCCTAATCCGGTACGCTGAAAATTTTTATTTAGAGTTGACAGTTGCTAGAGTTTCCTTCTTACCTCCATCTTTGTTGTGCCCCCCTCTCTGATCTGACAGATGGCAGTTCCATGGACCAGAGCAACACAGCTCCAAAGCAACATATAGTACCTGTAACCAAGGTACAGCTGCTCCTACAACCAAAAAGCAGGAACCACAAAAAAATCAGATGTATCACCTTGAACCAAGAAGATTTGAGCAGATGGAGCTCATTCTAACTGAAATTAAGATTCATTATTTATTTCAACTTTGTTAATATTATTAGGTAGTTCTGTAGGTGCACTTTTTTTTTACGGAATCTTGAGGTGTAATGTTGTTGACTCGTTGGCCCTAAAACTGAATGGCTAGCCACTTGCTACAGTTCTTTCCAGGTTGCATTAATGGTTATGAGTTATGACTGAGTAGCATCACATGAATTGCAATAGGAGATCAAGTCCAATTGGTGCTAATTAGAACTCAGATAAGCAATGTCAATACAAAAGTGCAGAGAAATATGTTGACTTAAAATGGTCACTGAAAATATACTTTTATTAGGGATTTTGATTTATCTGACAATGGTAGTGAACTAATGACACTTTCGAGATTGTGTGAGTTTGTAGTGTTATGTAATAAAGAATAACTATATGCATCGATTGATTAAGAGGCTGGATTAAGAGAAGGTCTCAGTGAGGTGCCTCACTGTTGAAGGTTGGTGTGGCCAAAAAAACAGCAATGACGGCAGATGCAAGCCCTGTACATCTGATCTGTATGTGATCCATGAGTAAAAAGAAAGAGAACAAATCCAATTTTGCGATAACAAAGAAGATGTACATGAAACTCAACTGACATCTGCAAAATGCACACTATATTGGGCATTGTAGCTAAAAGCAATCATCAGATGATATCAAACTACCTATGCATTCCAAACATTTCAGAACACGCACCACTTGCAATGGGACACTGTAGTTTCCATCGATGCCATTGGATAGCACCTCCAGTGTCACGACTCTCAACATGATGCTCGAGAACACCATCGCATACTAATTCTGCGCATAGAGAAGTTGGTAAAATTCAGGAGTCCAAAGCTAGCAATCAGATCAAATATCCTAATGTTTTAAGAACAATATGCAAGCAAAACATTGTACTTTGGACATCGATCACATTACATACCATGTTCATGAGGACAATGTGTTTATAATTTTCTTTCGGGCTATTCAATTAACTTGAAGCGATGCATACAAGTGAAGATAGGAAGCAGTACCTAAACTTGCAAAATGGAGCCAATATATATATATTTTTTTGTAAGTTCGATGCACACAAAGCAGGCAATTACACATCATCAATGAGCCCCCATCTACATTTATCTAGAAGTGGTTAAAAGGTGGATCATTTTTCTTGAGCAACAACAATGGAAGCTAAAACAACAATGGAAGCTAAAAACAACGATGGTCAAGAAAAAATATGAAAACTCCCACAATAGCCAATTACAATTATTGTTCTCTTGGCAAGAGTCATGGCATGAGATCTGTGTTGTAATTAATAATCACACGGTCACACCTAACTAATGTAGAGGAACTTCACGTCACTCAATTAATTCTTAGATGCAGTTCAAGCTCCCTTGATGCTCTCATATGTCATGAAAATTTGCATGAAAGATATCATATCATGAAAAACAAAACCCATGGTCAAAGTCAAATAGATAAAAGTAGCACAATAATTATATTGTTCAAGTTCACCAAAGAAACCATCGCTGAGAGGCTAATGCATGCAAAGAAATGAATACAAAGTTCTATAAAATTAAGAAATAAATCCATAGGTACCTTGAGCCCAACACCAAATTATTGTATACGGAGACATCGAAAAACCAACATAATATCTGCCATCTTCAAAAGAAAGCTGCAAGTAGAGCATGTTTCTCACACATAAATCAGCATTATAGTACATAATTCTGCACTTACAAAAAGTAGATGAAGCGCCAAGAACAAGTTTCAGTTCCATCCCTGACAACATTACCTTTAGTGTGAACTTGAACCTCAGAACTGGTGATCTGCAAACAAGGTTAAATGAACTAACCCTTTTGAATTATAAACGTGTCGTATCTGTTTGTCTCAACTAAACCTTATATATCTTATCACAGATTGTCTAGACCATTCCAAAGCCTGAAATAAAGAATGCACAACTGAACTTAGACTTGAATTCACTACTACTCTTTAGTTGGCTGATCATCTATTTGTCAAAATGAGGCAACGGGGTTCCTTAAATTTGTATTATGAGCTAGAGTTAGAATACCATTTTATACCTGCATGCTGATTGTGGTTCTTGAAAAGGCAATCATTGATAACACAAATGATAAAGCCATATCAAAATACTTAGAACCACGACAATAGAACAATCCATATGTTTTTTTATACTACATCAGAGTTTTGGATCCATGAGTTCCCATTTCAATACATTGACATTCTCTCAAATATTAATTACCCTTAGTAACCAATATTTTTAAGGAACAAGAAATAAAATTATTTGCCAATCCAAAGGACACCCTATTACATGTATCTTTAAATTGTTAACTGAATCCAAGTGTTGAAATCGAAGCCAATTAATTTCAATAATCAGGTCACATAACATGAATGAGGGTGTAGGAGTTGAATAAGTTGGCACACCTAGTGGTAGCAGCGAGCGAGGTGTAGGAGTTGAATAGGTTGTGGTCCGCCGTGATGTAGTCCTTGGAGCAGCAGAGGGCGAGGGAGAGCTAGCTGCTGCTGCTCGACGGGCTGCGGCCACACCTGGAGCTCCCGTCTAGTGGGACGGGCTGCGCCTATGGTTCCGTCGATGAAGAGGAACATGCAGACCCTCGCGTGGCACGGCGACAGGCGCGGCGTCGTGGCGGCATCCGAGGCCGGTGTCGGGGCACAGCGAATGGCACGGCGGTGTCCGGCCGAGACGACGTATGGTGACGGGCGCGGCTCCCCTCGGAGATCTGCAACCGTGCTCGGCTCTGTCAGGCAGGCGGGTTAGGGTTCCAGCTCGTGGGCGCATGAGAGGCTGGGGTCTGCAGGTGATTGCAACGGAGACGGGATGGGGGGAAGCAATTGAGGAGAATGGGCGTGGTTCACGGGATTTTTTTTTCCGCGAGATTTCTTCCTTCCTTTTTATTTGCATGGACAGACAGGAGGACAAGAGTTGCATGCGGATTTTTTTTTTCCCTCCGAGATTTCTTCACTTTGTTTCTAAAAATAGAGATTGCTTCACTTCCTATTTATCACAAGGACCACGGACGCTGGTGGAGTTGTAGGAGCCGGTAATTTTTTTTCCCGAGATTTCTTCCTTCCTATTTTTATCGCAATGACACATGGGCGGGCGACGTGTGTAGGATCGCATGAGGCAGGACGATGGTCCCACAGTAAAAATGTCGCACCAAAACGATGTCTCCTCTTCGTTCTTTTTTATGTTGTAGAGATCTTGTCATTATTCTTACATTGCAATGTTTTAAGGATAAAAGTGGAATATAATATCTGTGTTGGAGATGGTTTTAGTAAATCATACCCCCTTAAATTTCATAAAAAGAGGGAAAAAAATAGATATGTACCAAGTAGCATTCTGCTTCATTCATGTTTTCTATGAATGTTTGATATTTTTTTATTTCACCCTCCGTTGTAAGATCGACACGGACATGGTTATAATAATCACACAAATGTCAAGCAGCAAACTGTACCTGTCATGCATGGCTATGGTGCTATAATATCGTGCCCACCATGAGGGCAGGTACAATGATGGGCGTATCGCCCAACACGTCAGCTGCATGTGCTTGCTGGAAGAGAGAGAGGCCCGTGCTTGGCGATGCATACGGGCCCGAGCGTCACACGGAGGCCGAGGCTGGTTTGCAGGCTAGCTTTTCACATGGTAATGCCACGTGTTCTCTCTTTCTTCTTCATTTGAATATAAAAATAGTATTTGAAGTACAGCAAGAGGCTACCTATTGTATGCATTGGCGCTTTTTAACTTGGCTATCGATGACTTGGCTTGGCTTTATAGCCAAGTCTTATTGACGTTGCTCTGATATGATAACCCCGAGCAGCAAAAGATACTTTGCGATGGCTATATCCAACCATGATACCGCAGGAGTGGCAGTGGCACACGAACCGAATCCATCCCACGGATAAGATATGCCAGGTGGCGGCAGTCCAGTGGCGGGAATCGACCGTGGCGCGCTGCGCGCCGGCTGGGGATAATCCGCGCCCGGGCAATTTGAGGCCATTACACCCTTGGCACGGCTCGTCGTCGTACTACACCTCAGCCTCACTCTCTTCCCCATCCGCGCGCGGCAGACCAACTCAGCGGCAAGAAGCTAGTTCACACGCGCGCCCATGGCGAGCACCAACATGGCGTCGGCCACCTCGCGGTTCATGCTGGCAGCGGGCGTGCCCGCCGCCGGCAGCGGCAGCGGCATCGGCATCAGCGGCCGCGTCAGCTTCGCCTCGGCGCCTAACCAGCTGGGCAGGAGGCTCGTGGTCCGGGCCGAGGAGGCCGCGGCAGAGCCGGCGGAAGGGGAGGGCGCCGTTGCCACCAAGCCCAAGGCCGAGAAGCCCCCGCCGATCGGCCCCAAGAGGGGCGCCAAGGTTCATATATACTCACCCATGTCGTTGTCTATGCTTCTCTCAAGCTGCCACCACCGATTTTATTTGATTTGATTTAGTCTCTGATGCGATTCTTGTATACGCGAATGATCGGTTGCCAGGTGAAGATCCTGAGGAGGGAGTCCTACTGGTACAACGGGATCGGCAGCGTCGTCACCGTCGATCAGGTTACTAGCCACTCTGACTATATATATATATAGCTAGCTAGTGGATACTGAAAAAGATTCATTTGATAATTTGAAACATTCCTGGCAATGTTATAGCTAGATAATCATACTAAATATATATGTATATATGTATATATGCAGGACCCCAACACCCGCTACCCGGTGGTGGTGCGGTTCAGCAAGGTGAACTACGCCGGCGTGTCCACCAACAACTATGCCTTGGACGAGATCCAGGAGGTCAAATGAGTGATGAAGGCCAGCCGCCTCAAGCTAAGGGCTCCCGTGTGATTTGTAGTTATGAAAAATGAGGCCGTGAAGCTGCATCATGCTGTGCTAGCGTCACGTACGACGTCCTGTGTGTAATAGCTTAAACTCCATATAATCATCATGTAATTGCCTGCTTCATTAATTCACCGTGGACTCAATAATCTCTCTTGCGCTAAATTTCCTGTATTATTCTCTCTCTTTTTTTTTGTGATTTTGTGCATGCACATAAATCTCTCTCTGGCGCCATTGTTTGCGCTCTGCTAAAAACTCAGTCACGCTAGCTTCTAAATGTACCGGAGTTCATACAGCACATGAATTTGCCACCGCAGCAGCTACCATACACCAGTACTGATTTGATTTTGCGAAAGCACTGGCACAATCTTTTCTATGGCGGGCACTTTTTTTGTCCGTCACGGAAAATACTCCACCACATCCTGCTTTTTTTTACGTGGCGGACGTGTTTTTGCTCGTCACGGAAAGATTTTTTTGCGTGGCGGGCACCTTAACACGCCAAAATCACGCAAAAAAACACGCTATTTCGCGTGGCGGGCATCTTAAAAAGGCCCGCCACGGAAAATGCAGGCCTAGTTACAAGCCCATACAGCCCAATAACCCGCTCCCAGTATATAAGCAAGTCTAAACCCTAAACACACTTTCGAGGACAGCGGTCCGTCGCCGGCCCTTCTCTTCCCCTCACTGAAACCGCCCCCGACCACGGCGAAACCAGCGCCGGCTCTTCTCCACGCCCCATCCCGCCCCTCCTCTTCCCAACCCACCGGCGACCCCCAGCGGCGGCGACGGGGCGACAAGTACCGCGCCAGATCTCCGACGGCGACCTCCAGCGGCGGCGGCGGGCGAGGACGTGATGGAGCCGGGCATCTTGGCTGGATCCAGCGGCAGCGCCGCCGGCGCCGGATCCCCGCCCCGGGCGGCGGATCCGGCTTCGGCGAGGCGGCGAACCCTTCTGGCGGCGCGAGGATCCGGTGGATGCGCGGGCGGGATCCGCGGCGGCGCCCTCCTCCCACCCGCCTCCAGCGGCCGCCGCGAAGCGCCAGTCGGCGGCGCTCCACGCGCTCCGGCAACCAGCGCGGCGCCGGATCAGCGGCGGCGCGCGCCTCCACTTCGGGCGGCGGATCGGCGTTCCCGGCGGCGGATCCAGTCGACCCGACGGTGGATCCATGGTAGCGAGGTCCCGGCGCGGCGAGAAGCCAAATCCGCCGGCGGCGCATCTCCGGCGGATCGGTGCGGCGGCGGGGGCCTGCGAGCGTGCCGATCCGCAGCGGCGGGGCGTGCCCTGGCGGCAGCTCCCGTTGTGATTCTGCGGCGGGCGCTGCATCGCGCATTGCGAACTGGGCTCGATGTCGGGCCCGTATGGCCGGGCACCGGGCTCGGCTTTTTTTAATTTTTTTATTAACCGTGGCGGGCACAGTGCCCGCCACGGATATTCAACGCATTTTCCGTGACCTTTGCTTGGTGACGAGCACCCTTGCCCGCCACGCAAAATCTTAATCGCCCCGCCACACAAAAGTATTTCGGTAGCGAGATGGAGAAAAGAGACCTCAGCCTTGGTACAGCATTTGGGGGAACAGTTTATTATAGTACTATAATAGTAACGTAACATTACTATTATAGTACTATAACAGAGCAAAAATTAGTTCTAACGGAGCAAAATTAGTTACTATAACAGACATCTTTTTAAATCAAGTGTTTGCAAAATTCAGCGTACCTCGGACACATGTTTGATCACGACGCATTTTCGAGGCCGATCGACCGTGGATGTGAGCCCTAATTCGACGCGTGTTTGTATACGGATGCGTTTTGAGTGCCACCCGTCTGTACCATTACGAGTATTACAGACACGCGTCGGTTCATAGTTGTGTGTAGTCGAGAGACGTCCGTCTTTGTTTGAAAGCAATGCATACTCATGTCATAGATACATGCGCTTGGAATGTAGAAGGGTGCGTATGCGGTGGTCGTATACCACGGTCCACGATGTCGACCGCTAGTGTGTGCTAAGATGGCCTAGCTCAAGGGACAATGACACGAGATTTATCTTGGTTCGGGGGCTAATTGAGCTCCCTAGTCCGGTGTTTGCACTATCCGAGCTCAAAGGCAAGTACAGGGGCTAGTACAAGTGTTGACACCTGTTATAGCATAAAATATATAGGCTTTTAAAACTGAAATAAGGGCTTAAAATGAATATCAACATAGTATAGGGGCCTAACTAACATAATTCCATGAGTTTTGGTGATTTATATATTTTTCAGGGATTAAACAAAAAATGCCCAAGAGTTTGCAAGCCCTACGACATAAAGACTTATCCGTAAAGCAATCCAACTTGAAATCCACGCAAGAACATTCCAGAAGACACCAGAAGGCACGACCCATAGGATGGGGCCCACCTGGCATAGGGCCAGGGCGGCCGCGCCCTGGGGCCCACAGATCTGCCTCACCTTCATAGGTCGGTTCACCACTGCCATTGTCATGCAATCTACGCCGTCTATAAAGGTCGGTTGGATCCAAGGGCTACGATGCATCCAATGGAAGACTCTATAAGGCCTAAACCTGAATTCGGCTCATCTAAGCCTATGTGCATTAGCATAATACATGGTGGAAGGTTTAGTACCACATTGCATGCGGAACTAGGAGGGAGGCCTAGAGACCCCTATATAACAAGACCCCCTGCCCCCAGGGTGAAACCCTAATTCATTCCATTCATATCCTTTGATCTATTGATCATTGAAGTGTCCCAATGTGAGGACAACCTCTCCACTAGAGAATTAGGGCTAGACTCTCCAATGTAGTAGATTAGCAACTAGAGAGTTAGGGAGAGCGGAGCTGCGCTCCGGTTCTGGAGGAGTCTTCAGGGTTTGGTATGTCTTGTATCTCTCCTTTGTAAGGCTTATGATTTATATATTTATCTTCTCTATTTACTTTCATGTCTTTCATATAATTGGTTAGCATAGTTGTTATGCCTTTGCATGGGATCTTCGCTCGCATCGAGTGCTCTAGTTATTCTAGTTAGCTAGAGTAGTAATAGCTAGTGTAGACTTGATGTCTATCCTATAGGTTACCTAAGATTGCACCCAATCCCACGGATTGTATGTGGTAGCCCCAGGTGGTGACAACCCTGATGGCCGACGTATTCCACCACGTTCGGGTTGGTGTTTGTAGGACCTTGTCAGAGCTTCCTAGCCCCATTCTCATCCCTTTCTGTGGCTAGTGTTTTGATGTCCCAAAGTGCCATGGTATGATTGCTATCATAGAACCTAAGTAATAGATAAGTACATAGGAACCTAGATCTCTCCCGCTGTCCTCTCAACATGCTACTACACATTTATCATAGGAATTCTCTGGTGTGATTTATATTATTCATAACTCTTATCATTTATCATTTACCCCATCACTTTAGTATAGTGGTTTGCTAAGTTAGTAGATACATGATTGTGAGTTACTAGATTCTTTAGCCAACGCCTCCTCGTGGATACGATACTCTAGAATACTCATCCTAGGGAAAAAGCTGCAATGGTAGGTGTTTTGTGCGCCTTGCGGAATCCTTCATATTCTTTTAGCACTTAATAAATACCAACAACAAGCGAGTCGAGAGAGGGAGATGAGCTCCCGTGTCTCTCGTGGAGTATGCGGGGTGAGTATGTCAAAGGCTTGTATGCTTGAGAGCTTGCCTCCTTCCGATGGCCGAGGGGCCCTTTTATAGTTGCAAGGGAGGAGGACTTCCAAGGAGAAGGAATACAAAATCGAAGGGGTGAAGATTAATTTGGCGCCGGTACCAGGGAACGCCGGACCGCCCGACATCTTGATGCGCCGTCGCCGATCCCTACGCGTCAGCTGCCCGCTTCGCTTCGGTCTCGTAGATGGCGCGTGGGGGCGGCTCCATTTCGATGTCGGGTACGCCGCGACCGCCGGGCTCGAGCTCGGCGGGTCGGGTGTGGAGGAGCACCGAAGCTCGCGGGAGGCGCCGTAATAGCCGCAAAATGTCCCATCATTCGTCGGGGCACGTGCCACCGCCCGCGGGTCGGTCTGCGCGGCACCGCCTCGGCGTAAAATGCGGGTACTACATGTCACGGAAACGTGTGGGCAGGGGAGAGCTCCGCCGGAGAGAGCTCGGCGGTATATCGTCGAGGTCGCGTTTGTCTTGTAGTTGTCGCCGTTATGCTTGGCGTGGGTTGGGCGTGATCGCGAGCCGCCACACGTGCCTCTAGGGATCTCATTCCCCCTATGGATATCTCGCCCAGGCTACGACTCCCGGCGAGATAGCCATGGCGCCCATCCGGTTGGCGCCGCGGTATGGGCTTTCTATCGGAGAGGCACTGTAGAAACCGAGCTCGCCCAAGATGGAGAAGTGCTCGTGAGCCGAGCTCGAGCTCGTGTGGGGCGGGAGAGCTTGTCTCTGTTAGAGCTCGTCCGGCGAAGAAATGCTCATGGGCCGAGCTCGAGCTTGGGCTCAGTGAGAGAGTGCACTCTCGGGAGAGCTCGTGCGAGATGGAAAGATGTTCGTCGGTTGAGCTCGAGCTCGTCACGAGGTGAGGGGTTCGTCCCATTGTTCGTCTTATGGGTTGGGCCCGTCCTTTGCCGGGCGTTTGTTTCAAATTGAGCCTTTTTAGGATATCGGGAATATATGTATTCCACAAGAGCCCCGAGTGTGTGCGGAGGGGAGGGACTCTCCTCATTTGTTGAGGTCGAGGTCGAGGTTAGAAGCCGAGTTCTCGGGTTAGGTGCGGCGTGAGCGCACCCGTGGGGTGTAGCCCTCGAGGCTCCACGAGGGGCGGGAAGTCCTCGCAGAGGCTGAGATGATTCATGTTCTTTTCGTTCATTCCGCGCTCTACTCATTGCGAGGGAAGGGTGAGCTCGTGCTCGATTTTACCTCGATGGCCGAAATCAAGTGCTCGGTGAGCTACTAGCGGATCACTTGAGTGAGGTCCGAGCTCGCTTTGCGGCGAGCTCGTTCGTCTAGTCAGCTTGTGGACTGACCTCATATTTCAGGGGCTCGACCTCTATGGTTCCTGAGACCTCGTGAGGATCTCGGGGGCTGGACACCTCCTCATCGTGGAGGATAACCTGAGGTCATTTTGCTACCTCCGGTGACTCAAGCACACTTCCGAGGAGCCCCCGAGCTCTTTTGCAAGCTCGGAGCTGGCCGCGTCGATGCCGCCTCCCATTTGTGCTCCCTTGCTCGGTCGTCTCTAGGCGGCCTTCGCGCTCTTGGAGAGCTAGCCTTCGAACCCGAGTTTGTCGTTAATACGAGCTCCCGGTCTCGGTTACTTCTCGAGAATGCGATCGTTGGCGATGAGCTCCAGCGCTTTTTTATCTACGTTAAAAAGAGCCGTTGAGATATAGCCGTTGGGGAAAAATTGTCGTTACCATCGCCGGGAGTAACCGTTGCCGCTTTTTACTGCATTTGCCCGTTACCGCCGCGTGGTGGGACGCGTGGCCGCGTCCGGAGGGGCCATGGTTCTGGTGGGCCAAGCCGCCCGCTTGCCTCGATGCATTCCGCCCGAGCTCTCTATAAATAGGAGGGGCGGAGGATCGAATCAGATTTCCTTCCATCCATCCGCCGAAATTCGTCACCTTCGCTCTCTAGATCTAATCCACTCTTTTCCGCCTTTCATTTGGAGAGCGAGAGAGAGTCGTGGGCAAACCGTCGGGTGCCGCCGCCGAGGGCGGAGAAGAAGCCATGGGCATGTGGGCGCCGATGAGGGTGACCAGGAGATGCTCAAGGAGCTTCGTCAAAGACGGGCGGTCTCCGGGCATTGACCGGACGCGGTGGAGTGGATCGTACCCCGCTAATGGATGTCGCACCCCACCCGGAGGGGTACGTCATTTTGTTTGCGTCCTTCCACGAGTGGGGGCTCGGCGCCCCATCAACCGATCTCTTCCGTAGGTTGCTCTCCCTCTTTTGGGGGTCGAGCTCCGGACCTGAACCCGAACAGGGGTTCTTCACCTCGCCGCCTTCACCACCTTTCGTGAAGGGTGGCTCGGGATCGAGGCAAGCGGGAGTTGTTCCGCTTCTTCTTCCACGCCAAGATTCAGCATAGCTCGGATGGCAAGAAGGCGCCTCGCCCCCATCGGGTGCGTGACCATCCAACCGCGACCAGGGGATGAAGACGAAGTTCCCAAAGCCCGTCACCCCTATGTCCAACACTTGGGTGGCGTGACGAGTGGTTCTACCTCAAGAACGACGACATCGTTGGTATTTCTTTCTAAAAGCGGCAAAGTCGCACGGCGCCACGGAAAGTACCGTTGTAGCACTTCACCTAGAAGTATTCCGGTATCGAATTTCCACAGGAACGGGCGCTAAGTCCGTTCTTCTAGCTATCAAGGGTCAA
Organism: Hyparrhenia diplandra; assembly: GCA_015847255.1. Classification (NCBI taxonomy): domain Eukaryota; kingdom Viridiplantae; phylum Streptophyta; class Magnoliopsida; order Poales; family Poaceae; genus Hyparrhenia; species Hyparrhenia diplandra. Next base: position 213,783 of record JADLZK010009850.1, read on the forward strand.
GCATAGGAGGTGATCCTAGGAGCGATGTGTTCTTTCAAGCACTTAGGCTAAGTCGGGCTACTCGTCTATTAATCGAGTATTACTTCGGGCATCCGGAGTGCACTTGGTCTGCCAAGCGATGCCGGCCTCTTGCTCTACTATGCAACCGGACGTGGAGGAGTACGATGAGCGAATAGGGCTGTCACCACCTATCCCCTACCTCACTACCGTGGATTGCGGAGCAAACGAGGCTGATTTATAACTTAGACACCACGTCCACGTTACTTGTCACTACTCTAGTGTTGGCCAGGAGATCCCGTCTTTATCAGGGGTCCTCTACTAGAGTATTTACCACGAGGGGGCAAACAACGATCCCGTAATTCTCGATAAAATAAATGATAGCGTGAACTTAAGAATGATACTGAAAGTAAGACACGAATAACTTCCACCAAGCCGAAAGATTACCCGTAGAGGTACAAGGTAGGGAGGCGGAGCCGATGATCCGCACTCCGACAGTAGAAAGACAGCGGGGTCGCTACTCCTCTCTTCCTTTCTACCTTGCACTCTCTCTCCCTCCCACCGAAAGTGTCTTGGCACTCTCTAAACCACCCCGAATGTGAGACTATGAATTGTGTTGAGTTGATGCTCTATGGAGGGGGTGACCCTCCTTTTATACACAAGTGAAAGGTGGTTTTGGGGGGAAAGTTTGGTTTAAACGGTGAAAAACACCTCCATGCACCGCCTCTACTCCTCCGGCCGGGACACCAACCCAAGGCGCGGCGGGATCGGGCACCAGAGCGGCGGCGGGCGCCAGACTGGCGGCGTCGCCTAGGTTTGGCCCGCCTGGTGCCATGCCTTCGCCTATGGGCTGGTGGCCTACTCTACATTGCTCTTCGAGAGGTGCTTCGGTCGGATTCGGTGCAGTTCTCGCCTGTCACGTTCCCTTTGGCCAAAGCGTATTTTTCGAGTTGCGTATTGTTCTTTATTTGGCGACGTTCATTTTGTTTCCGTGTTTGTTCTGCAAAACAAATATTTTCGAATACAAGTGGAACTAGGTGAGTAGTAAATGTTTAGTTTGTTTAAATGGGTTTTATCTCTCTTAATTAGAGCTAAGTTGGCGGTATAAAGTATGTGATAATGGCGCCAACAACTCCCCCACACTTAGTCTTTACTGCGTCCTCGAGTAAACTTAGATCAAAGAATGTTGTCTCTATGAATAAATAAATCAAGGGTTAGTATAAAGATTATTCCGGACTTCACCTTCCTTGTGAGCATTCAAAGTGTCTATCAATTCATCTTAAAAATTGTACAAAGGAATAGCTTGGATGTCTATCATTTTATTTCTACTCTTACACATAAGACTTGGTTTTTATATTTTCAAAAAGAAAACAAACATTGCTCGTGGTCAATTCTAAGATGAGTCACTCATATTTGTGGATTGGTTCCTCCCAAGTATCTTTATTGTGTCACTCTCTCTAATCCTATTATTTGAGTGGTGTTTAGGTGATTCTTCGAGAAAATGACAACCGCATATTTACCTTGTATATATTGTCGGGTCAAACTTCCGGATCCTCGGGAAAGGAGAGTCATGTTCCCAGATCGAAATGTGCAAGTGTGTGGAATGCGATATGGTGGAGACATAATAATGTTGATCTCCTTCTAATTGTGTTGTCCTTTGAATTGAGAGCATGGGCTATATATATATATATATATATATATATATATATATATATATATATATATATATATATATATATATATATATATATATATATATATATATATATATATATATATATATATATATTTTGGGCGGGCTTCTTTGGCACGCCATCTTTTTATTCTCTTGGACACATGTCTTTTTTTTTGTGTCTCATGCATATCTAGCATGGAGTGTACTTATTTCCTTTAAATAGCCCATATCTCTTTTTTTGTTTGGCATGTGATAAATATTCGAAGGTTTAGAAATTGGAACAAGATCGTGTCTCTTTTTTGGTGGATGGTTATGCATGTTGTGCGCAATTCTTAATGTAAGAATTGGCTTATTTTGGTGGGTGCATGTGCATTTTGATCTTAGGTGCATGAAACTCCTCTCAACCTTGATCACAAAGGTTGAGAAAACTCAATACAAGAATAAATAGCTATTTGTGGATGTATATAATTCTAATTTTGGCTTTGGTAGGAATTGATTCTAAATTAACCATGGAGCATGCTTGAGTAAAAGTTTTGAAATGAAATTCAAGTCTTATTGCAAGAGAGAATAAAAGTCAAGTTATCCTACTATATCTCGAGTGCAATTAATAAGATGAAATGAGTTCCCTATTCTGCGTTGCTCATCAAAGTTTAGGATCTTAGTGGAAATAAAATTTATACCAACTGATTCATTTTATTCAAGAGAAGTGGAGATTAGCCATGTTGATTTTTTTGATAATTTTGTTCTTAAATTGGCATAGAGAGAGAGAGAGAGATGGGGAAGGGCGTAGAAGAAGGTTTGTGAACCTTTGTTGCGTGTCTTGTGGGCCTTCCCCACACTTGTTCTTTTGTACATAATATTTCAAGAGACAAGAGACAAAAAGAACAAGTGTGCAAAATAAAAGTAACAACTCTTTTATTGATCGGGCATATAACCTTTGAAGGGGAAAATACAAGATAAATGAACAACAAATGAAACTAATGCCTGATTATTTTGGGAGAAAATTTCTAGCGTGGTGGGGCAAGTGCGCCACCACACTGCCGCTCTTGCCACCCTAGTTAATTTTTCATTGAATCCTCTACGCATTGAAAGCGATAGTATCTTGAGTTTCTTAACCTCCAATTTCTCTTACGCTATGCTATTTTGAGCACGTTCTAGTTTTCTACGGAGGCTCCTTATGCTAGCATTGATGGATGCAAAAAGTGGGTCCAATTTCCGGCTCCTCTTCCTCACTATCTTTGAAAAACCCACGTGGTCGACCCTTGGAGGGGGTTTCCTAATGGTGGAATGACCCTCTTTACCACTCGCTTGATGGGATTTTTGATTCCTAGAGGGGGTGATTTTTCTCTTTGGGGAGCCTTGTTTCTAGGAATTCCTTGAGAGGATTTCTTTTTGGTGTCTCGTAGGCGGTTGGCGTTTCCTCCTAATCTTTGGAAGTGGGTTTTGATTGAGGCTTTCTTGTGGAGCTTTGTGGAGGAGGTAAGATTGCGAGTGGGGTTGCCGTGGCAAAATTTACTTCTTCTCTAATGTGGGATTCTTGGGTTCATCTATGCCAAGGGCGAGGTAAAGCCGGTTGTTGCGTGTCATGGTGTGAAGAGTGGGGTTCGAGAAAAGCAAAGGCTTAGTGTGAGGTGACACTAGAGTGGTGCACGAGTTTTATAGTGAAGGTTTAACATGGACCGAACACTTACTAAGCGTAGATGCGAGGACTGAGGCTAGGCACGAGGAACAGGGATGGGCACGGGAGGCCATCCTGCCACGGCGGGGGCGCCGGGGTGCGGCGGTCGCCACTGGACCGCTCCCCAGGGTGCTTGTCCATCCTATCCTCGATCTAGTCTTATCCTCGCTTAATATCCAGGTGTTTTTGTTTTATTTGTTTTGTTTTTATTCGTGTCAAGGTAATAAAGAAAGAAAAAAAAAAAAAAAAGATTTGTTTTAACCCTTTTTTAAGAGCAAACAAGTAAAGTTAAAGATTAAAAGGCTTCAAAACTAATCAACTTTATCTCATCTATGGTTTCATTTATATCGTGAGAAGGTTCATAATAAATTTTTAATCTTTGGCCATTTACCTTTGAGATGTTACCTTCATTGTCGCGAATGGTGATAGCTCCGTGGGGTGCGACATCGACGGACGGTGTATGGTCCCATCCACTTGCTTTTGAGTTTTCCTCCGCCGAATAATTTCACTTTCGAGAATTGAAGAGTAATACCTTGTCTCCTTCTTGAAATGTTTTATCTTTGGATTCGGCGGTCGTGCCATCTTTTTGTTCTTTCCTTGTAAATTCCGGCACCGTGGGTACGCCTTCTCACGCCATTCCTCTAGCTCGGTAAGTTGTTTTGTCTATTTTGTCCGGCTAGCTTGACGTCCATGTTCCAGTTTTGATTGCCCGATAAGCTCGATGTTTGAGCTCCACTAGCAAATGGCAGCTTTTCCCATAGACCATACGGAATGGTGTCATGCCAATGGGGGTCTTGTAAGCTGTCCTATATGCCCATAATGCATCAGGTAGCTTGTCTTTCCATCCCTTTCCCATTGCATTGATGTTTTTCGAAGGATGTTCTTGATTTGCTTATTGGATGTCTCCGCTGGCCACTTGTTTGTGGGTGGTATGGTGTAGCGATGTTGTGCTTGGATCCCAACTCCATCGAAATTTTTAAAAAACTTTGTCGGTGAAGTGGGTTCCTCCATCGCTCACCACCATCCTGGGGGTTCGAAGCGTAGAAAGATAATCTCATGGAACATTTTCCTTGCATGCTTGGAGTCCGTAGCTCAACACGGTAATGCTTCCACCCATTTGGATACATAGTCGGCAGCGATGAGGATGTATTCACAATCATAGGACTTTGGAAAAGGTCCCATGAAGTCAATACCCCAGACATCAAAGACTTCGACTTGTAAGTTGTAGTGGAGGGGCATGGCATTTCGTGAGGTAATGCCTCCTTTCCGCCGTGGCACTTATGACACCTTCGATGAACTCCCCGGTGTCTTGGTACATGGTTGGCTAGTAGAATCCGCCTTTGCCGAATAACTTCCACCAAGCCGAAAGATTACCCGTAGAGGTACAAGGTAGGGAGGCGGGGCCGACAGATCCGCACTCAGACAGTAGAAAAGACCGCGGGGTCGCTACTCCTCTCTTCCTTTCTACCTTGCACTCTCTCTCACTCCCACCGAGTGTCTTGGCACTCTCTAAACCACCCCGAATGTGAGACTATGAATTGTGTTGAGTTGATGCTCTATGGAGGGGGTGACCCTCCTTTTATACATGGGTGAAAGGTGGTTTTGGCGGGAAAGTTTGGCGTGAAACGGTGAAAAACACCTCCATGCACCGCCTCTACTCCTCCGGCCGGGACACCAACCAAGGCTTGGGCGGGATCGGGCACCGGGCCGCGGCGGGCGCCGCCTGCGGCGGCCGGCCCGGGTTTGGCCCCGCTGGTGCCGTGCCTTCGCTGTGGGCTGGTGGCCTGCTCTACATTGCTCTTCCGAGGTGCTTCGGTCGGATTTGGTGCGGTTCGGCACATCACGTTCCCTTTGGCCAAAGCGTATTTTCTAAGTTGCATATTGTTCTTTATTTGGCGTATTTTTCAATTTGTTTCCGTGTTTGTTCTGCCAAAACAAATATTTTCGAATACAAGTGGAACTAGGTGAGTAGTAAATGTTTAGTTAGTTTAAATGGGTTTTATCTCTCTTAATTAGAGCTAAGTTGGCGGTATAAAGAATGTGATAATGGCCGCCAACAACGACGTCCACCATTTGTCGCTACACGGCGCGTTTTTCCCAAAAAATCGGACCACATCGGAGGGATTACCCCCACGACCCTTTGTTGACATCTCTTATTGAATACTTTTATATGTTAACTAAACATGAAATAAGGGCATAAAATGAATATCCACATAGACATAGGGCTTATACTAACAATTTCCATGAGTTTTGTTGAATTATATATTTTCGGGGATTAAACAGAAAAGCCCGTAGATTTGAAGCCCTATAACACAAAGACGTATCAATGACGTATCTCAACTTGAAACCCACGTAAGAACATTCCGTAAGACACCGGAGACAACACGTAAGAGGTGGGACCCACCGGTAGTGTGCCGGCGCCGCGGCGTGGCCGAGGGCGGCCGCCGCTGGGCCCCCTGTCGCACACCCAACTATGTCGGTTCCAAACCGCCTATGAGGAGCAATCTAGTCCATCAATCAAGGTCGGTTTGATCCAAGGGTCAGTGCATTGCACGGGGCCATATAACAAGACCCCCCGACCCTCGGGTGAAACCCTAACTCATTGTAATTCATTATCAAGTCATTCAAGCCGGCGAAGTAGAAGAGAGCTTCTCCACCGGAGATTAGGGTAGCTACTTGTCTAGTTCTAGTTCTTCTAGTTCTAGTTCCTCTAGTTAGATTAGCAAGTCGATTCAAATAATTTTGGGTGTTGCCAACCCAGGGATTCTCGATCTTCAAGTCATTACGGTATTATCTTGTATCCATGACTTTATTCTATTTCAATATTAAGTGTTGGTTTGCTATGTTCTTAGTTTATTCTAGTAGTATATTTGATATGGTCATGATTAATTGTGAGTTCATGTATCTATTCGTAGAGCGCCTAATTCAAATCTCGAGAGGGTTAGGTGATAGAAATAATTATGTAAGCATGGTGCTTAGATATGATCTATATCTGCGGATGCATCTTATAATCTGGGTTGTGTGGTAGATCGGGTGTGACATTCTGTTGAGTCCTTTGGAATCCATCCCTCGGTTATAAGACTAGTTGAACATGGTTTTAGGGATTATCTTGTTTTGTTCTTGGTTCTCCTCATAAATCTTGGGATGCATAGATTCATGTTTGTTATCTGTGTATATGATGGTATATGACCTAGGGTAGATGTTTGACTTAGTAGATTTAATGCTATATAAGAATTCGTCTCTTAACGTAAGTCCACGTTAGTTTGAGTAGTGAGGAGTCTATACCTACATCTCTCGTGTGCTAACTTTGCCTTTGATTATCACTTATCATATCATTATTGGCTCACCCCCCGCTAAAGTAGTGTTAGTGACCGAATCCCTCATAAGTATGCTAGCTAATAATCGTATCGCCCATCCTTATATTCCTCTCTCGTGGTAGAATTATAAATGATAAACCTGGATCCTCCCGGTGAAATGTGACAAGATGTTATTTTATTCATGCACTTGCGGATAATTTAATGATAGATATATTTGTTTTAGAGAAGATTGCAAATCAAAGCACAATCACATGTAGCACATATAACATTTCTAGCATTACTGGCTGGGGATGACAACCTAGCCTATGGTAAAGCTATGAGATGGAGAAACACCGAGTGCCTCGGCTCATATGGCCTTAGGTGAGATTAACTCCACCTATTGGTTGTAGTGATGTTAAGAAGTACCAACAAACATTTCGGCGCCGTTGTCGGGAGGAAATAATGGCTAACTAGAGATATTATTAGAAAGGAACTTATGATGAGGTCTAAACTAGGCACTTTGCTTTAGCGGGATTACCCTTGTTTTTCTTTTTGTTTATATTTTATACGGGGTTTATCATAAAGGATTGATTGAGATTCACTTCACTTCGTTCATCGAATAAAGTCGGTCAAGAGGAAGCATACAATCAACTTTTGAAGTTATGGGTGATGAGGACTTTACGAGAGTTCTCTGCTCCAAGCAATGAGAACATTCGCCTTTGACCAAGACTTCAAACTAACAATCTTGAGTTTGAGCTCAAGCCCAGCTTCATCAACATGGTTCAAGCTACTCAATTCGGTGGAAGGATATATGAAGATGCACGCTCTCATCTTGAGAACTTTCTCGGAGATTGCCAACACCTTCATTATCAAGAACGTTTCCCGAAATATCATATTACCCGCTTTATTCCCATTCTCATTTGGGGAAAGCAAAGTTATGGTTCTATGCTAATAAGGAAGAAATCAAGACATGGGATGAATGTTCAAAAGCCTTCTTATCAAAATTCTTCCCTATAGGCAAAACCAATGCCTTACGAGGAAAAATCACAAATTTTTCGGCAGTGAGAAGGGAGAATCAATTCGAAGCATGGGAACATCTAGAAGAATACATATCGATTGCTCCCATCATGGAATAGAAGATTGGTTACTCCCGCAAGGTTTTTATCATGGATTATCAAGAAAAGCTCAAGAGCATTTGGATGCAATTTCTTTGGAGGATCATTTTTGTCACTCACTCTTGGGAAAATTTCAAGCACTTATGGAAAAGATATCGTAAAACCAAGGTGGTCCCAAGAAAGCACTCAACACTCCCATCAAATTGAAGAAATACCAAAAGAAGTAAATGCAAAGTGTCAACCAAGATGGATGTGTTATTAAATTGGCTTGAAGAAAGAGCCAATTACAAGAAGGATCGTCAGGCTTTACAAGACTATATTGATTCAAAGATCGACTCAAGTCTCGCCGTTCACAATTCCAAAGTACAACACAATCAAAACAAGGATGGAATTCGCAACCCCGATCCAATAACCAAGGTAAGTACCAAGGTAATATTCCCAAACAACCATCTTTAAGAGAGTTAATTAATGAGCAAGCTAGAATTAATGATGATTTTTCTAAGAAGCTTGTTGCTAATGATAAAGTTTTAGAAGATATAAATCTCAAGATGGATAATTTCTCGGTTGCTTTAAAAAAGAACAGTTTGCTTACAATAAAAAGATAGAATCACAAATAGCAAAATTGTTTCTTTGCTACCGCTAACCATGAGCGGTACACAATGTCACGACTAGACGTGGTAAGTCCACGCCAGCGTGATCCACCGCACCCGGGAAGAACAATAGAAAAGCCGGTGAGAGCACCACCAAGAACACCAATGGTACCCCAAGTACCAACGTAAGAAGAAAAGGATGATGAAATAGAGATTTTGCCTCGGGACCCACATGTGATGAAAGACTTTCATGACACAACCTTCATACCATATCCCGTAAGACAACGTAAACCCCAAGTGGATGATCGGTTTGGAAAATTTGTAGAGGTAATTCAAAAGCTATACATCAATATCCCTCTACTCGATGCTATACAAGTCCCTACCTATGCAAGGTACCTTAGAGATATTTTGAACAAGAAGAGACCATTACCCACTATGGAGGTGATCAAGTTAACGTAAGAATGCAAAGTGAGGCCATCCTCAATGAACTACCAAATAAGAAGAAAGATCCTGGATGCCCTACCACAGGGCCGTCCCGGAGAAATTCGAGGCCCAGTACGAAACTAAAAAATGAGGCCTACTAGCCTATAAAAAATAGGGCTAAATGTATAATATGACGTAGTATGTAGTACATTGTAATAAAAAATATCAATAATGATACCTATATTGCATAATCTTTACTTAAATAGCATCATTCTTTTTAGTGTTCTTTGAAAAGAAGTCTTCAATGATATAGCTGAGATTGGGCTAATTCCTCTATTCTTTGTTTTTTTCTTACCCTTCTCGCGAACCCGATTCAAATTTTCTAGAACAATTTGCAGAAGACATGGCTTCAATCTTTAAACACTATTCCGGTAAGTGTTTAGATGAAAATATCAAGGCTATGGCAAGGCGGTAGTAGGAGACATGTAGACTGGAGAGACCTAAGTCCGGGCGCGGGAATTAGGAACGGAATTGGCAAGCTAATTGGGGACAAGATGACATGCAGTGGCGCGGCCGCCAATAAACAAGTCATTTTCTATTGCGTGCCACCGTAATAGCCTTGTTAATTAATGGGAAAAGGGTAAGCTGCTGCGTATATATGTAAGTACTCTATATTTGGAGGCCCCCGAGATTTGGAGGCCTGCGTGGTCGCTCATGCCGCACATGCGTAGGGGACGGCCCCCCCACCATTGATTGCTCCATTGGAGACCAATATTTTGACAACGCACTTTGTGATCTTGGAGCAAGTGTCGGTGTGATGCCAAAATCCGTCTTTGACAAACTCGAGGCACAAGATCTAGTCCCAACTTCAATTTCTCTCAAGAACTAGCGAGATCAATCCATCGATATCCATCGGGGAATTGCCAAGAACATACCAATCAAAATTAGAGGATTCTTCGTACTGTGGACTTTGTAGTCTTGGATATGCAACCAGATTCACGAGTTTCGATCATTCTCGGAAGACCTTTTTCGAGCACGACTAACACACACATTGATGTCACAAATTTGGGAAATCACATTCAACCTAAATGGAAAGGAAGAGAAATTTGCTTTCAAACCAAGACCGAACCTCGCTCTTAAGTAGATATGATTGAAAAAGAAGATTTACCATCACCATCTCGAATACGGAGAATGCACCTGATAATTAAAAGGATTAAAGAGTCTAGTTCGTGGACTTTAAACTACTTAACCCTCACCGAAGGTATGTCAAGAATTATCCTTAATTTCTTTTATACATCGAGAAAATCAAATGCCCCATATAAATAACTTTGTGGAGTGTTAAAACCCATGAAAATATTTATTGTGGTAGCCCAAAAATATTTATTCTTGCATTTCCTATATTTATTTCCCTGCATTTTATATCAAAATACCAAAAATATTTCATCTAGTGGAGGACCCTACTTGTCATACACTCAAATTATTATTCCACCTAACTTGGACAAGATATATCCCACTCAAAACCTCCACCTACCTTCATTCACTTTGCCCCGCATGCTTTTCCAATAAAACCCACCTAACTCGATGCACCTCGAAGCAAGTAACATGCAAAGCATGGAGGAGAGGATAGACGGGGCCCACCACCGGGGCGCCGCCTCCACCAATCGGGGCGGCCGAGGCCTCTCTCTCTCCCCTATAAAAACCCACATATCCTCGGTTTCTCTTCACCTCCTCATTCCAGAGCTTCGGTTCCACTTCGAGATTCATAGTTCTTCATTCCTTAGAGCTTTGGCTTAGTTGAGAGAAGAGAGAAAAGAGAGAAGAAGGAAAGAAGAAGTAGTTCTTGAGTAGTAGCTAAAATCTTGAGAAAGAGAGAGAGAGTTTTTAGAAAGAGAGCAAGAAGAATTAGAGGAAATGCTGTCCTAGTAACCAAGCTAGATTAAAACTTTGCTAGGGAAAGTTCTGTCAAAATAAAACCAATCAAGTATTATCTTTTTGGACGACTAACCCCTGGACTACTAACTTTGGACAGCTAACCCCCGATTACTTTCTAACCTCTCTACTATTATTTATTTTGTTTTGTGATTGCTTTGTGCTAACCCCTATTTTTCTAACCCCCGCTTCTAGTACTTGTCTTGCTTTGTTTTGTTTTTGTTTCGTGATTGTTTTTGCGGGATGAGTTTCTTTGGATTTGGCCGAAAGTTCAAGTGCTTAGAGAAAGATGGCTCCTCATCAAGAGCCCAATCAGAGATGAGCTTTGGGACGTAAGCTCCACCAACTAAGATCCTTATGACCGACAATGATCTTGGGTTACATAGTGCGTAAGAGCGGCAAGGTACAAATACATGAAGAATCGAACTTTCATGCACACGCCGGTGCTAGACCCCGATTTCATGCATGAGATAGGTATGGCTTCGAATTTAACACAATCTTCAATATCATGGGGTGGCAGAATTTTTGGGAATTAATGAGCAAGGCTCTAGGTTGTTGACCCTTGAATTTTTCTCGCACTTTGCGCGTTACTAATGAAGGGATACACTTTAGACTCTTTAAAGAACAACATTCTCTTAGCCGGAGGGGTCCGAACAATGCTCTTGGCTTTGAACCCTATTGCGTTATTTTCGCTAGATGAAGCTCGCCCGATTTTTTAACCACTTGACGGTTTGGAAGGATCTTTTCGACAAAGATTCCTTCCAGATGCCAAAAGCCAATGACTTGCACATACCTACCCTCCGCTTTTTCCACAAATGGATGTGTTTTACTTTGTTCCCAAAGAAGGACACTAGAAGTGTTAGATTGGGAGACTTGCAATTAATGTACGCTATTATTAAAAGAAGGAAAGTCTCCCCTGTTATCCTCATGGCACAACATTGGCTTAACATACCCAAATTGGTAGGAACAATAGAGTGCACCTCACTTATCACTAGAATTGCAAACCATCTTAAAATCTTGGAGGATGCCTCTGTTCCTTTTATAGAAAAAGAACAGGCATTGATAGGCTACCCATATTTCAAACAAGCACACATGGTGAGAAGGGAAGGAAGTATTTATATTATGAAGCACCCGGCTATTGGGGACATCCAGTTACCTGACCTGGATTTTGCCCTTTATCATGCACAATCCTTCTTGCTGAATGTACATGCACAACCAGTAAACATACCAAGGACCATGCCACAACGCCAAGCAACTGCACATGAACCAGTGTGGATGGGCGCAGATCCAACTCCACAAGGAGCGCCTTACACGGGATATCGATCGGAGCCAACCAGGGCCTTCCCATGCCCATTACGACCGGTTCCGCAAGAAAGCCCAAATGACCAATCCCGGAGATCCACGCCGCGAGGGCCATCCTCGTGATTACGAACCATTTCGCGACTCTTTTGCGGGTTTTGGACAACCGTAAGCACAACTTCTCCAAGGGATCTACACCAATCGTTCAAGGGATTCAAAGCAGACCGGACCACCCACATCTAGGAACAGAGAGCATGGAATGCTAGAACTGATCAGAGCATCTCCAACATCCAAGAAACACTAGGGTACCACACAGACCAGTTGCACACCTACACAGGAAACAGGCATGGACGTCACCGTTAGAACACCCACATCAAGATCAAGCTTGGGGAAGGCTACCCCCACTCAACCGAGGTAAGTCTCAACCACTGGTATTTATCTATCTATTTATTTTCTATTTACTATATTTGAGTTTGTTTAAGGTTTGCTAAAAAAATGATGATGAAAAAAAAATAAAATAAAAAGAGTGTGTACAAAAGTTTCCTTTTAACTTTGCTTTCAATAAATAACAAGAGCTAGACAAATTATCTGTTTGGAAATGATGAATAGTTCTTTGTGTTTTACTTTCTTGGAAATACCTAGCATTGGTTTAGAGTTCTCCCAATTTATGGACACAAATTTGTTTAAATCAAAAATTTGCCTTGAACTTGAAATTTTATGGGAGCATACATCTAAACTAATCTAAGTTATTGACAGATATGATATGAGAAAGTCGAGCTACTATTTATCTTGTTCCTAGTGACACTAAATTCGGAGATTTGATTGTGAAAATTCTAAAATCATTACATGATGAGTTTCCTACATGACGAGAGTTTCAAAATTCCTACCACAGCCAAATACATGATTTTAGATAGGAAAACACCAATATTTAGGCTACTTGCTTTGCATTGAGTTTTGGCAACCTCTCGTGATCCTTAGGAACTTGTCATACAAAATCCACACTCCACATAAATACTACTTCTAATCAGGAAGTAGACAATCGCCTTTTGCTAGCCTTCATGAAAATGTTTTACTCCTACCCTTGGAGTAAACACCAAAAATATTCTCCTTCTATGATTCTAGAAACCCCATTCATGCTCCGTGTATTTCATTCATTATCTCTCAAATATTGTTGACAAAAAAGAAACTTGGGGCAATGCTAAAAAAAAAGAAAGGGGAGATGAAGAATGGACAAGTGTCCTACGGGCGAGTAGAGCCTACCTCCCTAAAGAAAGAGGAATAAAGAGAGTTGAAAAAAAATGGACAAGTGTCCAATGCGAAAAACAATGGGTACTTAGATGCCCTCTGAAAAAAAAATAAAAGAAAAAAAAAGCTAGCCCAAGTTTTCTTTGTCTCCTCAAATTTCCAAAAGAGAGATCAATTTCTAAAAAAGGGAGCATAGTAGAATTAGGATTACATTCCATCTTCATAATATATCCACCTCACATACATACATCCCATACACCTACATTGTATGACTTGTTCTTTTGGATCCATTGTTTGACTTTACAATATATGCTTTGCAAGTATGAATAGGCTGTCTCCCACCTATGAGCACCACATATGAAACTTTAGAAGTAGGGTGAGAGAAGGCATAGTAAAACTGCCATGTCCCACAAAAACCACATACTTTAAGAGAGAAGGCATCACATCATTGCCTTGGTAAGGATCCAAAAAATACCACATATGAGAGACTTGAAAGGGTCATACAATGGAAACTCGAGTTTTATTTTGAAAATATGGAAAACCTGCAACAGAGGTGAATCCAAGAGCTTGAGACATAATACTTGACTAACTTGTTCTATCTTTCAATCACCCAAGATTTTAGTGCATATAAAAGCCCCATATTTTTCAGGTAATATAGGTGAATTGGAAGGTTAGAATGGTTTCACCCTTTCTTGGAGAAGAACTTTTTACCAATGATCATGTGAATTAGTGAGGAGATCAAACATAGTAGCAACTCGATCCGTTGTCAAGTTTGGCTTTGCTAGGGACTAGCAAAGGTTAAGCTTGGGGAGCTTGTTGACATCTCTTATTGAATACTTTTATATGTCAACTAAATATGAAATAAGGCCATAAAATGAATATCCACATAGACATAGGGCTTATACTAACAATTTCCACGAGTTTTGTTGAATTATATATTTTTAGGGATTAAATAGGAAAAGCCTAGAGATTTGAAGCCATATAACACAAAGACGTATCAATGACGTATCTCAACTTGAAACCCACGTAAGAACATTTCAGAAGACACCGGAGACAACACGAAGAGGCCGGGACCCACCCGTAGTGTGCCGGCGTGCCGCGGCCGGTCGAGGGGGCGCCGCTCGGGCCCACGTCGCCACACCCAACTATGTCGGTTCCAAACCGCCTATGAGGAGCAATCTAGTCCATCAATAAAGGTCGGTTTGATCCAAGGGTTGTCTGCATTGCACGGGGCCATATAACAAGACCCCACGACCTTTCGGGTGAAACCCTAACTCATTGTAATTCATTATCAAGTCATTCAAGCCCAGCAGAAGTAGAAGAGAGCTTCTCCACGGAGATTAGGGTAGCTACTTGTCTAGTTCTAGTTCTTCTAGTTCTAGTTCCTCTAGTTAGATTAGCAAGTCGATTCAAATAGAGTTGGGTGTTGCCAACCCAGATTCTCGATCTTCAAGTCATTACGGTATTATCTTGTATCCATGACTTTATTCTATTTCAATATTAAGTGTTGGTTTGCTATGTTCTCAGTTTATTCTAGTAGTATATTTGATATGGTCATGATTAATTGTGAGTTCATGTATCTATTCATAGAGCGCCTAATTCAAATCTCAAGAGGGTTAGGTGATAGAAATAATTATGTAAGCATAGTGCTTAGATATGATCTATCTGTGGATGCATCTTATAACTGGGTTGTGTGGTAGATCGCGGGTGTGACATTCTGTTGAGTCCTTTGGAATCCATCCCCTCGGTTATAAGACTAGTTGAACATGGTTTTAGGGATTATCTTGTTTTGTTCTTGGTTCTCCTCATAAATCTTCGTGGATGCATAGATTCATGTTTGTTATCTTTGTATATGATGGTATATGACCTAGGGTAGATGTTTGACTTAGTAGATTTAATGCTATATAAGAATTCCGTCTCCTAACGTAAGTCCACGTTAGTTTGAGTAGTGAGTAGTCTATACCTACATCTCTGTGTGTTAACTTTGCCTTTGATTATCACTTATCATATCATTATTGGCTCACCCTCGCTAAAGTAGTGTTAGTGACCGAATCTCTCATAAGTATGCTAGCTAATAATCGTATCAGCCATCCTTATATTCCTCTCTGTGGTAGAATTATAAATGATAAACCTGGATCCTCCTGGTGAAATGTGACAAGTGTTATTTTATCCGCGGCGCTGCGGATAATTTAATGATAGATATATTTGTTTTAGAGAAGATTGCAAATCAAAGCACAATCACATGTAGCACATATAACATTTCTAGCATTACTGCCGGGATGACAACCTAGCCTATGGTAAAGCTATGAGATGGAGAAACACCGAGTGCCTCCGGCTCATATGGCCTTAGGTGAGATTAACTCCACTTATTGGTTGTAGTGATGTTAAGAAGCACCAACAACCACGTGATTTTGATTCGAGAGGTCGCCAAGAAGAGCTCGTAATGAATGGCACTCTCAGTCTCTCGGTATGTGGTATTTGTGGATCCTCACTAGGCATTAATATTTGCCTTCTCTCTTGTATATATATGGTATTTATGGCACAAGGCTAAGTATTAAGCCTTTATAACTTACTCTCTCTCTCTAAATATGGCTTATGTGGGGTTCATAGGAGTGACACTCTTAAAATAATATTGCATATCTACAAAGGATATATATCTATAGTTCAAACAATGGATCCATAGAGAGTTCAGCCAATCAAGACAGGTATAGCATGCATATGGAATATGGTGGATAGGTGTATATTTGGTGGCTAAAACAAATTCTACGTTTACTCCTTTGATGATAAGACAAATCTCTCTTTTGGAACTTGGAAACTTTGAGAGAACTTTGGGTTGCATGCTTTTCTTTTCTTTCTTTTTAGAGAGGCGGGCATCCAAGTACCCATTGTTTTATTGTGGACACTTGTCCTTTTTACTCTCTTTCTTTTCTTCTTTTTTTTTTTTAGGGAGGTAGGTGTTGACACCTGTTATAGCATAATATTACTAGTCAACTAAACATAAATAAGGGCTTAAAATGAATATCAACATAAGTCTAGGGGTCTAACTAACATAATTCCATGACTTTTGGTATTCCATGACTTTGCGAGGGACTGAACAGATAAAAACAGATAAGAACGGTGAGAAACCGAAGAGTTTACATCTCATACGATGACAAGACTTGACCGTGAAGTAACTCAACCCAAAATGTGGACAAAAACACTCTAGATGATACCGAGAAGACATCGGGAGGAAGGAGATCACGTTGTGATCTTGACCCCTGGCGATCGCCAGGATTAACCACGACGACCGCCAGGTGGGTCCCACCTGTTGGCCTCAGATTTTTATGTCGGTTTACTACCGACCTTGAGGTTGTATCTACACCGTTATTGAAGGTCGGTTTGATCCAAGGGTCCCCTCGTTCATCGCCGAGGGCTATATAAGAAGACCACACGACCCCGGGGCTAAACCCCTAATTCATTATCATTCAAGATCAATAGATCCGAGACCTCGAGTCTCCCTCTAGGTCTAGACAACTAGAACTAGAAGAGTTAGCATGCAAGAAGGGATTAGATCTAGATAGATCTAGTCTTTAGAACAAGAGAGATAGAGAGAGGGAAGGGACTGGAGGAGGTGCTTAGGCCTGTCGGTGCTACCTCCACAACTTGTACCTCGGTGGAAGTTAACCTACACTTGGAATTACTTGGTAATCTACTTCTTCTTTTAGTAAGTAATATTGTTTATAATTATTGTTATTGGTCTCATGAGTCTCTTTTGAGTACTTTAATCCTGGCGCCTAGATTAGAGTAATATTCGTAGTGCAAACATGGTGTTTGGACTCGGATATCTCGTTAGATGCACCCTACCTTCCGGAGCGTGGTAGTTCGTGGTAGTGACAGGTACCATTGATTCCTTTGGAGTCCACATCCCGTAGGATAGGCCAAGTAGGACCCCATTTGCTAGAGGATTGCACATTTCGTCCCCTCGCTTTCCTTTGAGTAACGTTCCCATAAGGATAATACAAACATGGCTTACCAAGATAAGAATTAGATATCTTAGTAATCCTTTTCGCTATCTCAACCTTCTTAAGTCTTGTGCTACTCACGGGTTAAGATTAGATCGTAGTCTCCCTCACCCGTTTCCCGTGGATTCGATATTAAAACCCTCTCCGGGTGAAGTGCTCACCGGTATCCGTTAAACTGCGGATTATACAAATTTATAAATATTTCTATAGGCTTAGCAAATACCAACAAGTAGGCTCTACTCGCCCGTAGGACACTTGTCCATTTTTCATCTCCCCTCTTTACTCTCTTTTTTTAGCAAAGAACCCAAATCTCTTTCCATCGATAAACTTTTTGAGAGATATCAACAAAGATATTTTTGGAGTAAATAAACATGGGCTTCTAGTTTGATGGGGTGTTTATTCCCGGTGTAGGAATGAAACAAGTATATGGATGTATATGTGGAAAAAGCATCGTATTGCAATCACTCCCGGTGTAGGAATAATACATATGTAATAGTGGAAGGTGTGTGTGGATGGAAACTTGTCTTTTCATGACTGAACTCCACATTGGTAACAACAAAGCTTGAACTACTCAACCCAAAGC
Source organism: Hyparrhenia diplandra (assembly GCA_015847255.1). Classification (NCBI taxonomy): domain Eukaryota; kingdom Viridiplantae; phylum Streptophyta; class Magnoliopsida; order Poales; family Poaceae; genus Hyparrhenia; species Hyparrhenia diplandra. The sequence continues at coordinate 231,614 of JADLZK010009850.1, forward strand.
AAAAAGCATATGTAACTAGAATGTTTTCCTAATCTAATGATCATAAATATGGCTTTGGTAGGAATTTAACACTCGCCAAACAAGAGCTCGTCATGAAAGATTTAAATTTTCGAAATAAATCTCCAGATATAGTTTTACAAAGGACAAGATAAATAGCATGCTCAGACTCTCTCATATCATATCCCCCAATGACCTAGACTTAGATCAAGCGTATGCTACCCACAAGTCGGGTATAGAGCAAATTTGAAAGGAGGACAAATATATCCAAAACATCGGAGGAGTTTCTAGTTAAAACAAGGTACTAAAAAGAATTAGAGTAGAGCAACTATTCATCATTTCCAAAGCAAACTTTATTCTAACACACCTTAAAAAAACATACATATATCTAAGACAAACATTTATTTGATTTTTAAACTTTATGCATCTTTTTATGTCTTTTAAAAGCAAGCAAAAGTATAAGCTAGTAATAATAAGGATAATAGGGAGATACTTATCTTGCTAACTTGGGGTGGTCTCCCCCAAGCTAGCTAGGTTGACGTGTAGGTGCTGAGATAAAGTTGATAGATGGAGGTGATGTCGTCCTTCCTTGATGGAGCATTGATGATGATGGTAATATGTTGAATTAATGCTCTACCAAGTGGTCGAACATCTCCTTTCGTCTTGGCTCATAATTCCCGTTGATGAAACTCAAAATAGACAACAAAGCTAGTGGAACTTGTTAAGCATTAGTGTTGGTATGCCTTATAGCATAATATTATTAGCCAATTAAACATGAAATAAGGGCTTAGAATGAACATCAACATAAGTCTAGGGGTCTAACTAACATATTTCCATGAGTTTTGGTATTCCATGACTTTGCAGGGACTGAACAGATAAAAGCAGATAAGAACGGTGAGAAACCTAAGAGTTTGCATCCCATACAATGACAAGACTTGACCGTGAGGCAACTCAACCCAAAAAGTGGACTAAAACATTCTAGAAGATACCGAGAAGACACCGGGAGGAAGGAGACATGGTTGTGGCATTTGGCGTTTGTTAACGCAAACATAGGTATAACTTGCAAGCGCATAGATACCGTTGTAGCTTTCACCCAAGAGTATTCCTAGGTATCGTATTTTCCTCAGGGAAGCAATGGTTAAAGAAGTTGATAGCTAACCATCATGTATCGCTAACTAATATACCGACTAAACTAAAGTGGGGGTAAAAGATAGAACTAGAGTTTTAGGTAAATGACACACAAAGGAGAACATCATAAAGGATAGCAGAATAGACATGCTAAGCTGGGAGGATAACACGGGAGTTCAAGATTCCTATTTACTTCTCCATTACTATGGTTCTTTTCTAGAGCAAACCAAAGGGGTTAACTAAGTAGAGGGTTAAGCATAACAATCACACCAAGTCACTTGAAACACGGTACCTTTCCGATTCTCGAAAAAGCGGGAAGCGTAATCGGGAGAAGGCCGCTAAAAGCTCTACTGAAAACACCAACCTAGCACGTGGTGGAATACAAAGGCATGGTCGGAGCTGTCACCTCAGGGGCTACCACAACTATCCATAAGATTGGGCGCAATCTCAGGTAACCTCTAGCCTAGACTCCACGTCTACGCTAGCGATTACGAAACTAGTCTCACGTGAAAACTAGAACCTTCGGTAGAACGGAGATCCCATGCATGCCAAGGTATAACTACTACACTTAACCATACTCTAATTAATCACTAAGGTAAACTTAGATAACCATAAAGAATAATTCAGTAATAAGAGAAGATAAATATATTGAAAGTGCAAGAGTCTTACAAAAGAGCGATACAAGATTATACCGATCCTCCGAGGACTCCTCCGGAACTTGAGCATCTCTCCCTAACTCCCAACTAGGCTAGTACTACAATACTACATCTTGAAGGTATGGTGGTGTTGCTCCTTGGTGGTGTTGTGAATGAGAGGGAGAGAGCCTCCTTTTATAGGTAGAGGAGAGGGGGGCTCTTTGGAAGATGTCCATCCCCACATGGAAGGTGCAAAACCGACCTCCTATGGCGGTTTCAATATAATATTTGAACAAAGCACCCCCTGGAACCGTCATGTGCATGGCGGCATGCAACCGCTAGAAGAAGGGCGGTTCGATTTGGCGGGATCGCCGGTTCGGCCGGAGTGGCCGATCCGGCCGGGCTGGGCTGGCCCCGCTCATCCACGCCTTCTTTTGGTGGGCTTGTGGGCCGGCCTAGATCCGTACTTTAGGGGTGCTTTGGTCCATCTCGTTCTCGACTTGGGCCTATTGTGTTGCACTTATTAGTTGGCGTGTTTTCGAAGTGCACTTTTGTTGTACTTTGGCGTATTCTCACTTGATTCCATGTATTTGTCCCGCAAAACATATTTTCTCGAATACAAGTGGAACTTGGTGTTGGTATACCTTATAGCATAAAATATAGAGGTTTTTAAAATAAAAATAAGGGCTTAAAATGAATATTAACATAGTATAGGGGCTTGACTAACATGATTCCACTAGTTTTGGTGAATTATATATTTTTCGGGGATTAAACAGAAAATGCCTAAGAGATCGCAAGCCCTACGACATAAAGACGATATCGTGGACGTAACCCAATGTGGAACCTACACTAGAACATTCGGTAAGAGACCGAGAGCACCCGAAGGAAGGTGGGGCCCACTGACAGAGCCGAGCGGCGGCGGCCTTGAGGCTGGCGGCGGCCGCCTCGGTGGGGCCCCCCGTCGACCTCCCATTCAAGGTCGGTTCAGACCGCCTATGAGGAGCAATCTAGTCCATCCATCAAGGTCGGTTTGATCCAAGGGTCGTCGTGCATCCTCCGGGGCTATATAACAAGACCCCCGACCCACGGGTGAAACCCTAATTCATTCTCATTCATTCGAAGTCATCCTACTCCAAGTCAAAACCCTAAGCCCTAGTTCCACCATAACCAGAGCAATAGCTATCTAGGCTAGTTCTAGAGGAAGTCAAGTATTGTCTTGAATTCTCGATTGTCAAGAAGTAGCGGGAGCTGAGCTTCTCGTGGCTTCTCTCTTGTATTCATCATTGTAAGTATTTAGTTAGAATACAATTGCTATGACTTTATTCTATTTAATGATTATATTCTTATTTATATGTTTCCATGCTTATTATGATTATATATTTAGTTTAGTATGTTTGTCTTTATATTCAAGCATGGAGTCGTATAGCGCCCATGTAGAGGGCTACTATATGGGTGGTCGACAATGTGTAAACGTGGTGTTTATACAACGTTTGTCTGCGACATCACCCTATATTCCGGGATGTGTGGTAGATCGTGGATGTGATACTCCCATTGAGTCCTTTGGAGTCCACCCCTCCGAATGTAGGGCTAGTTGAACTTTGTTACTATGGTAGGTTGGTTTTGTTCCTAATCTTCCTTAGTAATATTCACCATGTGTAGATATAATGCTTTCATACAATGATGACTAGATGTATTGCACTAATTGTAGTATGCATTGACATGTAATTAGGAGTAACTTAGGAATATTCCATCCTATTCTACCTATACCATGATATTTAGCCTGTTATGACACCATCTAGTGGCACACTATTATCTTTGACTTGGAATGTTATTATCATTATTATTATTATCATTATTTATCTTTACCTTGTGACTTACCTAGTTTGAGTTTAGTATGATGCATATGGTTTACTCTACATTACACCACTTTGCAAGTGAATCAATATTAAATCATCAACCTACCCATAGCTTACCCCTCTCCTTTTCGGTAGAATATAAATCACGATACCGGATAGACTCACGGTGAAGTGCTACAATTTGGTAATTCTATTCTATGCGTGCTTGCGGATATGCGTAATTATATTATTATTGCAAGAGTTTCAAGTGTCATATAAAGAATATCCGTTCACGCATTTCTTTTAGCGTTGTGAGCTAGGGTGACAGACTAGTTTTCAGTAGGCAATGCTAGAATGTGTGGTACAACTTTTTGTGCCTATCGTGGTGAGATTAACTCCACCATCGATAATGTTACAAAGTCATAAACCATAACTAATTTCGTCTAACTTTATTAACTCTCCGATCTGACTTTTTATTGGAATGTGAGATTAACTCCACATCCAAGCTAACTTATTAGATAGATACCATTTATACATTTCTAGCGCCGCCCTAGATGTGGATCGTGTTAGAGATGTCAACAAGCATTTCGGCGCTTTTCTTCGAGGAAGGAAGGGTGCTAGCCAAACCTAAACACACATACATGGATAGATTGATATCACTTGCATCACGTAATGTATCGAGGACCCATTATCAACTACTCAAACAAAGCTTACCCTTGTTTGTCTACTTGTTTTTGATCTTATGCGGGGTAAATGAATGAATTGGAGTAACCGTCCAGGATAATTATATAGACGATCTAGAAGTATTAATCGGAAGGGCAAGATCCAAACTTAGAAGGGCACCAACACCCCCTCGATTCGGACGTTGATCGATCGGGCGAGCCTATCACCGGTGTTTGAGGCTATGGTCGATAAGACGCTTCGTGAGTTTTTCGCTCCAACTACGGCCAATGTTCGCGACCTTTGGACGGGAAGTTGAGATTGAGATCGAAGTTTGAACTCAAGCCCGGACTTATTAACATGGTGCAAGCCCGGCTAGTTTTGCGTAAAGGCACACGAAGATGCTAGTGCTCATCTCCAACACTTCACGGAGATTTGCGGCACTTTCACCATCAAAGATATACCAAGAGATGCAATCCTACTGCCGCCTTTTCCCATTCTCACTTTTGGGGAAAGCGGCGATGGTTCTACGCCAATAAAGAAAAGAATACGTCATGGTCACTTTGCTCTCTTTGCTTTCCTAGCAAAATTCTTCCCAATTGGCAAGACCAATGCCTTGAGGGAAAGATTTCAAATTTCCAACAACAACATGATGAATCTGTCCCGAAGCGTGGGAGCGCTTCCAAGAATACATCTCAGAATGTCCACACCACGGGATGGAGAAGTGGTTACTCATGCAGACTTTCTATCATGGGCTCACTACGAAAACCGTGAGACAATAGATCTTTGCTGGCAGGAGGTGCTTTCCTTTCACTTACAATCTCCAAAGCTACAGAACTTGTGGAAAAGATAGCTTCCAACCACGGTTGGAATGAAGATCGCCCAACCATAGCAAGAGAACAAGTGGAACGCACCCGGTGAAAAGAGGTAGACATGCTTTATCGCCAAAATGGACCTTATAATGAAGAAACTTGAAGATAGAGATCCTAAACCAAGGATTGTCATGCAATTCGACTCGCATGACTTGTGAAGAGTGTGGCAACACCGGCCACATGGGCAAGAATTGTCCAGGAAATAAAGAGGAGGTACATTATATCAATAACAACAACAACTACCGTCCTCCACGGAATCTTAGATGGAACCAACAGAGGCCAAGCTCCCAAGGTAACTTCCAAGGTAATTATCAAGGTAATAACTTTACTAGTTTTAATCAACCTTCTTTAAGAGATTTAGTTTTAACCCAAGGAAAAGCTATGGAAAATTTAGCTAGAAAATTAGCTTCCAATGATAAAATGTTAGAAACTATAAATAATAGAATGGATAGTTTTTCTTCAAAGAATTAAAACTCAACATAGCTTTAATAAAATGATAGAGGATCGGCTTTCTAGATTGGCAAATTCTATGGAACTAACCTATTGTTGACACCTCTCTTAAGCTATATTTTTATGTGTCAACTAAACATATAACAAGGTTATAAAATGAATAAAAACATAGAATAGGTGTTTTACTGACACAGTTCCACGAGTTTTGGTGATTTATATCTTTTCAGGGACTTAACAGGTAAATGCCGGAAAACTCAGAGAAAACCCCCCAAACAATAAGAAGATTTACCAATGGAGAATTTCGACCCGAAAAGTGAACTAAAACATTCTAGAAGACACCAGAAGACACCGAGAAGGCGGACACTGGCTCCATCTTTGTGGCTTTGGCGGCCGCCGCCCAGGATCGGCCGGCCGCCGGGTGTGGGACCCACAGTCAGCCTCATCTTCCAAGGTCGGTTCCAAACCGACTTTGAGGTTGTATCTACACCGTTGTTGAAGGTCGGTTTGATCCAAGGGTCAGCATTCATCGGCCACAACTATATAAGGATGATCCTACCTCTGGCCTTAGGCATGAAAATCATTATTCATCATACTCAGCTCTGATCATAGCTAGAGCCATACCTCTCTAATTAGAAGAGCTAAGATCAAGTTGAGAGAGATTAGTAGAAAGTTGAGAGATAGATCAAGGAACTTAATTAGAGTTCTAGATCTGTTCTTGAGAGATAGAAAGTAGAGTTGAGGAGAAGTAAGGAGAAGTACCGGATTTGTCGGTGACTCTCTACGCTTGTACCTCTGGGATCAAAGGCTTCATTGCACTTGATCTTGAGACTTCTTTGGTGGATCAACCTTATATTTGAGTAAGTTCACTTATTTATATTTCTTTCGGTTTATGACTCATTAGAGTACTTTGATTCTTGTCGCTCTTGAATTGAAGTTGTTTTCCCTAGTGCAAACGTGGTGTTTGGACTAGATAACTCATAAATACACCCTACCGCTTAGGAGCGTGGTAGATCGTGGTAGTGACTAGTACCATTGATTCCTTTGGACTCCACTTCCGTAGGATAGGACACGTAGGACATAGTTCTTTGGGGGAATAGTAAGTTTCGCCCTTACTTTCCTTTGAGTACATCCCCATTAAGAAATATCTTTAAGCCTTACAAGGATATAAACTAGACAACCATAGAATTCTTCTCACCTTTTATCCGAACTCCTGTTCCTTCCTATTATCTCGGGGATTAGTTTTGTCTCATTATTTGTCATACCCGGTTTTAAGAACAAAACCAGATACACACCATATGTGAGCCCAGGAAGTCAAAACTCACATATAGTCACAATTTAAGAAAATATCAAAACATAATGCTTAATAAATAACAAACTTAATATAAAAAGATAACCTCAAAAGTGCGTACAACGGACAAACACTCCGATCTTTGGGATGAAGCCTCCACTCCCCACAGGGGACTAACCGACTGGTTGATCACAAGCCTGACTTCTTCAAACCTCTAGCACTCAGGCAAACTTCCTGGTTTGAGTAGGAAATTGCAAGAATGAGTCCATGTCAAACTCAGCAAGAATAGTAAGGCAATATCTACCCAAACCCATGATCATTATAACATAATAATGTAGAGCATAAACAATAAATTATGGACTGTTAAACAAACATAGGTCATCATCTTAATGCAAAGGTTCCAAGGCCGCTCATGACCGTGAGCACGGCTGATATACCAGTTTTACTCTGCTTTGAGAGGTGTACACTTTCACTTGTGAGCCGTGGAATTGCCCTTTTCGCCGGGGTGATCGGCCCCTTAACCCTCTTCCTAGGACGGTCGGCGGGGTTCACTATGAAGTCTTTCAAAGGTTCATCTAACATGCTAGGGCCGCTAGTTCGTCAGACATAGGACCCACCCTTCCTATGTGGCACATAACTTCATGACCTATACTCACATATTACGGGATAGGGGCATACTATATCAATTCTGCACTTGCCAACTTGCTAGAGGAATGATCTCTAAGGAACTAAAGTTAGAGCCATGTAACTCTCATAGTTGTACTATAATACCGGATTCGCTAAAGCGAGATAAATCCCTTTGTTATTAAGAGTCATTTTAATGTTCATGGCAAAACATACATTAAGTTATATGATCATGTTTACCATAAAGTAAGAAATTCCTAAGCTAAACTTGCCTTGATCAAAGGAGTGTTGCTGCTGGTCCTGGTCTTCAAAATAACCTTGGTCTCCCTCGAACGGCTCACCGTCTATTCCAATCAACACGCAACAACATACAAGTGCATCCATGCAATCACACACGAAGCAAACAAGAGATATCATGAGAACGGTACACCAACAGCAATTAAATAACTTAAAAAGGTTATAAAACAAAAGTACGGATCACTACGATCACAGAGACGCTGAATTTCAACCGAAAACGGATTTATAACGGCGAAGATATGCAATTTACAAGGTTTACATGATTACACTAATAAACTAAATATGATCACGAAATTTAAAAGTTGGAAACCTACTGTACAGTGGCAAAAACATCTAGATTACGAAATTACGAATTCAACGCAATTTGAACGGTTCAAATCTGATTTAAAATGAGAAAGATATAGACATTTGAATGAAATGGCGATTCTGTAAATAGACGGAACTTGATTTCAGAATAAAAAACAAATCGGATATCACTTGTTTAAGCCTGCAGGGATCTGGATGCAATTATCTATAGACGACTGGGATTCTTTAACAAGATTACAACCCGAAAGGGTATCGAGTGTTTCTGGCCGCCGGATCACGAACGGACGGCCGGGATTTGGTCGGGCTCAAGGGAGGCGGCGCTCCGCCGGAAGAAGACAGGCGCGGCGGCGGCCATGGCCGGCGGCGAGGGACCTCGCCGGCGAACACAGAACGGGCGATTACGGGCACCAAAACAAGCGCAGCCGGTACCAAACGAACGGGGAACGAGGGGATCTCACCGAAGGCAACGAAGAGCTCCGGGGAGGATCGAGGACGGCGTGCGACGCGAAGGGGCGGACGCCGTCAAACTGCAAAGATCGGCGACACGTCGTGAGCAAACTCAAGGGGATAACCGAGTCGGGGTTGGCCTGGCAGCTTCGCAACGACGGTAAGAAACCCGGCAGCGACCTACGGTGACGAGAAGATGACGGCCTCGACGAAGCCGACGACGAGCTCGACGGCGGCAGTTCCGTCTAGGGTTACAGGCTGCTGCTGTGCTCGGCGAGTTGAGGCAAAAGAGAGACACGACGCTCTCTGCTTGGCTTTTGTAGGCACAGGTCCTCACGAATTGAAGCAATGGCGTTCAATATGGAAACGGCCGCGGCAATCAAGGAGCCTGCGTCCGTGCGTCGTTTGGAACTCGAGGTCGACGGTGAAGTTGAAGCACGGCACGTGAGCTGCGCTTGCTAAACTGAAGCGATGGCTTGCTGGCTGGGCTTTTGACGATGGCAGCCCAACCTGTTGATTGCAAGATCGAGTGGGCCGACGGCCGAGAAGGAACAAGTCAGTCAAACAAACCGACCGGGCCAAACAAATGGAGTGCCCACTTCGGCCTAATCAAGGTAGCAGGCCAGCGGCCAGGGACAGGGTGCAAGGCCACCACGGATGAACAGAATAGAGTGCCTTTTCTTTTTAATTTGAACAGCTTTCAAATATCATTTGCAAAAAGAATTTGAATACCATTTCAAATTAAACCAAAAACAGACATCACAATAAAAATGATGCACCAGCATGAATGCAACATCATGTAGCTAGGCCTTATATTTGATTTTAATTCATAAAAATTATTATTTTACTAGATTCAATGCATCACATAATTGCATAAATAAATCAAATTACCTATTTTAAAAAGATGCAAAAATTTAGGGTGTTACATTATTCTCACACCATTCTCCTGTGGATTCAATATTTAAAACCCTCTCCCGGGTGAAGTGCTCATCATTTACGTTTAAACTGCGGACTATACAAATTATAAATAATTCGTAGGATAACTTTTACCAACAAGCATTTCCGGCGTTCTTGTCGGAGAACGGTTTGCTAATTACGTGAGCTAAACTAAATCTTGTATCATATCATTAGTTTAGATTCTTCTTTTTATCTTATCTTTTTCAAAATCACTATCCAAATGGATACTACCCCTCTTTACAAATACTTGGCACCCAACGGGCAAGCTTGTAGACTGTGTTATCATCCGAACCTATCAAAACTGGATCTTATGAGTTTAAGCCCAAGGTTGATAGAGATGGTTCAAAATCATACATTCTTAGGAGAATTAGGCGAAAATCCTTTCCTTCATCTCCAAACTTTTGAGGAGACATGCAAATGCCTCCATATTGAAGGCATGTCCTCTGAAACTATCGTTGGGCGCTCTTCCCATTCTCTTTGAAAGGAAAAGCTCGCCGGTGGGTACAATAGAAATAAAGAAAGAATGGGTGGCAATTGGGAAACTTGTTTAAATGAATTTTGTGCGATTTCTTTCCCATGTCCAAACTAGTTAACTTTGGGCTCTCAATCCTATCCTCTACACAAAATGATAATGAATCTTTGAGTGCCTATTGGGAATGATATGATCTTCTTTCCAAATCTGGACCTAATCTCGCCATACCAGACCATGTTCTAATTCAACACTTCTATATTGGTCTGAATAGAAAATCTAGAAAATATTTGAACACCTCTGCGAATGGATCCTTCATTCATCTTTCAATCCACGAATGCATTCTTTGTCTTAAATAAAATAGTGGAAAACAAGGAGGATGATCCAAGCTGCGGGGAAAAGACTAAAAATAAAAGAAATAATAGAAGAAGAAAGATTATTTGAACCAATTCTTTTCCAAATTCTTTACAAACTCCGGCTAATCCGGAACCTTTAGAAGAACCAGAGGTTACTCCAATCTCTGACTTCTTACTTGATATCGAGGATGATCTCTTTACAGATTATGGAAACACCTCGAAATATCGATTAAAATCTCAGAAGACTAGAACATCACAACCTTATCCTTTAGACCCTCCCTCGATTTGACACATTTAAAAGGAACTTCTGGAAGAACTTATCTCAATCATAAGTAGCGAATGGGACGGAAGAATCGAGCTTTCCTCGATGTAATCCGTTTGGATTCACCTTCTATACCTATTCGTTTGCCAAATTGATAAAGATCCTTTTGATGCTCTTTACAATCCTATAGTGGGGATAAACATCATGGCATTATCTTTTTGCTCATGAACTTCTCAAAAACATGCCATTGAGTCCCACTACAAAATTGTTACAAAGCCCTTCGGGACAAATTATTCAAAGCTCGGGGAATTCTTTACGTCTTACCAATCAAGGTTAATAACATCATGGTACATCTTAGCTTCTATATCTTTGATATCATGGAGTTTGACCTGCGATAGGACAACCAATAGAAAGGCTTACTTTTAAAGGACAACTTGGGAGAATTAGACTTTTCGGATAGACAAAGATCTTCAATTTTCATTACCAATAGTCCAAGCCGTTCATGCTAAATCCGAGTCTTGTCCGAACCGGATCCAATGGAGGAAGTTAAAGAGGCCATTGTAGAATATTTTGTGGAATCCAATCAAGAGGATGATTCGAGAATTCTTTATTGAAGAAGAGGATGAAAATCCTACTACTTCAGAACCTCTAGATGAATTTGAGAACCCACCTAGACCTCCTATTGAACTTAAACCTTTACCACCGGGCCTCACTTATGCTTTCCTAAATCAAGATCCGAGTCTCCGGTGATCATAAATGATAAACTTACACGAAAGCAGACTCTCGCCGATAAGCGTCTTAGAAAAAAACATCGCTTGACCTTAGGCTACGCACTCGATGATTTAAAAGGAATAAGTCCCCGCTCTCTGCACTCATCGTATTCCTACAGATCGGATATACCCCCATCTATAGAACCTCAAAGAAGACTCAATAATGCGATGAGAGATGTAGTTAAGAAGGAAGTTCTTAAGTTATTACACGCAGGGATTATATATCCACGTGCCACATAGCGAGTGGGTAAGCCCTGTACAAGTTGTGCCTAAGAAAGGAGGCATGACGGTTGTTAAAAATGATAAAAATGAATTAATTTCTTAAAGAACTATTACGGGATGGAGAATGTGCATAGATTATAGAAAACTAAACAAAGCCACAAGGAAAGATCATTTTCCATTGCCTTTCATTGATGAGATGTTAGAACGATTGGCAAAACATTCTTACTTTTGTTTCCTTGATGGATATTACGGATATCACCAAATCCCAATCCATCCTAATGATCAAAGCAAAACCACTTTTACATGTCCATATGAAACTTATGCTTATAGAAGAATGTCTTTTTGGGTTATGTAATGCACCTGCTTCTTTTCAAAGATGTATGATGTCTATATTTTCTCGAAATGATTGAAGAGATTATGGAAGTTTTTATGGATGATTTTTTTACGTATATGGAAAAACTTTTGATGATTGTCTAGAAAACTTAGACGGGGTTTTGCAAAGATGTGAGGAAAAGCACTTAGTCCTTAATTAGGAAAAATGTCATTTTATGGTTAGAGAAGGGATAGTGCTTGGTCATCTTATTTCAAAAAGGGGAATAGAGGTCGATAAGGCAAAAATAGAAGTTATAGAACAGTTACCTCCCCCGTGAATATTAAAGGGATACGAAGTTTTCTAGGCCATGCGGGTTTCTATCATAGATTCATAAAAGATTTTTCACATATTGCTAGACCACTTACCGGCTTGTTAGCCAAGGATGCTCCCTTTATTTTTGATGATGCCTGTCTAAAAGCTTTTGAAACTTTGAAAAAGGCTCTTGTTTTTCGCACCAATTATTCAACCCCATGATTGGTCTTTGCCTTTTGAAATTATGTGTGATGCCGGTGATTATCTTTGTAGGGGCGATTAGGGCAAACTAAAGACAAGAAACATCATGCTATTGCTTATGCTAGTAAAACTTTGATTTGGACCACAACTTAATTATGCTACTATTGAGAAAGAGTTGCTAGCAGTTGTTTATGCTATAGATAAGTTCAGATCTTACTTGGTAGGAGCTAAAGTAATTGTTTATACTGATCATGCTACTTTGAATTATTTGCTCACCAAGAAAGATGCTAAACCTCGTTTGATAAGATGGATTTTGTTACTCCAAGAGTTTGATTTAGAAATTAAAGATAAGAAAGGAGTAGAAAATTACATTCTTTCGATCATTTGTCGAGAATGCATTTTGAAAAACCAAATGAATTGCCTATTAATGACTCACTCGGGGACGATATGTTTTATCGGATAACCCATACCGATCCCCCGGTATGCAGATCTTGTTAATTTTATGGTTGCGGGATATGTAGCACCAAGGGCGGATAAGAAGAAGCTTATGTATGAAAGTCGTCACCACTTATGGGATGAACCATATCTCTTGAGTATGCTCGATGGTCTACTCGAAGATGTGTGCTTGACGGAAGAAGGATTGCGATTATTGAAAGATGTCATTCATCACCATATGGAGGTCATTATGGGGCATTCGAGAACACATGCAAAGATTTGGCAAGCGGGATTTTTTTCGGCCAACCATGTATCAAGGCACAAAAGATTTCATCCGAAGATGTGGAGCTTGTTAGAGGCACGGAAATATAAATGCAAGAGATGCTATGCCTCTAACAACCAATCTCCAGATAGAGCTCTTTGATGTGCGGGGAATTGATTAGATGGGACCATTCCCAAAATCCGAAATTATGAACATATCCTAGTAACGATTGGATTATGTTTCAAAATGGGTAGAAGCTTTACCATGCAAAACGGCGAGATGGTAGAAGTTCAATCAAGATGTTTGAAGAAACTATATTTCCAAGATTTGGAGTACCTCGAATGGTAATTAGTGACGGAGGAAGCCACTTCATTGATAGAAGATTCCGACAATATTTATTGAAAAATGGAGTTCGTCACAATATTGCTACTGACTTATCACCCTCAAACAAGTGGGCAAGCAGAGACTTCAAATAAACAAATCAAGAACATCTTACAAAAAACAGTTGAAGAAATGGGAACTAAATGGAAGGATAGACTTAGGAAGCACTATGGGCATACGGGGACAACATACAAAACACCAATTGGAATGACACCTTATCAACTTGTCTCACGGCAAGACTGTCATTTGCCTGTAGAGCTTGAGTTCAAGGCTCTTTGGGCAATCAAGAGATGGAATATGAATCTTGATGCTGCGGAGTTCAAAAAGAAAGATGCAATTATCGAATTGGAGGAATGGAGAGAGAAAGCTTATCATAATGCCAAGATTTATAAAGAAAAGAACTAAGAGATGGCATGACAAGAAGATAAAGATAAAAACTTTCACTCCAGGAGATCAGGTATTATTCTTCAATTCCAGGGTAAAATTATTCGGGCATGGAAAACTTCGGAGCAAGTGGGAAGGACCTTTCAAGGTAGTAAATTCATCATCACATGGAGCAATGCCGTGTGGAGGTGGAAGCCGTCGCGAGCCTTTCCATCCTATTCCATGCACCTCTGCCTATATAAACAAGCCCCATCTGATCATTTAATCTCATCTTATTCATCCTCCATTAAAACCGACGACCAGCACCCCTTATTTTCACCATGAAGAACACTGAGACCCGTATGGTGGTGTGCGACCGGCCAAGGCAGCAACCAACTCATCCAACTCCATGGCCATAGTTCCATATGAGCCTAAGCCTTTAGTCATGTAGTGAATCCACCACCGTAGATCCTAAGCTTACTCGTGGGCAATTGTATGCCAAGAGCTTGATGGGCTAGCAGCGTCGTGAGATTAGCTACATCTCTAGACATTTAGACGCTCTAGAGAAGAAGAATGCAATGATAGTCGAGAAGATGGGAGTACTCGGCGTATCTTGAATAGGTGTACTAAGGATATGTAATTTTTGTTCGAGAATATAAGAGCATTCATTATATCGAGTCGAGTTATAGAGTCAAGTTATTAAGTCAATTTTACTTTGAGTTAAATTAGAGTTTCAAGTCGGTCGTCGAGTCAAGTTTTTATGAGTCAATAATAAGTTTGGTTGAATAAATAAAGAGTGCTCTTGCTTCAATAAATTGTTGATCCATTATCTCATTTTATTTTTCTATATTTCTTTTGTATATGTTTTCTTGTCTCCACCATGTTTTTGAATAAAGGATAATAAAGGATAGTGTGGGGAGAGACGATGCGAACGTCAAGAACAACGGCCCGAACACGAAAAGCAAAGCAAAACAATAAATACGAGCGATGATCCAACATGACGAAGCTCGAGACCAAGGGAGCGGCGAGCTCTGGCGGCGCTAGAGTGATCCACGCCGGCCGCCCGGCCGCCATCTCCTCTCGCCCTCCGATTTCTTGACCCTCGGTTTGATCTCGAACTTTGCTTTAGTTCATATTTTGGTTTTACGTTGCATGGTTTTTGAACCTTTTGCCGATATGCTAAATAATAAAAAGAATAAAATAAATTGATATGCTTTGTTCTAAAGATAAATTCACATAATACTTTTCATGGTTAGAATAATTGCTTTTGAAAAATAACAAAGATCCCAAGTTACTAAAAGTTGTTGTGAAATTTGAGATAGAAGTTTGATGAGAATTTAATTCTTGATATCTTTTCTCTTTTGGAGAATTTATTTGAAAATATTAAAAATGATAGCTTTACTTCATCTACGTGGTAAATGTTATATCCTACTAAAGCCGAGTTATGAATATCTTAAAACCAGCAAAAAGCTATTTACTTTGTGTTGAGCTTTGTCAAATTTTGTGACCCAAGTTGAGAGACTTATCATGCTCTAAAGATCAAGATCACGTACACTTGTTTTTGTTTTTAAATAATTATATGCTCCAATTGTTGATCTCTCTAAATTCAATAAATAATTTTTGTACAAACAAGGCATGGGCTATGCAAAAATAATATATATATATATATAAAAGGGAGATGAAAAATGGACAAGTGTCCTACAGGGCGAGTAGAGCCTACCTCCTAAAAAAAAATAATAAAGATGAAAAATAGACAAGTGTCCGAGGGTGAGAAGAACCCACATCTTTAAAGAGAGGAAATAAAAGATAAAAAGTCTAGGGTGAGAAAGAGCCCACCTCTCAAAAAGAAAAATAAAGATAGCCCATGATCTTGTTTGCAAAAATATTTATTTCAAAAAGAGAGAAGTAAATAAGAGCATAGTAGAATTAGCATACACATGCACATCTTGATCTAAGAGCTTGTCTTTCCTTGGATCCATCTTTGACATTGCAAATACATGCAAGGTAAGTATGCTACATCCTTGACAAACCTGAAACTCAGGATACTGACTTACTAGAAGTAGGATGTTGTTTACATATGCTTTGTGAGGATCCAAAAATACTACATGTATATATATTTATTGAGTGATTTGAGAGTATCACGGAAGAAAGAAGTAAGCTATGTTTCTTTTCAAAAATCATTGCAAAAACTCAATTTGAATTGATTGAAGGAATAAGGTACTCTAATATCAACTGTCTTGTTTCTCAACTACTTAAAGTTCTTGATAAGATTAATAAAATATAAGTTTGACCATGAAATTGTTTTATGCTTGCTATATACTTGTCTTGCGACTTTGTTATAACCATCCTTTTTATCGAGGCAGTAAAAGCCTAAGTGTGGGGAGCTTGTTGACACCTCTTAAGCTATATTTTTATGTGTCAACTAAACATATAATAAGGTTATAAAATGAATAAAAACATAGAATAGGTGTTTTCTTACAGTTCCACGAAGTTTTGGTGATTTATATCTTTTGAGGGGACTTAACGGGTAAATACCAAAAACTTCGAGAGAAAACCCCCAAACAATAAGAAGATTTACCAATGGAGAATTTTGACCCGAAAAGTGAACTAAAACATTCTAGAAGACACGAAGACACCGGAGAAGATCGACACTGGGCCCACTGTAACTTTGGCGGCCGCCGCCGCCGGGATCGGCCGCCCGGGTGGGACCCACAGTCGACCTCATCTTCCAAGGTCGGTTCCAAACCGACTTTGAGGTTGTATCTTCACCGTTGTTGAAGGTCGGTTTGATCAAGGGTCGGCATTCATCGGCCACAACTATATAAGGATGATCCTACCTCGGCCTTAGGCATGAAAATCATTATTCATCATACTTCATTTCGATCATAGCTAGAGCCATACCTCTCTAATTAGAAGAGCTAAGATCAAGTTGAGAGAGATTAGTAGAAAGTTGAGAGATAGATCAAAGAACTTAATTAGAGTTCTAGATCCTGTTCTTTAGAGATAGAAAGTAGAGTTGAGGAGAAGTAAGGAGAAGTGGGATTTGTCGGTGACTCTCTACGCTTGTACCTCCGGGATCAAAGGCTTCATTGCACTTGATCTTGAGACTTCTTTGGTGGATCAACCTTATATTTGAGTAAGTTCACTTATTTATATTTCTTTTCGGTTTATGACTCATTAGAGTACTTTGATTGTTGTCGCTCTTGAATTGAAGTTGTTTTCCCTAGTGCAAAGCGTGGTGTTTGGACTAGATAACTCATAAATACATCCTACCGAAGGCGTGGTAGATCGTGGTAGTGACTAGTACCATTGATTCCTTTGGACTCCACTTCCCGTAGGATAGGACACGTAGGACATAGTTGCTGGGGGAATAGTAAGTTTCGCCCTTACTTTCCTTTGAGTACGTCCCCATTAAGAAATATATCTTTAAGCCTTACAAGGATATAAACTACACAACCATAGAATTCTTCTCACCTTTTATCTGAACTCCTGTTCCTTCCTATTATCTCGGGGATTAGTTTTGTCTCATTATTCTCACACCATTCTCCCCTGTGGATTCGATATTTAAAACCCTCTCCCGTGTGAAGTGCTCATCGTTTACGTTAAACTGCGAGACTATACAAATTATAAATAATTCTGTAGGATAACTTTTACCAACACTTACCAGGTGAGATACCGGGCCAACCGAAGGAAGTAGAAACCGCAAATCTTGTCGATATATATAATGCAGGTCATTTCCACACGGACTACCTCAGGAGTGATTGGCTAGATGACTCTCTACCACCTAAGAAAAGAGATCCAGGGAGATCGATCATCACCATCCAGATAGGACCACATGAATTCAAGAATGCACTTTGTGATTTTGGCTCAAGCGTCAACCTAATGCCTAAGGTAATTTATGAGAAAATTCATGGTAGTCCATTATTATATACATCTATGTGCTTGCAGCTTGCAGCGCCCGGTCACTATGCTACCCAATGGGTATACTTAGAGATGTTTGCACTAGTTTTGGAAATGCATATGTGCATGGATTTTGCGCAAGAATTGAAACAGGGAAGATGAGAAGGCTCCAATTATATTGGGTCGACCATTCTTGAACACAACCAAGGCAATCCTCTCGCCCACGGTGCAAAGATTTGTTTTGATGTTCAAGGGGGAGAAAGAGAATATTTTATTTCGGGAACAAGAAACTTTCCTCTCCTGCTCAACCAAGAACACCATATATCTATGAGATGCCAGCAGAGCCGATGATTAAGGCCAAGAAGAACAAGAAGAGAAATAAGAAGGCACAACCTATAAAGGTAATGATGATTAATCGTGAATGCGCTCGAGAGAACGACCATTCACTTAAATCTCCAATACTACAAAAGTTAGATGATCCAGAGTCCCTACCATACATTGTTCTATTAACCAATGGAATTTCTATAACACTTATTGTGACACGGGCTCCGGCATCAACTTAATGGGAAAGGTAACGTATGAGATGATACTTGGTAAAATGCCTTAGCACCCAACATATTTACAAATGCGCAGATGGCGGACCAGTCTTCCGATACCCGGAAGGAATTGCAAAAGATGTACCAAGTAAAAATAAATGATCACTATGTCCCAACCGACTTTTTAGTCATGGACTTGGGAGAAGAACGAGGATCCGCCAATAGTCTTTGGGGAGACCATTCCTCAACACTACATGCGCCATCATCTACATGAGAACGAGGGAGATCCACTTCCAATTTCCTAGAGAGAAGGTACGCTTGCATTTCAAAAGTTATAACTTATGAATATCCAAAGAAGAACAATGTAAACACGAAGACGCCGTCAAAGGAAGCAATGGATCATGAATCTTAAAATCACACCAAGGTACAAAGCCAGATTCAATAATGGGACATCATATCAAGGCACACAAAAGAAGCCATGAAGGCATTGAATATGAAAGTAAAGGAAGATTCAAAGATACATCAAGGAAAAGCTTACTCGACTTTCACCGAGAAAAGACAGTTTGAGTTCTCTCAAGAACTAGGAGAATTATGGGAAGATTATGAAGAAGCACGCATAATGAGTATTGGTGGAGCAGAGACCAACAAGTTTTCTCCTTGCTAGAAGAAGCTTTCTAAAAGAATTAAAAGCTAGAAAGGTAAAGTCCCTTACACTGAATTATCCTTAGAAGAAGTAGAAGAACCTACCACTCCAGACAACAAGGAGCAATGGAGTGAGAAAGAGATGACTCCCAGTACACCATCAGAAGAAATATCGATCAAATCATCAGAACCTCCAATTGTGACTACTGACATACCCTGGGAGTAATGAGCGAAACAAGAAAGTCTTGTTCGGAGGACTTTAATCCCCGAACCTCCGCCGAAAGGTAATTCGGTGAGTTATCAATATTTAATTCCCAGCATTGCATATTTACTTCCTCCAGATGCATAGCATATTTCCCATTTTCAAATTGCATTTGAAAACAATAAAAAATATTTAGTGCTTTGCATGTTTAAAAGCGAAAGCCCCATGTGAGTAAATCTAAGGCTTAATACCTTTAGAGATGCTTCTTTGTGGTGGCATAAAAATAATATAAAAATGTATTCATAAGTTCTTTATCTTCTTTTTACATACAAATAAAGAAAATCCAAAAATATCTCTGCTGCTAAGCGTCTCAGGTAACAAAAGCAACGTGGCTAAACTCTAACCCATAATCAAGTTCCACTAGCTTTGTTGTCTATTTGAGTTTAGCAGGATTTCAAAGGAGAAGAGACATGATGAGCTGACACCACCGTCACCATCTACCTCAACTCCCATATCATCAACCCGACATTCCAATCTAGCTTGGGGAGAGCACCTACGATTATCCCGATAAGTATCTCTACTACTACTATTATTAGCTAGATATTTGGTTTGCTTAGTTTGCTTTTAGTTTGTTTAGAGTGAGTCTATATAATCTTTAATGAGTCTTTGCTATAGTATAAATAAATGATCAAGAGAGAGTGTACACCTTTATGCTTTTGCTCAACTAAAATCTTAAAAAAATAAAGGAGATGATGAATAGTTGCTCCGTCGTAATGTCTTTCAAGTACCTAGCTTTCAAGCTTAATTTCTCTCGAAGCTTAAATGTAAATTTGTTTTGACTTAAGATTTACTCGAACACGAAATCGTGGATTGCAAATGCTTGCTCTAGAGTCTAGGTAATTGACGGATATGATATATGAAAGTTTTGAGCTGCTATTTCTCTTGCTCCTAGTGACACTAGATTTACGGAGATTTATCTTTTGAAAATTATAAAATATACATGATAAGTTTTGTATATGAGTGTTGAAACTCCTACCACGACCATATAGACATCCTCCGTAGATTAGGAAAACCCTTTGATATATATAGGCTGCTTGCTTTGCATTGAGTTTGTTCAACCTTTGTCGACCCTTAGAAGCTTGTCATGCTGATGTACACTCCATCCACCCATCCACCACATATATTTATTCCACTAGACTCCATTCATATGCTGCTTCTACCCTGGAAGTACGCATCCACCATACATTTCCCAAATATGTTCCACTCCTGTCCTGGGAGAAGAGCAACCAAAAATATTCCATTCCAGTCAACAATCTTATAAAGCTCTAGTCTATCTCTAAAGAGTTAATTACAAAAAGAGACTTGGGTTGTCTTAAAAAAAAGAGAGAGGGAGATGAAAAATGGACAAGTGTCCTACGGGCGAGTAGAGCCTACCTCCCTAAAAGAAAAAGAGGATAAAGGAGAGTTAAAAAAATGGACAAGTGTCCGCTGAAAACAATGGGTACTTAGATGCCCGCCTCTCCATAAAAGAAAAATGAAGAAAAGAAGAAAAGAAACTCAGGTTCTCTCAAGTGTTTTCAAGTTTCAAAGAGAGATGACTTTTCAGAGAGCTAGAATAGAATTAGACTTTTTCTCATCATATTTATTCCATTCACACCTACCATCATATTCATTTCATCCCATCATGCACATGCATCAGTGTGACTCGTAACTTTGGATCCATTGTTTGAACTTACAATATATGCTTAGTAAGTAGATTTAGTTTTCTCCCCACCTATGAACTCCAGATATAAGCTTCAGATAAAGGGTGAGAGAAAAGAAGACATAGTGTCCTACTGCCTTAGTCCAAAAATACCACATATTATGAGAGAAAGGCAAAACAACCTTATTGCCTTAGTGAGGATCCACCAGTACCACATATGAGAGACTTGAAAGGGTCATACTGAAGGAACTTTAAGTTTTATTTCGAAAATTAGTAAAAAACTCGGAATGATGGTTGAACAAAGAGTTTGAGACCTAGTGCTTGACTTGATTGTTCTATCTTTCAATTGCCCAAGATCACAAGAAAAAGCTACAAGCTCCATGATTAAAGGTAATATGGATAAGTTGAAGGTTGAAATAGTTTATCCGGAGATGAAATTTTGTTTTGAAAGCATGTGTACTTTTAAGGTGTGAAAGCGTTGCAGCAACTCCTGATCCAATAAACATAGTCTTGCTAGGGACTAGCAAGAGGTAAGCTTGGGGTAGCATAAAATATAGAGGTTTTTTAAAACGAAAATAAGGGCTTAAAATGAATATTAACATAGTATAGGGGCTTGACTAACATGATTCCACTAGTTTTGGTGAATTATATATTTTTCGAGGGGATTAAACAGAAAATGCCTAAGAGATCGCAAGCCCTACGACATAAAGGCGTATACGTGGACGTAACCCAACGTGGAACCTACACTAGAACATTCCGGAAGAGACCCGAGAGCACCAGGAAGGAAGGTGGGGCCCACGGGCGAGCCGAGCGGCGGCACTTGAGGCTTTGGCGCCGCCGCCAGTGGGGCCCCCTGTCGACCTCCCATTCAAGGTCGATTCAACACCGCCTATGAGGAGCAATCTAGTCCATCCATCAAGGTCGGTTTGATCCAAGGGTGTCGTGCATCCTCACGGGGCTATATAACAAGACCCCACGACCCACAGGTGAAACCCCAATTCATTCTCATTCATTCGAAGTCATCCTACTCCAAGTCAAGACCCTAAGCCCTAGTTCCACCATAACCGAGCAATAGCTATCTAGGCTAGTTCTAGAGGAAGTCAAGTATTGTCTTGAATTCACGATTGTCAAGAAGTAGCGGGCCGAGCTTCTCGTGGCTTCTCTCTTATATTCATCATTGTAAGTATTTAGTTAGAATACAATTGCTATGACTTTATTCTATTTAATGATTATATTCTTATTTATATATTTCCATGCTTATTATGATTATATATTTAGTTTAGTATGTTTGTCTTTATATTCAAGCATGGAGTCGTATAGCGCCCATGTAGAGGGCTACTATATGGGTGGTCGACAATAATGTGTAAACGTGGTGTTTATACAACGTTTGCCTGCGACATCACACCCAATATTAGGGATGTGTGGTAGATCGTGGATGTGATACTCCCATTGAGTCCTTTGGAGTCCACCCGAATGTAGGGCTAGTTGAACTTTGTTACTATGGTAGGTTGGTTTTGTTCCTAATCTTCCTTAGTAATATTCACCATGTGTAGATATAATGCTTTCATACAATGATGACTAGATGTATTGTACTAATTGTAGTATGCATTGACATGTAATTAGGAGTAACTTAGGAATATTCCATCCTATTCTACCTATACCATGATATTTAGCTTTGTTATGACACCATCTAGTGGCACACTATTATCTTTGACTTGGAATGTTATTATCATCATTATTATTATCATTATTTATCTTTACCTTGTGACTTACCTAGTTTGAGTTTAGTATGATGCATATGGTTTACTCTACATTACACCACCGCAAGTGAATCAATATTAAATCATCAACCTACCCATAGCTTACCCCTCTCCTTTTCGGTAGAATATAAATACGATACCTAGATAGACTCACGGTGAAGTGCTACAATTGGGTAATTCTATCCGTGCGGCGCTTGCGGATACGAGAATTATATTATTATTGCAAGAGTTTCAAGTGTCATATAAAGAATATCCGTTCACGCATTTCTTTAGCGTTGTGAGCTAGGGTGACAGACTAGTTTAAGTAGGCAATGCTAGAATGTGTGGTTTTGCTTTTTTGTGCCTATCGTGGTGAGATTAACTCCACCATCGATAATGTTACAAAAAGTCATAAACCATAACTAATTCCGTCTAACTTTATTAACTCTCTCGTCCGACTTTTATTGGAATGTGAGATTAACTCCACATCCAAGCTAACTTATTAGATAGATACCATTTATACATTTCTAGCGCTATCCTAGATGTGGATCGTGTTAGAGATGTCAACACTTGGTCAATAGTAAAGGTATATGTGCTAGTTTTCCTCGAAAAGAGATACAAATTGGCGGTGTAAAATGGTCGATAACGACCGCCAACAGTGGCCCAGGGCCCCGACGATCGCCAGGCCCATTCATGGCGACCGCCAGGTAGGACCCACATGTCAGCCTCTCCTTTCTATGGCGGTTTACCACCGACATTGAGGTTACATCTATACCGTTGTTCAAGGTCGGTTTGATCCAAGGGTCCCTGTTCATCGCCGATAGCTATATAAGAAGACCACCTGACCCCAGGGCAAAACCCTAATTCATTCTACTTGGATCAATCCAGTTCTGATTCATTCTCATCCAAGTCCAATCAAGTCTAGATCTTAAGCCCTAGTTCATCATATTGGAAGTAGTTAGCTACCTAGTTAGCTCTAGAGGAAGTCAAGCTTGCCTTGGATTCCTGATAGTCAAGAAGTAGCGGGAGCAGAGTTTCTCGTGGCTTCTCTCTTGTATCCAATCTGTAAGTATATTTGTTGGAATACAATTGCTATGACTTTATTCTATTTAATGATTATATTCTTAGTGATATGTATCTATGCATGCTATGATTATATGTCTAGATTAGTAAGTTTGTCTTATATTTTATGCATGGAGTAAACAAAGCATCCACTTAGATGATCACTTAGTGGGTGGTAGGCAATGTGTAAACGTGGTGTTTATACAACGTTTACTTGCGGTTGCACCCTACATTCTGGGATGTGTGGTAGATCACGGGAGTGACAAAGTCTGTTGAGTCCTTTGGAGTCCACCCCGAATGATAGGCCAAGTTGAGCCATAATTACGGTGATGATCAAGTTTAGTCCTTGATTGTCATTGGTAATGCTTACCATGTGTAGATGTCTTCGCAACCTTGCCATGATAGCTAGATGTATTTGCACTAATTATAGTATTCATTGATATATGATTATGAGTAACTTAGGAATATTCTTTCTATTCTTTATATACCATGTTAATAGCTCATATGATACTAGTGGCATACCATGATCTTAGACTTGGATAGTTATCATTTATTCATTTATCTTTACTTTGTGACTTATCCTGTTATGAGTATTGTTGGAGACATATGGTTACTCTGCATTATACAACTGCAAGTGAATCTCAAGTAAATCACAAGTTAACTTAACCATTAGACATCTCTATCTCTCTTACTTTCCATAGACTACCCCTTCGTTGTGGTAAAATATAAATACGATACCTGGATAGACTCCAGGTGAAGTGCTACAATGGTATTTCTATCCGTAAACTGCGAGATATCATGTTCATCTTTTATCAAGGCATATCAAGAATACCATACCCGCATTTCTTAGAGCGTTATTGCTAGGGTGACAGACTAGTATGTAGGTAATGCCTAGAAATGAGTGGTATACCTTGTGTACATATCCTTAGTGAGATTAACTCCACTATGGATAATGATACTGAGATTACACCCCACAACTAACACCGCCTAACTCCACCTTTGTTGGATTGTGAGATTAACTTCACATACAAGCTAACATGATTAGATAGATACCATATACATTTCTTTCGCCTTCCTAATTTGGATTGTGAGATTGACTTCACATCCAAGCTAACATGATTAGGCGAAAGTGGAAGATCTCATGAATTCGGTGTCCCTTGATGAAGGCCGACTGATTCTCCTGGATGAGTCTAGGCATGAATGGTGCTAGGCGGCTTGCAAGGCACTTGGCGAAGATCTTCCCAAACGTGTGCATGAGGCCGATGGGCCAGTAGTCACGTGCTCATTCTTCCGAGTAGCACCATATGCGCCCTCGTTGATGTGGGAGAAGTCCAGGAAGTCCATGTCCTAGAGGGCTGCATTGCTCGGACGGTGCAGGCCGACCACCGCCACACACCGCCTTGAGGAACGCCGCACCAAAACTGTCAAGGCCCGTGAGCGGGACGGATGGTGAGTCCTTGACCGCCGTAAACACCTCATCGGCGAGAAAGGTAGCTCCAACATGTGAAGGTCGAGCCGCGGCAAGGGAAGGGAGTGCGAGGTCAATACGGATGGTCCGGTGAGCGGAAAGTGCCGTCGGGTTGTCGTGAGAACTCAAACATGATGTCCTCCTTGGCCTCCTCCTTCGTGAAAGTGTGGCCACCGTGGTGTATGGAGTGCATGAAGTTCTTAACTGGCGCTGCCGTGACACTTTGGAGATGGAAGTACGGGTGTAGGCGCGGGCGTGCCGCGACGTATGTGGCGTGTGCGAGAGCACCGGCGAGCCATGGTCCTAGCGATGGACGCCAATGCCAAGGAGTGTGCCTTGAGATCGCGGTGGAGAGTCCGCTCGAGTAGAAAGAGTGTGTCTCTGGCGGCGTCAAATTGTAGATGAAGACACGTGCGGCGCCCGGCTACATGCGGATGCTCCCCACCTTGGAGGCCCTCCCACTTCTTGAGAGCTTTCGCCATCGCCCGCAACTTGAGATCGATCAGGCGGCATGCCGAAATGTCATCAAAGTGGTGGCGCCAAGCCTCGCCACAGCTTCAATGAATCCCGAGCTTGGGCTAGACAGGGTCATAACGAAACAGGAGGCCCCTGTGTGCGTCGAATGAAAGGAGGAGAGGCGCGTGGTCGAGGCTGTCGGAGGATAAAGCGCGTAGGTGGTGTCGAGGGAAGAGCACTAGCCAGTCGTCTGACGCGAACGCCTTATCCAGGCGCTCCGTCATGGCTTGTGGCATGCCATAGTGTACCATAAATAGGATGTGGCAGGTGTTTTCTAGCATCCAAACACCTTGTAAGTATATTTTGCTTATTTACATAAATCATAAATCAACTATTAGACTAGCCTTGATGCATTATTTCACCTTTTAGTGTCTAAAGCGGTGAAAACTCTCTCAATGGATAATTTCAATACACGTTTTTCATAAGGTTATTTGTAGCCTCGTGAAGGTCCCACGGGTTTCTCCCTCCCCTTTTTTCTTCTCTTTCACACCGCTAATTTAAAGTGCACGAAGAAGTCACGGGATGAAAAGAATGAGTGCATTGAGAAGGGATTTCACGGCCTTCCAAGTTTTAGGAAACAACACTTGAAATGCTTCCATTCTCTCCCTCCTAGTTTCATGCAAAGATCTTCTTTCTGCTGATGTGTCACCCCTATTTAATGTGCATAAAACCATCCATAAAACCTTATTAAGATTGTTCTTATTTTATCCTGGCGTTATAGCACATTTATTGCCTATTTTTAATACTCCATTTATCCCAGATCTTTAGAATTTCTAGCAGCGGTGGAAATTGTCTACGTTCACCATTCATTGAATGCACCTGGACACTAGCATGTGATGCATTTAAGGATTCCTTTCTGTACTAGAGTAAAGGCTAAAACGTCAAGATATCCGGAACGCAGGGAGTACATAATTTTATTGATTATTAATAATTTATTTCGGTCTCAAAAGTTAAATTTAGCATATGAAAAAAAAAAAACTCTTGACTCGGTAATAAGTCATCCGCAACTTGCCGATGAGGGTTGCGGATGACATTCAAGTCACTTTTTTTCATATACCAAAATTAACCCCTGCTTGACTTGTCACGAGGTACCAACCATAATAAATGTTGTTTTCCCTTAGAACCCAGGACAGTTGTCCGTCTGGGCCTGCTTGTCAGTGACTGTGGAGAGCACGAGAAAGTGTGTTCCCTCGACTTTTTAGACTTGTGCTCCCGGCAACCTCTCCGCCAAAATAATTTCGCTTTTCCTTCGAGCTCCGGTGAGGGGCGCTCCATTTCGGAGATTTCGCAACCTCTCCCTCTTGCTCCGCCATTTTTTTTTCTCGCCTCCACCAACGCCACCACACCAGTTTGGTGAAATCCTCCACTCCCCCGCAGCCCTCACCAATCCACCTCGCCGCTCCGTCATGCGCCGCGAGGGTTTGGGGAATTTTGGAGCGGAGGAGGCGATGGAGGGCGGACAGGGAAGTTTGGCTATGGAAATAGATGTGGAGGAATCCTCGCTGTCGTCGTCGTCGTCGATGTCGTCTCCGGCCGGGTCGTCGGATTCCATCGACCTCAACTTCCTACCGTTCCTCAAGAGGGAGCCCAAGTCGGAGCCGGCGTCACCAGAGCTCGGGCCCCTGCCGCTGCCTGGGCCCCCGACCCAGACGCCGGCGGCGCCGCCGCCACAGCATGCGGCGGCTTCGGCTCCGGCTCCGGGGGCCTCGGTGCCTCTGCCGCCAGCGACTCCTGACCTCTCGTCCGCGGCGGTGATGGCGCCGCTGCAGTCGCTGCCGCCGAACCAGGACGTCGACGCGCTCCTCCAGGAGTACTACCGCCTCGCGAGCCTCTACGTCTCGTCTGCGGGGTCGGGGCGATCGTCCCGACGCCGGCGCCGGAGGCGGCCGCACCGGCGGTGGTGCAGTCCGCGTCGGGCTCCGTCGTGAAGAAGCGCCGGCCGCGTTCGTCGGACCTCGTGCGGGTCTCCTCGCTCGGCGTGCAGGACCAGATCTACTTCCGCGACCTTGTGCGCAGGGCGCGCATCACTTTCGAGTGCCTCCGCGGGCTGCTACTCAGGGACGACGAGCGCGCCGAGTCCCTCGGCCTCACGGGCGTCGCCGGGTTCGGCGTTCCCAAGGACCGCCGCCGCGTCCGCGCGGACCTTCGTGCCGCAGCGATCATGGCGGACCACGACCTCTGGCTCAATCGCGACCGCCGCATCGTGGGGTCGATGCCAGGGATCTCGGTGGGTGATGCTTTCTTCTTCCGCATGGAGCTCTGCGTGCTTGGCCTCCATGGACAGGTGCAGGCAGGAATTGATTATGTCAGTGCAGGCAAGTCTGCATCTGGGGAGCCTATAGCCACGTCTATAATTGTATCTGGTGGGTATGAGGATGATGATGATCATGGCGACGTACTTGTGTACACTGGGCACGGCGGCCGTGATCCCAACCTCCACAAGCATTGCGTCGATCAGAAGCTGGAGGGCGGCAATCTTGCCCTCGAGCGCAGCATGGCTTATGGTATTGAGATTCGTGTAATCCGTGCTGTCAAATCAAGGCGAAGCCCTGTTGGTAAGGTATACTTCTACGATGGCCTCTACAAGGTTGTTGACTACTGGATGGATCGTGGGAAAGCCGGGTTTGGTGTTTATAAGTATAGAATGCTGCGCATTGAGGGCCAAGAACCCATGGGTACTGTGAATTATCGAATAGCCGAGCAGCTTAAGGTGGATGTGCCTGCAGTTAGGCCAAAAGGGTATTTGAGCTTTGATATCTCCATGGGCCGAGAGACCTTGCCAGTTGCACTCTACAATGATGTTGATGATGATCAGGACCCACTCTTATTTGAGTATCTGGCACGGCCAATATTTCCTACCTCTGCTGTCCAGGGAAGTTTGCTGAAGCTGGTGGTGGTGGTTGTGATTGCGCTGAGATTTGCTCTATTGGATGTAACTGTGCAGGGAGGAATGGTGGCGACTTTGCATATGATAAGACTGGAACCCTGCTACGAGGCAAGCCAGTGGTATATGAATGTGGGCCATACTGCAGATGCCCACCTAGTTGCCCCAATAGGGTTAGTCAGAAGGGGCTTCAACATCGGCTTGAGGTATTCCGGTCGAGGGAGACTGGGTGGGGAGTTCGGTCTTTGGATCTCATTAAGGCTGGCACATTCATTTGTGAGTTCAGTGGGATTGTGCTTACTCACCAGCAGTCAGAGATTGTGGCAGCGAATGGCGATTGCTTGTGCGCCCAAATAGGTTTCCTCCAAGGTGGTTGGATTGGGGTGATATCTCTGATGTGAACCCTGATTATGTGGCGCCAGACCATCCTGCTATTCCTGAGTTAAACTTTGCAATTGGCGTGTCAAGGGCAAGGAATGTGGCATGCTATTTCAGCCACAGTTGCAGTCCAAACGTGTTTGTCCAGTTTGTGCTGTTTGATCATTACAATGTGTCTTATCCCCACCTCATGATCTTTGCCATGGAAAACATTCCACCATTGAGGGAGCTCAGCATTGACTATGGGATGGTTGATGAATGGGTTGGACAGTTAACCATGTAGCTGGAGTGCTATCTTTCTTTTCCCTTTATTTTTGAAGTTTCCATAATGCTTCACTTGAGGGTCATCAAGCCAACTGCTGACTAAAATTCCGCAGCTGGTAATTTTCTTTTATTCCTCGTGCTATTTTTCTTTGGGTACTTCATAGGACCGTTTCTTGTCACTAGGTACTCGTAATTTTCCTTTAAAGATTGCTTTGTGTATGTGGCTGAGTTCCATGTGTACTTCAGAATTTATGTTTTGCTATACAAATTTCTCTACCTCATTGCTGATTATATTGTCGTGTTACTGTTTTCTCTCTAGATATCCTAATTTCTCTGCCTCATTGCTGATTCAGTGCTTTGGTTAAAAAAAGAATATATACTGTAGTTGCAGAAGAGGTTTTATGTCACTCATTTGCTAAACTGTCTAATGTGCATGATCCGCGCTGTGGCCCTTGGCCCTTGCTAGTTATTTTCTTCACACTGCATCCTAGCAAAATCTAGATAGCCACCTTTATTTTTTTTTCCAGTAAGAGAGATGTTTTTTTTTGGCTTAACCATTAGGTGACCATCTCTAGTTTCCCCTGTTGGTTTTGCAGTTTCATTGACATGGACATGCCTATTCTGCCTATAGATGAGTCCATTGTAGCTATTTAGTTGAACTACCAGATCCTATAGGAGAAGGTTTCATCAATATCAAGTGTCTTATCAAAAATTGTTGGCTGGTGAACAATAAAAGAATCCTGCAACAAACTCAATGTGTTAGAATCCTGTTACACTAACTTGTAGTCCTGATTTTAAAAGATTCAATGATGAGCATGTTGGGCTTCTGAAAGTTTGACAGCCTTATTTGTGCGAGTGCTAAATGCTGGGCTTCTTAAAGCTGCAGCTTTGGTCACCAGCCCACCACCACAGCTCAATGATGAGCTGTCACTAATGGAGTAGTTGCCTTGTGCTGCTGGCTGTGCAAAACCTTAGATACGGCTAGACATCACTGGTTCCTGTTATGTTTGCATGCTATAATAGAATGCTTCATGGTGTATACTTGTATGTGGTCAACAGGCATAGAAATCAAGCTGTCAAAGCTTCAGTTATTTTCTGTGGCAAACTATTGAGTAGTGATCCTTTTTCCTGTTTTGTTGGTTTAGACCCAAATAACCAATATCATTCACTGATCTGAATATCTTATGTCTCTTTCCAGTTATTCTGTGTCGAACTGCTCTTTATTCCTCCACTTATTATCACAAATGATCAGTTGTTCCCTGTGTATGCCATTGGCACTTTGTACATTTTTGAAACAGACATTTTGCTCATTGCTCTATTATATTTGTGCAAGGATTTTGCATGTAATTTCACAAAAATTTATTGTGGTTCATATGCTCTGCAGTGATAGTCAAAATTGTCAGTTATTAACTGAGTACCTACTTTCATATTTGCATAAATTTGTGTTATCGTTTCAAATTTAGTCCATACCAAAGTTCTGGATAGTTATAACTCACAATTTTTTGTCAGATTTATCTGATAAATACAACTTTTGTTTGTGTATCTGATATGGAAGAGACATATCTTGTTCATGTGTATGAAAACTGATATTTATCATAAGCATGCAGGAGACTGCTTCATAGCCTGTAGAAATATTTTTTGTAAATTTTGGGTAGCATGTAGCATGAGAGTTTTACTTTGAATTTATTATTGAGTTGTGTTCTTTGGCTTTTATTCTAGTATTGGAGTGAGGCATGTGCCTCTTTTGGTTTTCTTTTATTCAGTTGAGTGTGTACTTATACACACCTGATGTAAACTTATAATTGTCTAAGCAATGGTGATTTATCCATAAATCACCATTATCTGTGCACATTATTGTTTTGTGTTTTTTATTGTATTTTTGCATTTATATATTGTTTCTTGGCATACTAATGTACTATTTATTCTTTTTCATAAGTCATTTGATGATTGATCCCCTCTGTATTCAGATACTGTTGCCTTTTTTCCATGCTTGATCCCAACTCGTGTTGGTCCAGAATATGCTGAATTGTTGATTGCTTTATGCATATAATTTATAATATATAATATAAACTTAAAAATGAAACTCTCATCATCTGGTGTTTTTTCTCCACGCTTGCATAATTAACTTGAGTATCAGTTTCCCCCAATTCACGTTGCTCTTGGCTGTTTATTAGTCTTTTAGAAGGCCGGAAACTTATGGTATCCTTCTTTTTTTCAGTTCAACAATGGAGGTTTCCTATTAGCATAATGTTCCTCTGGCGTCAATACAGGCTTGCGTAAGGTGGACCAAGCTACAGCTCATTGTCAGCAGCCGTTCATTGTATATGTTGCTTGATAACATAGGTGCCTTGGCCAATTTTCTAGATGAACTTACTTTTGAAATGTAATATATGTGCTGCTGTAGGAAGCTTATGTGGCGTGCCTTGCGCTGAATTTCAGTCTTAACCTTTGTTGGTGTTATGAGTTGTCGCTGCTTGAACGTATTCTGTACATATATATGTAAATTATCTAGCTGGGAATGTGTCCACTCCTGTTGGGAAATGTTGGTCCATACACGTTTCTCAAGTGAAGTAAAGGGGGACGGAGGTGGTATTCCGTATGTGGCAAAGTTTTTTGCATTGGAATTGAAGATTCCGCGGAGGTAAGCTTGTCCAGTAGGTCGTTGTGCATTGATGGTTTTGTGAAAGGTCTGTTGAGCAAAATTATTTGCATCCCTTGTGCAGAGCTCCGCGTTGCGTCATGTACCGATTCAGACAATGACGGGTTTATTTCATCGAGATGTCGGTATTACTACTGTTGTGTGTTACGGACTTCTTGGAACAGATATGCAGTGATGGATGTTGCGGCGTTATTGTCACCGTCTACGAAAACTACTGGACAACCAATCCTGCTTGGTTGCTCAGGATCATAAGTTATCGAGAGGCCCTCGAGGCAACAAAATTGTCAGGCTAAGAGTAACTATGGTAGGCTATATTTAGATTTTTACAAGAAAAATTGAACTCTAACAGAAAGATTGTTAGAGTTTAATGTTTTTTTAATATAATTTTCTATTTTACGGATTGGTATGATTTTACCATCTATTTTTTACCAACTGTGTTGGAGTTGCTCTAAAGCCTCGTGACCCTGAGCCACCATGAGGAGGCCTTGAGATGCGCCCATGTGTTATGACTGTAACTGTTAGAAGCCAAATTGCAATATGCTTTCTTCGTTTTATAAATTGTTCTAGTTCGTTAATACTTTTATCTCAAATTGTAAGTCGTTTGACTTTTTTGTACCCTAAGTTTGACCATTCTTATTCGAAAAAAATTTGTACACATAGTCAAATTTAAGTTATTTTTGAAAAACTTTTTGTTAATAAAAGTAAGCCACGACAAAGAAGTAATATTTTGTACAAATTTTTGAATAAAACAAGTCGTCAAACTTAAAAAAAATTAATAAGGCAAGTCGTCAAATTTGGAGTCGAGAAAAATCAAACGACTTATAAATTAGAATGGGGGAAGTATATATTAAAAAAATTTACGTATGTCTAGACACAGTATATATTTTAAATTATAGGTCATTCTACCTCTTTTCATAGTGTATATCTACAGCACGGTATAATTTGTTTCTTTTCCTTCAATTGTGTCACCTAAGGCCAGTGGTGTCGTACAAACCAGGGTAAACAGAAGCTTCAAATTACAAATTGTAATTTACAATCATAAGAAAAATCACAAGGTTAGAGAAGTAGTGGTAAAATCACAACTAAACTCTATAGCCGACATGATAAAAAGGGTAAATTATGTAGTATCTATATTTCGTTTCTACGGATGCGGCAGCACGTGGATACCAAGTGAGTAGTTATTTAATTGTACCACCCTTTGGATTAAGCGTTGCCGTCGATTCTGATGGCATTCAATGGTGGCCCGAACACGCTATTTTGGGGTTTGGTTGGATTGATACTTCTATC
Organism: Hyparrhenia diplandra; assembly: GCA_015847255.1. Taxonomy (NCBI): domain Eukaryota; kingdom Viridiplantae; phylum Streptophyta; class Magnoliopsida; order Poales; family Poaceae; genus Hyparrhenia; species Hyparrhenia diplandra. The sequence goes on from JADLZK010009850.1 coordinate 264,695, forward strand.
ATTGTAGTTTAAGCAGAGTGTTACTTTAGCGACGGAGCAATCATTGTAGTTATTTTAAGCACAGGTTAAAAAAAAAAAAAAAAAACTGTGGCGCTATCTCAGTCCTCCAGGAAGTACAAGATTCATGCGGAAGGCATGACCAAAAGGTAGGCCAACAATTTATGAGGCAAAACTACAACATCCCGAGTCCAATGCAACTGGAAAATTCAACGCCTGAGCAGATAATGATTTTTCACGTGGTTAAGAAGTCTTAAATTTATTTATCCTTCGGTTTGGAACAAGTGAAATTTTCTCAAGTATGGACCTCACCCCCTCACCATTTGTCTCCAGAAAAATTTACTGTAAAAATATATTATAATAATATAATAATACTTAAAACTTATTTGATATCATGAAAATTTGTATGTTTTAAAGATTTAATCAAATTTGAAATTATTTGATTCCTTCAAAAAGCAATAACTGTACTCACACGGAAGAGCCGAAGAAGTACCATTACAACATTTCAGAATGCATAGCTATAGTTGGGAAAAAGGCAGTACGGAGGACATACTAGGGCTGTACACCACTGGGAAATGGGTCCAGACTCCAGAGGGCATGATCAGCTACAATTGTACTATTCAACAAATATACTACAGCGAAAGGGCATCGATTGGTGTGGGAATGTTGGCGCTGTGCCGTTCAACAAAGATGCAGTAACTTAAAAACAGCAATATCAGAAGTCACCACATCTCAAAATCTACCAATAGATTGCAATAGTAATCAGGACCGACACGATTTGGGTTAAACGAAAGAATGTTGACAGCAAATCTGTTATCACAATGAAAGAAGACAAGCGGACGCTTAGCGGTATTCGACGTCAGAGCAGTCGAAATCTCCAAATCTTCCACTCATCCCTCCTGTTAGATCCGGCAGAGTATAGCCCTTTTCACCCACAGCATAACTTTAAAACCCTCCTCACCAAATCTATCACCTACTATTATCTATGCCCCGTTCCTGCCTTTCTTCGACTTGTTCTTGTTTTCCTGTGTCTTCTTTTTCTTCTCTTCAGGTGTTGTCCACACGTAATCGGAAGGAATGGCGAATGGGTCCTGTATGTCCTCCACGCGGCTGCTTGGGCCTGGTGCCGCCGAGAAGTTCTGGCGGTAAGGAGCCTTGATCCACTGAATCCAGGAGCTTGAAGAAGGCTGCACGGCTGGGCTCTTGCTGTTGTCAGGACTTGAAGGTGGTGTGGTGAACTCCTCCAGCGGCTGTAGCTCTTCAAATTTTGTGAATGTCACAAGCACTCTGATTGTTGGCACAACTGGAATAGCAACCTGAGGGGAAAATCATTACTGAATTATAAATTCACTATTACAATGGCACGGAAAGGATTATAACTGCAGGAAAGAAATTATTTATTCAACAAAGAGCTAGAATTGATAAAAGAATATTTATACAGAAGGCAACAAACAGGACAAAATAATTTTTCTCAATCTGTACATGCATAATCCTTAGTTGCATTGGTTTTTCTGAAATTATATACAAGCATCTGTTGAATGGATACTTCACCGAAGATCGCACATATCAAAGATGAACCCATGAATTGAACTAAAGTCCAAACAAATGAGTCAGGCAAACTCTCTATGTTTTATGTATTTTCTCTTGTATTTGAACAGTGCATTCAAGAGCATGCTGCCATATGAAAGTGCACCAGTTTTTTTTTTTTTTTTTTCCAAGCATCTTTAGTACTTCGGAAAAAATATATAAAATACAAGCATCTAAGAGCAACCTTTCTGTTAACAAATGAGTGGATAACACTAGTATACCTTATCACAGATTAGTAAGTAAAACATAGATAACATTACATGGTACTATTTTCCTATGAAAATTTATATCCTATTTCACTCATCTGAACCCCTAGATTCATTTTCATGTTGCCCCTATGGGATTCATTCGACCATTCCAATAAAAGTCAAATATCATGCTAATGTTCCCTACTTGGCAGGCATTAAAGATACCAAGACAGACATGCAGAACACACCAATGATGACAAAACCAGGAACAATGTAACAATATCAACATCAGCAATCTAGAGAGATTGATGCATTGTTGCAAAGTGTAAACTGTAAGGTTGTCTTGTTACCAACCAATTACTAACTAAATTGTATAGAATGAGCCATTTGAAATGATAAGCATAGAACTTCATGTCTTGCATTGTAATGTTAGGCATATATATATCCTACTTCAAACTCAAAATAGAACCTTTCAAGACAAAGCAACTTCAAACAGTTCTGTTACAAATGAATATGATGTCTAAAGAAGGTCTGCAATATCAATAGTCACCTAATAAACCAGTCTACAGTAATTTAAATCGATCATAAATCTGATATTTACTGTTTTTTTCCCCAAGGCAGCAAATATTGGAATTAAGATTTGATAAAATCAGCAATATAGATACCAATTTGCATCAAACTTTTCCATCAATATTGATAAAAGTTAGTTTGTCAACCATACAAAGTATGGCTCCATCTTTAAGTTGAAAAAGGTATATATTCTGTGATACTCATTGCTAAGATCTCTCAACTCCTTTCAAAGCTTAAAACTAACAGTATGAGGCTGCAATATAAAATCATTAACTAGTCATTGACTACTACAGTGGTAGAGGGCCACATTAACTAAGTAAGAAGTGAGCATCTATCAGAACAGGACATGAATATATGAAAAAAAGGTATCCCTAAACAATTTTTAGCAACAATACAAGTGGTAATTGCTCTACATTTGATCAGTAAACAAACACAAAAAAGGGGATTTTCCAAATATGAAATTACAAAGATTCGATTTACCATAAATATCTAGTCTAGTAGAGAAACTCCGATTGTATAAGATCTACCTTGCTACCTAGTTCATTCTAGTCTACTACAACAGAGACTGCCAGTTACATGGTTACAAGTTTCATATCATTGTTGCTTTCTTGCACAAGACAGGATACAAAAAAGGTTTAACAGCCAGAATCAATTTTAGACTAACACATGTTTCATACATGCTGTGCAACCAATCTAACACCCAAAGAAACACTTTCTATGCTATGAACTATGAAATGTTATCAACAGTACAATTTCAATGTGCCCACACGGACAGAAATTATCGGATTTGTAAGAGAAGAACCAGGTCAACAATTATCTACAAACTACAGCACAGCTATTTAGATAAACGCAAATGTATAAATATGTTGACTACTGCCAGATATAGTTCTGAAACAAGCTCATGTCCTCAAGCATGCAGGGTACTTAATCTATACAGTGGTAATTTTTCTAACTACAAAAATTGACGCAAATTTTGAGTGTTAAACTAGATATGAAACAATCAAGGCGAATTAAGAGCACACATAATGGAGGGACAAACTGTAGAGGAGGTATTGCATCTTGAAACATGTATCAAAACATACCTTGACTGGAAATGTTCCTGGAGGGAGTTTTGTTGTGAGTAGATCCCTCAAACGTCGAATTGCCTTCACCTTGTTAGCAAGAATATCAAGCAATGGCAGGAGTTCCTCAGTCCGAAGAGGGAAATTAGGAGAGAGCCAGAGAACAGGCCTTAGTCCTTTCTTATACTCGCTTTCTTTGGAACCTTCTTTGCGCCTATGCCCATTCTCCGCAGAAGCAACATGTCTCCTATTATCCCTTTCCCTGATCCTTCTGTTGTCATCTGTTCTGACTACATCTACGGAATGCCTTCCTGGTCTTGTGTGTACATTTGAGGGCGATTCAATGAGGAGGTCGCTCACCTTCTCATCTACACAGAGCGAGCTCCTTGGAGGTGCCATCTTCTTGACCCCCTCTGGCTTGCTAACCTGACTTCTCTTTCCCCAATTACTGAACCAACCTTTCTTGTCATGCTTACTCTCCCCATTTCCAGAAACACTCATGTCCTCGATTGGTATCTCCCTCTCCCTTGGCTCAAAGCAACTATGTCGAGGGCCAGCAAATGAGTCTTCCCCACCGGCATCTGGAGAATCCATTTTAAGCGCGGCCTCCAGCTGCTTCTTCTCCTCCTCTGTGAGAACATCATCAAACCCCTCGCTCTCTGTATCATTGTCATTGCAAGACGAGAAGAATTCCTCATCTGTCATTGCCCCCGGGACCCTCCTTGACTTGACACTAACAACCACATGATTCATGTCATACACCTTGGCCTTCCACGGGCCAACGGCCTCTGTCCGTTCCTGGCGCCGCCATGTGAGCTGCGGCAGCAGCACCGCTTGGGTGACGTCGATCCCCGGACGGAAGATGTTGGTCTGCGACATTGCAGTGACCTCCTGCTGGACCTCTGCTTCTGAGGCCGGGGCGCCTGCCCCCTCCAGCGCGTTCATAATCTCCTTGTCCTTGTGGTTGATCATGCACAGCGAACCTGGCGGCACCTTGCCATCCTCCGACCCTTCCCCGAGGAAGAGTATGGTCTGGTCAGAGCGCTGGATCTTGAAGCCATCGAATCCGGCGAGGGTCATGTCTGCGCGGAGGTTGGCGCCGCGCTTCCAGACCCTGTAGGTGTCGGAGGGCGCGATGCGGGAGACGAAGGGGATGACGGAGCTCTCGAAGTGGAAGGTGATCTCCATGTAGAAGTCCCGCATCCGGCGCATGGCGGCGACGACGCGGGGCAGGCGGCGGCACCACTTTGCCCAGGCGAGTGGCTGGTAGTGGCGCACGATGACGCGCGCCAGGGCCTCCTCGCGCGCGCAGATGGCCTCCTGGAGCGCGCTCCACCCCTGCTCGTTCTGCAGGCTCCAGTCGGCGCCGGCCGCCATGAGCATCTCGACCGCCGTGGCGTCGCAGAGTCGCACGGCGAGGTGGAGCGGCGTCTCCCGCCCGGGCACGTCGCGGCGGTCGACGACCGCGGAGACGGCCTCGGCGCGGGCCTCCTCGGCGACCGAGTCCGCCTCCGTCCGGATCTCCTCGGGGCGGCGCGCCCGCGGGAGCGCGTCCAGCACGCGGCGCAGCGCGGCGTGGTCCCTCGCCGCCACGGCGTGGTGCGCCGGGCTGTGCGCGTACCTGGCGGCGTCGACGCCGGCCATCGCGGCAACCGGCGAGCCTCGCCCCCAGAAGCAGCTGAGGGAATCGTAGAAAAGAAAACGGCGCCTCCTCTGCTCCTCGCTCTTACCTGCGGCCGCGGCGGCGGCAACGGAAGGTAAGAATTTAGCGGAATGGATGGATGGCGGCGGAAATCAATCGCCGCGCAGCGATGATATGATAGTAAAGAAACTGGAAACGGAGCTTCCTTTCTTGCTTACCAGTCGCCCCCAATCTTGAGTTCCTCCCTGCTTCCTTGCCTTGCCTCTTTGGGTTCTCTCTTGAGTACTCCCTTCTCCCTCTCCTCCCTCGCCTTGGCAGCTCTGTTGTATTACTCCCTCCCACCCTCCGACCCTCGTCTCCTCTCTCTCTCTCTCCAGACCAGGCTACTCCCCCTACCCTCACGTCATGATGGACGGGCTTGCCCAGGAACAGGGGAAAGTATTGGAATCTAGACGAGGGGAAAAGTGTGCTCCGTGTGAGAGAGAGATAGAGACACCAGAGGGAAGCAGCCTTGCAATGGGGTGACCGGCGACGTGAGAGATTGAAAAGTGGAGGGGTGAAGAACTTTTGTTTTCTCCTCTTCTCCTCGCTCTCTCTCTCTTGCAATGGGGAGGCTTGGATGGAGGAGAACCGTTTTGTTACGCGATTTTGTCCGTCTCTATACCAAAATTAAAATTACGCCGCTGATTGATCGCTAATCAATTGGCGTTTTATGATTGTTTTTGAGCGGTTTGGATCCTTTTGATACGTCATGCGTGTGCCCAGCCACCCCTGAAATGCGCTGCAGAGAGAGAGAGAGAGAGAGAGTCAAATCCATCCATCCACAGGGCAGACCAGCGTTGCTTCATCTGTGGACTGTGGTGTCTGTTTCACCTACATGTCCACCGGACACGTTTGAATTATCTTTCCCTCCGTTTCACAATACTTTGCAATTTTTTAACTCATATAAAACTGTGTTTGACCTCTCGCCTTATTCAACTTTTTTAATAAATATTACCACTTTTGTTATGACTTATTACGTCACTAAAGATATTGTAATGACGTTTTTGTTTATTTTATAATTTACATAAAAATTTGAATAAGACGAGCGGTCAAACACAGTTTATATGAGTCAAAGAATTGCAAAGTATTGTGAAACGGAGGGAGTACTTCCATCGGTGTGATAGTTACTTTGTTTCGATAATAATTAGGAAATCAGGTGACTTCTAGGTACATTTCTCTAAGATTTGTGAGTCATAAGACATGAAACTCTACTCCATAACCATATGCAATGCCTAAATTGCCCGTGCTAATTTTAAAGCACAAGCTTGTCTCTTCAAAGGTGGCTATCCGCGTGACATAGAGAAAATGACAATTGCACATACGTTCATAACTGTTATGCCTGCATGAGTTGTTGTATATAATTTTGTTAAGAAAACGACAATAATTTGTACAGATGTTTGTAACTATTATGTTTAGCTTGAGATGTTGAGTTGGTACACGGTTATTTGGAGTTATCGACGAAGAAACAATGAAATGACGTGTGCTCCATATTCTGCTTGTTTTGTATGTCGATCATCAAGGAACTTCGGTTTCAAAAAAATGAAGATCCAAAAGTTTTGTCCCATATGTTATGATTAGTTCCCTAAGAACCTATAATGACTTTTAATTTATATATCTTTGTTTCCTAAAAAGGAAAGAGTGGTAACTCAATGAAATACTATGTCAAAGGTTTAAAATTACTCTAAAATTTTCAAGTCATAATACATCAAGTATATTACTATAAACCCTACTCCATAACAATGAGCAATGCTTAATTGTCGTGCTAATTTTGAAGCTCACGGACTTGTCTCTTCAAAGGTGGCTATCTGCATGACATAGAGAAAACGACAATTAGTTGTACACATTCGTAATGTCATGCCTAACATGAGCTATTGTTTATAATTTTGTTAAGAAAACGACAATAATTTGTATAGAAGTTGTTAACCATTATGTTTAGCCTGAGTCATTGAGTTGGTACACAGTTTTGGAGTTGTCGATGAAGAAATAATGGATGACATGTACTCCATACTCAGCTTGTTTTATATGTAGTAACATCATCAACGGACATCAGTTTCGAAAACAAAATCAAGATCCAAAATACTTTGGTCCCTATGATATGATTGGTTCCCTATGGATTTTGATTTATATGTCTCTGCTTCCTAAAGAATTAAAGAGTGGTAACCCAATAATAAATGCAACGTCGAAGGTTCAAAAATTATTCTAAGATTTATAAGTCATAAGACATCAAGTGTATTACTATAAACCTTGCTCTATAACCATGAGCAATGTTTAAATCGCCGTGCTAGTTTTCAAGCACATAGATTTGTCTTGGCTATCCACGTGACATGGAGAAAACAACAATTATTTGCATATACATTCATAATAACCACTATGCCTAGCACAAACTGTTGTATAGAATTTTGTTAAGTAAACGACAATAACTTGTATAGATGTTCGTAACCATTATGTTTAGCATGAGCTATTGAGTTGGTATACAACTTTTTGGAGTTATTGATGAAGAAATAATGAAATGATGTGTACTTGATACTCTACTTGTTTTATATGTAGTAACATCATTAACGGACTTCGTTTCAAAAAAATGAAGATCCAAAGAACTTTTGCTCCCTATGATATGGTTGTTTCCCTATGAACCTCGCAATGGTTTTTGATTTATGTCTTTGCTTCTTGAGGAACCCGCAATGGTTTCTAAAGAAGTAAAGAGTGGTAACTCATTCATAAGTACGGTGTTGAAGGTTCAACATTACTATAAGATTTGTAAGTCATAAGACATCAAGCATATTACTACAATCTTGGTCCATAACCATGAGCAATGGTTAAGTCGGCATGCTAGTTTTGAAGCATACAAACTTGTCTCTTCAAAGGACATCAAGCATATTACTATAATCTTGGTCCATAACCATGAGCAATGGTTAAATCGCCATGCTAGTTTTGAAGCATACAAACTTGTCTCTTCAATGGTGGCTATTAGGTGTGACATGGAGAAAACAATAATTATTTTCACATACATTTATAATTGTTATATCCGCGTGGTATACAATTTTGTTAAGAAAACAACATTAATTTGTATGGATGTTCATAATCTTTATGTATATTGTAAGATGTTGAGTTCTTGTACATATGGTTTTGGAGTTATCAACAAAGAAATCGTGGAAAATATATGTACTTCATGCTCGCTTATTTTATATGTAGTAACATCATCAAGTGACCTCTACTTAAAAAAAGATCGAAAACTTTGGTCCCTATGTTTTTTAGTTTCCTATAAACCTACAATGGGTTTTTATCTATATGCCTTTAATTTGTTCCCTAAAGAAGTAAAGTGTGATAACTCATCCGATAAGTACAAAGTGTCAAAGTTCAAAATTCCTCTAAGATTTGTAAGTCATAAGACATCAAATGTATCATTGTGAACTCTACTCAATACAATGAAAAAAGCTTAAATTGTCGTACAACTTTTGAACACAAACTTGTCTCGCAATGGTGGTCGTTCGCATGACATGGAGAAAACAACAATTGTCTGCGCACACGTTCATAATCGTTATTCCTAGCTTTAGTTGTTTTATACAAGAAAACGACAAGAATTTACGCATATATTCAAAGTTGTTTATGAGTGTTGTTGTACACAATTTTTGGATTTGTCTAAAGAACTAATGAAAAGATGTGTACTCCATACTCTACTTGTTTTATACATAATAACATCATCAATTGGCTTTTGTTTCAAAAATTGAAGAGCCAAAGACCTTTGCCCCCTATGTTTTGATTGGTTCCCTATGAACAAGCAATGTTTTTTTATTTATATGTCTTTGTTTATAAAAGAAAATTAAAAAAAAATGCTAGTTCATTTGATAAGTACAATGTCAAAGGTTCAAAAATCCTCTAAGATTTATGAGTCACAAGACATCAATTGTGCTACCGTAAACTCACTCCATAGCCATGAACAATGCTTAAATTGACATGTTAGTTTTGAACTACAAACTTATCTCGTCAACGATTATTATTTGCGCACACATTCATAATTGTTATGCCTAACTTGAGTTGTTGTCAACAATCTTTTTTTTTAAATAACAATAATTTGTATATATAGATATTCAGAACCACTACGCCCTGTCTCGATTTTAAAAGTTGCATACTCCATGCACGATTTGTTTTATACATGTGGTAATAGCATCATCAATTGCCTTTTTGTTTTAAAAACTAAAGAGGCAAAAACCATTCATCCTATGCTTTAGTTGGTTCGCTATAAACCACAATGGTTTTTTATGTTTGCCTTTGTTCCTAGAAAGTGAAAGAATGAATCGATAGATCTTCTGCTAAACAGTGTCTTTACAATATATATAAGCCCAAGAGGCTTCTGTTGGTGAATAGGTGTCTCTACAGTGAAACTACGGTGTTCCTAGGGGAACCGTCATTAGTGGGTACTAATGATGGTAGTATCTAATTGATCACTTAATCTAATAAATCCTAACAGTTCCCTTAAAGTAAAGAGCAGTAACTATCCGCCATGATATTGATCTTTTTCTCCGGTTTAATTGTTACGTGTAACAGGAGAAAAGTGATATTTGACATGATAAAAAATATGAAATGTGCACTCCACGTCCTACTCATTGTTTCCTTCTCAAAAAAAAAAAAAAAAAAAAAGAAGAGAAAAACTATTGCTCCTCCTGCATTTTCAGTGGTTGCCTCGTCATCAAAGGGCCACCATTATATTTGCTAAGAAAAGAAAGCCGGTGGCAATTTTCCCTATATACCACTCCTTTGTGTACCGTGTCTTTCAACTCTCTTTCCCTCCACAAGAGCATCAAATCTCCCTTCGTGTCCAGCATCTTGTCTGAAAACAAGCCCACCCACGACCCACCTGTTTTTGCACAAGTCTGCAGGAAAATTTCCCTTTGCTGGGTGTTTAGTTGGTGAAATATTTTGGGTTCGGGAATCGTGAAGACTTTTCGTTTGTATTTGGTAATTATTGTCCAATCATAGGCAAACCAGCCAAAAGATTCGCCTCGCACTTTTCAACCAAACTGTATAATTAGTTTTTTATTTACCTCACATTTAATCTTTTCCACGAAATGCGTTAAGAGATTTGATGTGATGGAGAACTGTATCACTTTTTTGGGTTACTGTACGGGAACTAAACACAGCCGATTGCGTGCACAGACACCGTACTTGCAGGTAGAGATCGATTGATGCACCCAGCACTAAAGAAAGTGAGAGAGACGAGGGTGGCAGACGACGGAAAAGGTGTAAAAGATTGATGGTTTGCCCGGATCATACCGGCATGATTCTGCACAGGTCCGTCCCACGGTGCCCCTGCCTGGACCACCGAATTATTTAGGCAGGATTTCGCATAATTTGGCGATCAACTCGCAGCAGAGCAGCGCCAGAGACGAGAACGAGCGAGCCAGGGGCACAAGCCCAGAAACAGAAAGGGGACACAGGACCCGGCTACTTGCCTTGTTTTGCTCTCGACACCTCCACTCCACTCCCCTGCAGGGCACGCACCATTTGTTGGTTGGTTGTTGCCCAGCTACAGTTCAAGGAGTTTTACGGTTACTATTACTACACGGCAATTTTTTTTTTTTTTTACACTTTTCTGGTTTGATATAAATAGAGTACATAAGTCATTGTTGTAAAAGTTTTTTATTTAGAAAATTTACTTATACTTATATTTAAAGAGAGAACTTGGAAGCGTGATTAATGGTTTGGATCTGGGTGGGGCGCGGCCATGTGTGTGGGGGGAGAGGAGAGGAGAGGGATGGATCGGCAGCAGAGCAGAAGGGTCTCACATGGACCTTGATCCAGGTTGGTCCCCAGGCGTCAGAGGCTGTTTTTTTTTTTTTTAATTTCATTTCATTACATTACCTCAGTTTATTTTCTATTTCTAGTAGAGTCAGTGATGCTGGTGGAATTGGAAACCCCTGTTTATTCTTTTTTATATTTATATTTATTAAATAAAAGAAGAAAAAAAATATGGCTAGTCAAGTTTTGTCAACCCTTGAGATTAAGAAAATGAGAGGGATTTGGTGGCAACGGCAACGACCGGAAAAGTCAGAACCCGGAAGATTAGTGTAGTAGCAGCTAGTGATAGTAGGCTGGCAGAGCTAAGCATTATTGTCACGTGATGACGTTAATCATAGCTAATGTTATTGATCCATTATTACTAGCACTACTAGGGAGTAGGGATCGATCGAGATAAGGTGAAGTTTAGATGTTGCCCTCGTAAATCAATTTTTTTTTTTTTTGAGATATTGTAAATCAGATTTCTGAAGATACTAGGACGTGGATCAGACCTGCAACGCGATTTCCGAGATTTAAAGCAGAGCCACGTGGTGTCCATCAGAGGTGATGATTTACCGCGGCGCAACTTTTTTTTTTTTTTTTTTTTTTTTTTGCTTAAACTTAAGGCCGTTTTAATGGGGGTTTTAAGAAGTGTGTTTCACGAGCGTTGGAAATCGTGTGAAACCCCTCATTGAGACACAAATAGAGCTTCACCTACGCAACTACGCAATTAAACCACGCAATGAGAGAGGTTGTGGGACCCTTGAGCCTATGAAACTGTGCATTGAGAGAGACGTCTATTTCATGCCAAAGTTTCACATCTTGAAACCGGGAGGTGAAACTCTCCATTGAGACGGGCCTAATAGTAAACCAAGTCTTTTTATTTCTCAATTCCCAAATATAACACTTTTTCAGTATAAGAAAGGTGCAGTTCTCACTTTTAACAATTCAAACAATTTGAATTTGATCTAAGTTATATAAAAAAATGTAAAAATAAATAATGTTAAAATAATTATGAAATTTTAGTAGCTAACCTACGTGGAGACATAAATCACAATTCAAATTGCTGCTAGAAGAATATGTTGTTGTTTTTAATTCGAATTCATGACCTTAATGTTCAGGTTTTGAATTCATGACCTCAACGTTCACGTTCCTCATACTTAGCTTACGCTATGCAAAACATTATGAATATGTAGCTAAATAGTTCCCTCATACTAGCTTACGTCCCAGATCCTATTTGAATTTATATTCCCTGCAAAGACATTAGATGGAGGATGGTGAAAATTTCTGGTATGATGAGTGAGGGACTTCTCTATTTCCATCTCTATCTCTATATAATTTACCTAATCCTCGCCCAAAAACAAAGTCACGCACAGAATGGCCTGCTTGCATTGCAAGCAATCACCCTAGGTAATGAAGTTGGAGAATTATCTTGACTTGATTCCCTTCTCCCTCCTTCCTGGTCGTCAATCTAGCCTAGCTTGAACCGATCGACTTTCCAAACCGGGCATTGCCCCTGCCTCACGCTTTACCACTTTAACCATGCATCTCATTTTCACACCAAACATACAAATCCCCCTTGATGCTCAAATAATCTTAATCCTACCTATTGTAGTATGGTGTGAAAAAGAAATGTTTACTCCTATTGGATCAAGCGAGAAGCAGGGTGACACGGCAATCAAAGAGTGTGACGGTCGGTGTTTTTCGCCTTTGGAAAGCTAAGAAGAGAGCGAAAGCAAGGGCTTTTATTTTAATTTCATTTTTTGGTCCACTGGAGTGGCCTGCAGGGACTGACTGGTCGTGGTCGCGGCACCGCACCGGCAGAGGAAACCGTGGTCGGCAGCTCTGGAATTCTGCGGGAATTAGGGGTCGCCCCGGACGACCAATCCTGTGTCAGATTAGTGGGTGGATTAGGATGGCGATTAACGAGACAGGCCGGCCGGTTCGTGAGGCGGAACCGGAGGCCGGCGGCGTTGCGTGTTTAGCGCGTCGATTGGGCCCATCAGCTACCTGCAAACTAATCCATTTTGGGAGCAGAGAGCAGCTCTGAGCTCGGGATCAGGGTCGTCGAGATTAGCGAGGAACGAGCTTGACAGTAACGTGAGTTGGTAACGGGCTCCAGGGTCAAACATTCTCAGCTCTGAGTTGGTAGGTAACACGGTTTCTCAGCGCATAGTCCAGTCCCACTGTAGTAAATAAAAATTACACTCTGAATGATTACTAACATATATACTCCATTTCAGCTCTGAGCCTGTGTTGATGGAGTAATCAAATTGGCAGTTATCAGTTTAGGTGCCAAAGCGTCTAGGTGCATCCTCCCTCCCGTTCTCTGTTTTCTCCCCTATTGGCTTCTGGTTGCTCAGACCCAGTGAGCGAGCCTCCCACCGTGGAATGACATAATGCGGGGGTGGAGTGGGTTGTTCTTTTTGCCACTTGGACCATTTGATAAAGTCATCATCAAATGGGTAGCTATTTGAGAGAAAATCACAACAGGAGTTGCTATCCATCACTCAACGACTACTCTATCCCACCAATACCAAAACAACTAGGCGCATCCTCATGTATGTCATAGTATCAATTCAAATTTTAAATAATTAGTCATATGGGATTTAATGTCATTAGTTATACAAAATTAGTTAAATGCTAACTCTTTTTTTTTTTTGCGACCGGGGTGGACCAGGCCATTCACCGTGTTTGTTAAATTCTAACTCTTATATAATTGAATGCTATTGGTCACTACTTTTAAATAGGTTCAATGGTACTCCCTCCGTCCCATTGAGTTTGTCACCCCTGGATTTCGCGCAGAATTTTTTCGATGATTCGCCTTATTCAAATTTTTTTTTACACAAATTAATTTATTTTTTATGACTTATTTTATCAATAAAGATACTTGAATACTAATTAATTTATTTTATTATTTACATAAATATTTTGAATAAGACGGATGATCAAACATGAAGTTCAAAAAAAAAAACGACAAACTCCATAGGACGAGGGAGTACTGATTATAAAATTAAGAAATGCATGTCATCAATTATATATAGGAATAAATAGTTTTTAGATAGTTTCACCTAGCTAGAACTATGTTGTCCACGGATACGTACATATGTAGAAGGATGGATATCTTCAAATATAGATGTAAAATCAAATAAAAAAACAAGAGGAAATAAATTAAGACATCTCCATTCAGTATCCATATTATAAATTTTAATGGGTACAGATTCGATAAATTATTCCAATATTTTCTTTTAATCGGGTTAATTCGAATATGCAGACATCCATTTATGTTCACCCAGGAGAGTCCCGTTTGTTTTTTTTTTTTTCCTTTGGCTTGTGTAGAATTCTTTTTGTACTGTACTATCTTTTCCTGATTCCCCTCATCAGCCGGGCGAATTGCCTTTCCCTTGTTCGGTCCATTCAAAGGCTTGGCACGATGACACGTCGCGTGCACACACACACACACGCAGCTACTATGGCGGGCAGGGTAGGGCAGTCAGAGGCGCAGAGCTCGAGCTGGGACTAGGACTAGCCCTGCCCGTGCGGGAGTAGAGTAGGGACTTTTTTCTGCTCGAGTCGAGACCATCGCCTCGCCGCGGGTCTTTTTGTCTGCATCTTGCTTGCTTTGCAGCAAATTCCTCCCAAATTTTACTGTGTCAAAAAAGAAGATTCCCCATCACATCCGTCGGTACCGCGGCAAAATATGTATTCAAGACGAAATATAGATAAAAAAATTAAAATAATTACACAGTTTTTAGATGTACATCATGCGAGATGATTCTTTTGAGCCTAATTACGTACGTGATAGGATAATATTTACCACTAACAAACGAAACGTCTTCACATAAGATGATGCGACATACATGTCACATTCATCCAAAATTTTGCACCAACTTTGGTGATCTAAACACACCCAAAGGGGCCGGCCAGCCAGTGAAAGCTGCTCCTGCCGTTGATGTTGATGTGCGCAGCGCATGCGTCGTCCTGTGCACGCGTGCGTCCGTCCGCGAGAGGAGATCCATCCATCCATGACGTGCTTCGTTTCGTCCATGGTTTGGTTTCAAAGTTTTTTTTTTTTGAATCCTCCCCAAGATAGAGAAGTGACACATATAACCCTTGTGAAAAGAAATGAAACAAGATTGGACGTGGCTTAGGCTTTTCGTGCACTAACACATGTCAAGACAAGTTAACTACTCATGACTGGTACAAGTCGGAGACTCGGATTGCGTTCATCGTCATCGCGCTCGGCCAGGCCTCGTTCCTCCTAGATATAATATTGGAGCCCACGGCCAGCCCATCTGAAAGCCGAACATGGCCCGGTAGGGGTCAAGCCTATGACAACTTAACCAGCCCATTATATTATGCCCCCATGAATCATTTTGAGAAAAAAATATAAAGATGATGCAGTTGTCGAACTGCACGCTCAAATTACTTAAGATTATACCATTGTTATTCCTATACATAAATCTTTCAAAACAAAACTTCACGTAATATTTTTTAAAATATTATGTAGTATTTTGTTCATGATGAAGATAGAAAAAGTTTTGTTTATTGAGTATATGTGCGATGTTTTAGGTTTAAGATAAAATGTCTCATTTTTGAAGGTGTAGTATTCTAAATTCAAGAGAAAAGTACTTGAGATTTAAGATAATAAAATCAAGGTCTATTCGAATGGCATTATAATGTCTATAATAAAAAAAGGATAACAAAAGCCATAAATAGCATAAATAAAAAATTTGTAAAAGATAGAACAAAGCATAGAGGAAACCAGAGATAATAAAATAATACACGTAATAGAGGAAAATAAGAAGACTATTTTTGGCAACCTAATAAAGTCACATGTATCTGTATGACCACTACCCAAAGATAATCGTGAAACATCTCATTTATACTATAGGCCTACCTGTTTCGCGTGATACTCTAGCTCAAAATCGATGTTGGAATTGCATACTTTCTAAACCACTATACTAAAATGGCTTTTTTTTTTTTTTTTATTTAATCTAAAAATGAAACTCATGTAGATGTACTTAATATGCCCGTACCTCTAGATCTAGGATTTTATAGAGCTATATGTATCTTGTGGAACTTAGGAGATAGGTCTATGTAAACATCCAAAAAATACATCATAGAAATTGATAGGTGTCTCGTGGAACTTAGGAGAAAAACAAGTACAATTAAAAGGGGAATATAAACAATTAATAATTATTGGGAAATATACAAAAAAAAAAATTAAAAAAAGTAAACATAAAATGAAATTAATAAAAGATAGAATTAACAGGACATAAGGGAAAACAAAAGTAATAAAATGCAAAAAACCCCACCTAAAAGAGGATAGTAGAAAATAACATCACATTGATACTACTCAAACATCCTTAAAATATACTACCACGTTATATCTCACGGATATACTATGTAAACAATAAAAGATAATCAAGGAACATCTTGTTCATGCTATGTAAACATCCTAGCTAGAATAAATCATGGAATATCTCATTTATTTATTGTGAATAAACAAAAATATAACATAGAAGATAAATGTATACTGCTCAAGGTTGTTTGAGTTATTTCTAAATTCCAACACACATATATGCTCAAGGTTGCTAGACTATCACTGAAACTGGGTAAATGAGCCGTGTGCACTTTTTTTTTTTTTTTTTTTTTTTAATGAAACAGGCCTCCTGGAATTTTATTGCAAATTTAAAGACCTCCCCAGTATAGTACATTCATGAAACAAAAAAAAGTTGAAAAGTACATAATGAAAATTACACACAGTCTTCCAGCCAAAAATCTATATTGGGACGGTACATTAACCGTGTGCACACTAGTTATGCCGGAGGTAGAGGTTGTACTCGACGGTTGCATCGCCGGTCTTGGCGTCGTACGAGTAGGTCCGTGCCTGGCAGTATCCGCGCGCGAACCGGAACGCGCCGGTGCCGCCGACCACGGCCATCTCCTTGACGGCCACGGCCGCCTGGTTGGGCCCGACGACGGCGACGCTGCTGCCGTTGTACGCGCTGCCGTCCGTGAACACGAAGGTCATGGCCATGAGCAGCGACAGGCTGTCCTTGCCGGCGCAGACGTACATGCCCTGCGCGCGGCCCACGACGACCGTCGACGACGACGCCGCCAGGTCGGGACCCTCGGTGAGCGGGTCGTCCATGACGTAGACCGCGCCGAAGCTCGTGGCGGAGGCGTTGGTCGTCGCGGCCTCCGCCACCCGCGCCACCGTCGGGCTCGGCCCGCTCATCACGTCGTGCCAGTAGAATCGTAGGTGCGTCTCCTTCTCCGCCGCAGCCGCTGACGCCGACGCCGCGAGTAATACCGCCAGCAGCACGATGGCCAGGGAGGAGACGGCGGCGCAACTTCTCGCTGAGGCAGCCGTCGTCATGATCGATGGTGGTTGTGGACTGTGGTGAGAGGCTGAGAGCTCTGTGTTTAAGGAGCGGAAAGCGTGGCAAATAAGGGGGTGAGAGCATTGTTTGACTTGAGTTCATACACACACGGCTGGTGTATACTTTAATTTATTTATTACAAGTATTCTCTTTCGTTTAGCAATAATATTTTCTCTATACTTCTATATATTGCAGTGGAGAATGTAGAAGTTTTAGGTGGAAGCAGGTACCAGTGGAGTAGGTATTTAGCATCGATCAGTGAAGACTAGTGAGCTGAGTAGTGTGTTCTTCTAAGACTAAAGAGTTGACTGTTGACCTGCTTGGCTGTTTCGTTTATTATTTTAGAAATGATGATGAGAAGCAATGGGCACTGCTTTTTTTTTTTTTTTTTTTTTTTTTTTTTTTGAGATTGCATTGGGCACGAATTAGGTGAACACAAATGAGTCGATCGGTCGTCGTCGTCTGGAAAGTTAGCAGCCGACAGAGATTTTGTTTTTTCGTTTGACGAGTGTGCACGGTAGGTGATATTTTCTTCTTTTTGACAGGTGTGAAAGCTGAAAAGGTTAGGGTTACAAATATAACACATGCGTGTTAGGTAATCGCAAAGTGGAATCGCGTACGCGTTTGGTGATGATGCAGTTTTTTGCACTTAATCCTTGCGGGGACTCTGAGTATTTGTCAATTATTACAAAAGCATATGCACACCTTTGCTATGTTTTGCTCATCTCGAGCATGTTTGGATCACTTGAACTATAGTCATTAGTTCAATCAAAGGTTAGGTGATTAAAATTTAGACAATAAAAGTTTAGTCCTATGTAAGGCGACTACATCGAGGAACAGAGAAGTTCCACGAGGCTCTCTAGATTTAGATAGAGCAAAATGCATTGTAGGTCCATTACCTTTTCTCAGTGTAATATATGTCCATCACCTTTAAAAGTGAAGTTTTGGGTTCAATACTTTTGTTTGGGGTTAATCGAGGGGATCCAAATCTACCTAGAAGCAGGTTGAGAAACTGGCGACCACAACTGCCCTTTTTTTTTTTTTTTTAAATTACTCACAATTTCATATGAAAACATCAAAAACTTGCAACAAGAAAGTTGTTCAAAATTAAAGGCTACACGTATTTCATTTTTGGACTAAAGTTAAATTCTAATATCTTAGAAAGTTATTTTTTCAAACTTTTAATTTGAATTCCCAATTAAGGTTTGAAAATAATTATTTTAGAACTTCGGCATTATTGAGGAATAAGTCATTACTCAAATTTCATAAGCCAAGTGTCATTTCATAATTCAACCATGCTCCAGTCAATAAAATACTTATTGCTCAAGTTTTATTCATAAAATTATTTTCATACATTCACAAAATTGAATTTTAAAATAATTATTTTCAATCGGATGGGCACTTCCCGAGCAGTTGATCTGGTAGCCTTCGATGTACAATCGGACTGGAAGGGAAAATTGATGACATGGCGATAGAGTAGTAGCGTGGGTTCTATGTGGGCCTGGATGGGAACGTGTGGGGAGGTTTCCGAGCAGTTGATCAGCTAGCCTTTGATTATAGATGGCCAAACGCGTCGCACGTCACGGGCACGAACACGGGCACGACATGGTGAGGAATGTCACTATGCGGCATGACGGCACCGCCGCGCCGTGCCTGTAGTGCCGCCGTGCGATGCCTCAGCCCAGGCATGGCCCTATGCCTAGTTAGCCATGTCGTGCTGTGCTGATGAGCATGACAGCCAATCGTGCCTTCGTGCTAGCAACCAACCACGTGTCCAGCCGGAGGTGCTCGCCCGTGCCGTCTTCTCATAGGAAAGCGGATGTGCTCACCAAGTCGTCGTCATAGCGCCGAGCTCGGGCATGTGCCACCAACGCAGCCCCCGTGCCCCGCCAAAAAGCGCCACCGCCGTGAGCTATCGGGCGTTTGAAAGATCGAGATGGGGACTAGAGGGGGAATAGTCCCTTTTAAAAACTAATCGCAACGGCTAACCGTAAGGATCTTGATGTCGCCTAGGAGGCCTAGGGGGGGGGTGAATAGGCCTGTACCTTAAAATCACTGTAAAAACAAACTCGGAGCGTTTGAACAACGCGCGGCATCGCCGCCTCGCGCGGCACCGCCTCGTCGCAGCGCATCGCCGCTTCGCAGGCGGCACCGCCGTCTACGCTGCATCGCCGCCTTCGCTGCACCGCCGCCTGGCGCACAAACACAAACCGCAGTTTGAAATCTAAGCAACGAAACTTAGATCGAGTGAATATCCCAAGTTCCTCGCACACAAATATATCACATATATCCAATAGAATGTGCCAGAACTCCTCAACAAAGTAGATCGGGATGAAACCCTAGCTCACAAGAATAATATGCAAGAATGTAAATAGCACGCGTGAGACAAGGATTTTTTCCGTGGTTCACCGTCGCCACAAAGGTCGGGTTACGTCCACGTTGTTGAGGTATCCACAAAAGGATTGGGATTCGCCACACAAGCCGTCCCTTCCCTCGTTCTCAAGTCAAGGGAGTGAACCCTTGAGATGAGGGGTGATTTTCTTGATTTTGAGTGAGGTTACAAACCTCCCAAGGCTGCCACACGAAGAGGCAAGCTCAAGGGCGACGCCTAGCCGTCTAGGAGCAAGCTCCAAGAGGAAAGAACCCTAGGGTTCCGCCAAACGTGAACCAAATGCTCTTTCAAGTTGGGGAAGTAGTAGATCCGGCCTCCACAAGCGGTTTGTTGCCTTTTCCCTCAAGATTTGATGGTGGAATCGAAACCTTGGCTTGGGGAAGGAGGAGCAACAATGGAGGAGTGAGAGAGCAAGAGGTGCATTTTTCAGCCGCTTTGTCGCGAGGTAGGAGATGAAGTGAGCCGAGATAACCGTTGTGGGAGGGGTAGGAATGGTATTTATACCCGACCGGGCCCAACGGTCGGATTAAGCGCGCACCGCCGACCTAACACGCTGCACTGCCAAGACGCTGCACCGCCGCTGCCGCTGCACCGCCACTTACGCGTAGCGGCACTGCGGCGCGCCCGCCGTAACAAACAAAGTGTAAAAAGTGTCTCTACTGTCTGTTTTTGGCCGTGAGGTGATGTTTTTGGCTGAGCTGGAGGTTTGAGCATTTAGTTCACATGTAGCCAAAGGTCCTAGGATCCTCTTAATAGTACGGCATGTCCTAAACTCAAGATTCAAAACATAAATGAAATTAAACCTCCATGAGTCTAGGTTGCCATCCGTTGCACTTGAAGGTTCCATCAACCCGTACATCATCCTCTATCATCTTTGTCTCATCTCTTAGAGCAAATATATCTTGTGCATGTGACTTGAACCATTTCCACAAATATGAGTTCACCTCCATGGTTTCAAGTCACTCACACTAATGATTTGATCCTCAACACAATATGACTCCTCATAGCTTGATTAGTTCCTCGACTAAATGCAAGTACTCTCTTCTTCACCTTAGCCATGGTACCTCGGTCCCAAGCCAACGCTTGCCCTTCACCTTCGCTTAGTACCGAAGCCCTTTCCTTGCTATCTTCACCTTATCAAGATACACTCAAGTCACATCATATCAAGCAACCATTGAATAACCGTTTCTTCAACATTTTGATCCTTGCTTGATTATTTTGCGAGATATGAATGTTGAGACCAATCAAGCTTCGGTTTGACTCACATAGAGACATACATGGATCAACATCAATATGGTCAAGCCAATTCACGGTTCCTTATATCCTATCATTTTGGATTGACACTCCAACACTTATTTCAATCTTCTATTCATGGGAAACAAGCCATTATAGAGACCAATCCAAAATCATCAACTCTTGTCTCATTTGCCTTTTGCCAAGTATGCTTGCTTTTCACATGATGCTATGATATTCCACAACATATAAGCCATTTCCTTGATTCCATTTGCATTGTTGTCTTTTGTTTGAACTAGATTGTTTTCATCATCTTCTAGTACAACAATATACAATTTGGCTTTGCTTCCATACTATGTGGAATACCATCAAGTTTGCTTACTTGTTGAACCTTGAATATACTTGTTACTACATAATCCACAAGTATATGTAATAGACTCAGTTTCCTGTTCAACACTTAGCAAACTTATTAGACCTTTAATTATGTTGTCATTCAATTCACCAAAACCCACTAAAGGGCTAGATGCACTTTCACTAACCGAAACAAATACGGAATTAAACTTATCGGTCTAGCCAAGACTTCACCCCTCTAACTAAGACTCTAAATCACCTCACAAAAGATCCTACACAAGAAGAGTGAGGTGACAAGCCTAGCTTGAGCTCCTAATCAATTCTAATGCAAGGTCACACAAACCTAAGCACTAGTATTTTAAGCAAGGGTGAGCTCCTACACAATTCTACTAAGCAAAAGCACAAAGCCCCTAAGCTCACTAGATGCACAATGAACAAGGCAACACACGCCTAACCCAAAGGCTCAAATTACCTAGCTACACAAGCTAAGCAAAGTAACTAAACAAGCTACACAAGCTAGATAGTTACAACTACCCTACTCAAGCACAAGCACAATGTATATATGAATGTAAGAACAAGGCTTGAGATGAAGAGATTGCAAACCACCGCGAAGTGTGGACACAAGATGACAGGTGATTTTTTATCGAGGTCTCGGGAAGCTTGCCAACTTCCCCTACTCCTCGTTGTGTCGACCAACACTCTTGTGGTTCCACGGTTTGGCGAATCACCCGGTGATGATCCTCAAATTTAATGGCCAGTGCCAAATCCCACGGTGGGAGCTCGATCGAGTCCCTCACACGTGTGAGTCCTCTAGCCAATCCCTCGAGGGTACCGTGTGAACCCACACACAAGTGTGGTAGCTCAATGTCACGCTCCACTAGAGTTGCTCTTCACGATCCCCCGAGGTGAGCACGAACCTCTCACAATCTCTTCTTCGAGCAATCGCACAAGCTTCCCTTGCGTGCTTCACTAAGTCTCTTGCCACCAAGGCGCCGTCTAGGAGGTGGCAACCTCCAAGAGAAACAAGCACACCGGCTTGCAACACGATCACCTAGTGCCACGAATGCGATCTCTCAACGCAACGCACTAGAACTCGATCTCTCACTCAATCGGATGAACGATATCAAGCATATGTGAGTGGGAGGGCTCATGCACTCTCAAGCATGGACACAAAGTCCCCAAGGTGCTAAGCACCGCCAAGCCCGACCACAACCTCTATTTATAGCCCCCAAGCCAAATAGAGCCGTTGGGTACGAAATCACAAATTACTACGATCGGCCGCCGCCGACCGGACTCACCGACAGTCCGGCCGCGAGTCCGGCCGATGGGTCCGGCAAAATTCAGGCCGCAGCTCTCACGGACGCATCGACCGGAGCCTCCGGCCGGTCGCGTCGCCCCGGCCGCGCAATGTGGCGTCCGATCACCGCCGACCGCCCGACCAACGCCCGATCAAACGTCCATAACTCTTTCATCCGAACTCCGTTTTTGATGATCTTGGACTCTATGGAAAGCTTACTCGAGAGGGATACACAACCCACATGGTTACTTGATCCAACTCACAATGGATCAAAGAAGTATTCCACTCTAAGAGCAGTCCAAGTGTCCGAGAAACACCGAAACAACTTCTCCTTTTGCAAATGTGCCAACACCACCAAGTGTACATCACCATGTGCATGTGTGTTAGCATTTTCACAATCATTTTCAAAGGATTTTCTCTTGCTCTTACCACGCCACTCGATCCTAACACATCGCAAAGTTAGATCGCTCAAGTGGCACTAGATGACCGATATGCAAACAAGTTTGCCCCTCTTAATAGTACGGCCATCTATCCTAAACCCGGCCATAAACTTCTCTAAGCTCCTCAAGACCGGCGAAATGAAATGCCCTATAGGTTATACCTTTGCCTTACGCATTTTCATTCCGCTCCATCTTCAAGGCGCCGATGCAACACATGCACCAACACGATCAAGAATGATATGATCCATTTCATATCATCACATGACCTTCTTGGTCCATCGATCTTGACCTCACTTGCTCTTCACCGCTAAGGCCGGTCCGTCGGCGCCAAGTCCCTCGACTTGCCCTTCACACTTGCAACCGGTCCATCAAGCCAAGCCTCGCCTTGATCTTCACCACCTTGGTCACATGACTCCATGTTATGTTTCATATGCAATAAACTCCTTCATTGCACCATCACATGTGAACTAATCTCCCGTGTATAATCTCAATCACACATATTAGTTCACCTAATGTTGACACTCAATTACTAAAAACCACAAGGGACCTTTCAGCGTTGCCGCCGTGAGGACGGCGAAATGAAGGATTGAAGTAGAGTGGTTGGGGAAGAAGAGAATAGAAGGGGACAGACAAGTGCCAGGAGCCAGGTGGAAGAGCGGACGACGACTGAGCAATGAGTGTGCGTTTTGGGAATGATATACGGGAGCTAGGGTTAGAATTCTTAATTAATTTATATAGTGCATCCAACGAATGTTATGCATCGGGGATGACCCAATGGCAAAAGATTAACGGGCCGCATTGTTCCGGTCTAATTTTTGTGATGTGCGTGTGACGACACGTGGGCTGAAATGGCGGCCCAGGCACGACACTATGGCGGTCGTGACAGGCACATGCAAGATGACGGTTGAGCCGGGCCGTGCCTGGGTCGTCCATTTTCGGGCCATGCCCGTACCAGCCCACAGTGTTAGATCCAAATGGAAATTTATAACTTCGATGCACAATTGGATGGGTAGGAAAAACTGATGATGTGTCTCACTGTAGGCACAAAAATAGGTATACGAAAATAAGAGTAAAGATAGATTTAAAAATAATGTATATTTAGAATTATTGAAGTACATTTCATTTTTTTTAGTAAAGGTAAATCTAATACACAGTATCTTTCTTTTTTGCAATCAACACCGATTTGTTTGTTACATCAACGGTTCATACAAGCAACGAACTCTAAGGCGAGCATATTAGCTCAGGTATCCTCTGAAATACATTCCTTGGAGTAGATAAGCGCCAAGAATCTGTGAAGGCCGGTCATCAAATGCAGGGATGCACCACCATTTCTACTATACTAATCATCTACTGTATTTAACGTATTATTAGGCCGGCGTTTCAATATTCTTCTCCTAAAAAACCTAGTGGAAGGGAACAGCAAAGCGTACTACATTCGCTTGATCTCGCAGCAGAACCTACAGATGTGGTGGTGCCGACTCGTGCGTGCCGACCTCGATAGCGTGGAAGGCGCCTGGGCGCGCGCCCGGTCGTCCGTCGTCCGGCCACCGCTGCCATTTCCAGCAGCAAGGAAGGCCCGCGGGGCGACCTGAGAACACATGCATACCAGATGAATGAACGGCCAAGGCCAGCATGGCCGACCGAGCATTCTCATCTCGTCCTCATGTGTTCCCAGTCCGCCCCTGCCGGAACTGCCTTGCATTGCGCTCGCTCCAAGTTGTCGTCGTCGTCGTCATCTTGTTGATGATCTTCTCCCTGGCATGTGAGCTAGGAGCAGGGGAGGAGGAACGGAGGACATGAGATGGAAGTGGATCAAGGAGGCGATAATGTGGCGCTTTTTATATGTGACACCGGCCAAATGAGCACACTATGACACCAAATGAGCTCATATCGTGTTCATGTCGACGAAGGACGGACGGATCGCGGTCGCACTCGCCGCACCCGCGGATGTGACGGGATGGATCTGCGCAGAGCGCAGTAGTACTAGCAGAGGTGGGTGGCCGTAGTACGCGCGCGGTACTGGTACTGCAGCCCACGCGCCTGGCGAGTACAGCTTGTACTGCGCAGTTGCAGTTGCTGCCCGGCCTCGTGTGTCACTCTTCTGCCCCCGCCACAGTACAGACGTTGTACTGTTCCTTCCATCTGCTGGTACAAAGGTTCGTCCAATTTTTTTTCACCGGTTAATTAATTAGTTCAAACAAATAAGAATGCCTCTGTCTCACGTACCCTTCCTTCATTGAACATGTTTAATCCAATTGATCAGCGTAATTTAAGATCGATCGTAGGCTAACTGAAGGCCTCAAATGCCATGAAAATTATACTCGTTGTCTCTAAATAAATAGATTCCAGTGCACACATCCAATAGAAATCAATACAAACCATAGCTCTAGCTAATTAAACTTTTAAAAAATCTAAACGACATTTTAAAAGGAACGGCTGAGTAATTTAAGGACACAGCCCTTTCCTTCTTCCTATCAAACTTGCTGTCGCCGACCACCCAAGTTGGGGGAAGGCGCCGACCACCCCTCGCTTGGTTTTGGTCCAAGCCGCCGGGGCCCAAGACGGGCGACGGCCCGGGGCCCCTCGTTTCATCTTCCTCGCACCGACGCCGGTTTCCCGACGACCCCGCCGCTTATTTATTTCCCGCACGAGCCGCCCCCGCCGTCCCTGAGAAAATTCATAAATAGCGCCGCTTTGGGCTCGGCATGAGCTCCGGCGATATATCTAGCGCGCCTACAAGGTTTGCCTTTTTCTTCCCTCCCCGCTCAATCTTTCCGCCGCCTAAACCCGAAAAATTATAAAACCAAATGGGTCCAATTTTGTTGGACTCCACACGGCGGGCGCCGCCGGCCGAGCCGTGGCTCTTTAAACTGAGTCGACTAGGGGGCTTTGATCAGCCAGCCGTCTGCTCTTTCTATGGATCGATGGAGGAATGGAATTAGGGAGGTACACCTATATCTTTAAAGGCGCTGGCCATGTGGGTCGCAAATTTGGTTTTCAATTTTTATAAAGCGATTTTTTAACCGGAAAATAAATAAAAGAAAAGTGACAAAAGAGGGGCATAGCGAAAATTTTAATTAAGAAGACGATGGCGACCGGGCTATTGGGTCGCTATTGGGCCACAAAGTGATGGCCGGCCCATAAGAAAGGGAAAACGAAACCACTGGGGGTGGTCGGCACGCCAATCGACGCCGACTAGTCAGCAGCTAGGATTCCCGCTTTCCTTCTCCTAGCAAACTTGTGCAACCACCACGGAACCTAGGCAGTTTCAAATAAAAAAAGAAACAAACAAAAAAAAAGGCCCACTCCGCCTTAAGCCTTCGAACTTGCCCATCATCAGGCCCAGGCCCAGGCCCACTGGAGTGTACCTCACACGCGCTGTGCGCTGCCGAGGAATTTGCTACTGAAAAGCGGTCCGCTCCATTTCCATTCCCGCTGCCCGACTCTTCGCCCAAGTGCCCAACCCAACCGGATTCATCGATTCGAAATAAAAAGTTTCAACCGTTTCGGCCGCGGGCTTCCGCCATGCGCCCGCTTCCGGCGTCCGTGGCGTCCCGACTGGTGGCCGTGCTCGCAGACCCGGTCGGCGTCCCGCTGCCGGTCTTCAACTCCCTCCTCTCCACGCTCGCCGCCTCCGTGGACCCTTCCCACGCGCACCTCCCTCTCCACATCTTCCGCCGCCGCCTACCCCGCTCCGCCGCCCCGACGCCTTCACCCTCTCCGCGCTCACCTCGTGTCTCCCCTCCGCCGCCGGCGCCGCCGAGGCCCTCCACGCGCTCGCCCTCCGCCTCGGCCTCCTCCACGCCGACCCCGTCCTGGCCAACTCTCTGCTCCGTCTCTACCTCCGCCTGCCCGTCCTCGGCCTCGCGCGCCGCCTGTTCGACGAAATGCCCAAGCGCACCGCGTCCTCCTACAACACCCTCATCTCGCGCTCGCGCTCGCACGACGACATATGGGGCCTCGTGCGGTGGATGGTCGCCGATGACGGGTGCGCGCCGGACCGGTTCACTGTCTCTTCCGTGCTGCCCGCGCGCGCGTCTCGCGCGCGATGGGGCAGGGAGCTGCATTGCTGGCGCGGTCAGGGCTCGGATGTGCGGGGAGGATGATTTCCATGTCGGCAGCGGCCTCGTGTCCATGTACTGCAGGGTTGGCCGTCCGGAGGCTGCACGGACGGTTTTCGACGGATGGAGCGGAGGAACGTTGTTTCCTGGACTGCCATGGTGGGAGGGTACATGGAGAATGGCATGTTTCACGATGCAGTGGATTGTTTTCGGGCGATGTGGCTGGTTGATGCCATTCCACCCAACAGAGTCGCGTTGATCACCGTGCTCTCGGCCATCGAGGCCCTCTCAGGCTTGGCTGAGGGGAAGCAGGTGCATGGTTTTGCGGTCAGAATGATGATGCATGCTGAGGTGTCGCTCAACAATGCTTTGATTAATACATACACAAAGTGTGGGGCCTTGCATTATGCAAGGCGGATCTTTGATGATACCAGTTGGTGCAAAGATGTCATCTCATGGGGTGCAATGATTTTGGGTTATGGCATCCACGGTATGGGTGTCGAAGCGGTTGCTTTGTTCGATCAGATGCTTTCCTCTGGGGTTAAACCTGACAGCATAGTTGGACTTGGTGTTCTTTCAGCTTGTTGCCGTGCAGGTTTGGTGTTGAAGGGCCTTGATACATACAGCTCCATGGTAAATGATCATGGGGTTCATCCAACCGAGGAGATGTGTGCATGCATGGTTGATTTACTTGGCCGATCTGGGCATGTTTACCGTGCCTTGGACTTTGTAAAGTCAATGAGTGTGGAGCCAGGTCCTAGTGTCTGGGGAGCACTTCTGGATGCTTCTGTTAAGTATGGCAACAAAGAAATCCAGAATCTGGCTTCTAGGTCTCTTCTTAGATTGGAACAAGGGAAACCATCAAATCTTGTTGCGGTGTCTAATCTAAATGCCTCTGCAGAAAGGTGGAATATTGTTGAACAAGTAAGGGATACAATCAGTGAGGGATCGTTGAAGAAAAGAACTGGTTGTAGTTCAGTGAATCCAACATAAGTTAACAACGCTTCTTCGAGCGACTCACAGATAGGCTTTTGGCGCTTCTGATCTAAAGTGTACACTTCAGATGGCTATGCCCTGGGAGGCGGGAGCAATCACATCAGATTGCAAAAATTACTGGAAGGTGTATTGAGACTACAACAACAAAGCTACATTACTTATATATTGATAGATGAATACATTATGACGCATCTACTATTGGAGTCTTTAAACAACAAAAGTGCCTTATTCCATGATGTCAAGGTTGTCTGTAATCTTTCCAGGTAATTTTGCTTCTAGTATATTTGAGGTGTAGAAATTTTTTAATTGTTTCAGAATTTGGTGTTTCTCCATCCATGAGGCTAAATTATAAATGTATACGTTAGAATAAAGAAGCTTAAGCTTACAAGAGGTTTCCCAAGCTGACAAGTTTATCTTCTACCTGCAGTCTGTTATACAATAGGATTACATTTTAAGACATTTGTAACAATGTTATAATTATGTTATTATTCTGTTCAACAATTTCCTGTGTTAGCATCCTCACATATTACCTTTACCAACTCGAAGCATCATTTTCCTATTCTTCTTTTACTCTGGCAACAGGAAAAAGATTGTTTGGCTGCTTATTTGCTAAATATGCTGAAGTAACAGTTGCACAATATGACTAGCTTATTAAATTTGGATGTGGGGTTGACGATCAGGTTACTGATGTTAACATATTTGTTAGGTCTTACAATGAGTTAGAGTAGTAGAAAATGACGAAGATCTATTCCTAGTTGAACAATTTGTGTGAACAATCAAGCTGCAACTTGAGGATGCACAAAGCCAACTTGGTATTCAGCGGCTTTATCTTATATAAAGGCTCTTGATAACTTTGCATCAAGGCCAGTAGGCAGTAACCCATCTCCTGATTGTCCTGACTGGTTGGCGCCCATATCTCAGTTTTATATGCTGAGTTTGACACAACTTGCTGCATTCTTCCACAAGTCAGTACAAGATATGGCTGAAATTTGTTGCTTAACTGAATTAACAACTGTTGGATGATGCTTGTAAGAGGTCTTGGTCATGGATTCATGAAAGATCTATCATATCATAAATGCTTGTGTGGCCTTGTCAGTTGCAACCTAGTACTAGAACTTTTGACTTTGCCTATATAACAATTAGTTGGCTGGTGCATGAACCTGGTTCAAAATTTGCTTTGCTGTGAATCTGCATATCTAAGGGTTAGACTATTTACATGATGTAGGACAATTGCAGTCAGATCAGATTGAATGAAACCATAACAGGACTGCAAGAAGGCAAAAAAAAAAAAAAAAAAAAAAAATCCGATTCTTGTCATGTTCTTTTACTTCCTGCATCTGCATAAGTGGCACTATAAGAATGTGAAACATTGCCACAAAGGTGGTTGTTTGCTTCTTTGTTTGTGTATAAACTACAAAATATAATATTTTGCGGTCAGTCCTAATTTTATACATGCACTTAGCTCCCTAGTGTACAGGAGGCATGATTATAAATTGCTGGTGTCAGGATAGTAGAATAGCGTTCCACCTTGGATGATTTCTGTGGATTATGATGTGCACTAATGCACATGCAATGGAGAATGACTATATATGATTTGATCATCTGTATATGTATTTTCTTTTGGTTCTGTAATGAAATTTCGACTAATTATCTTTACACACTGCACAGGTTAGACATCTTGCAAGTTTGGTCACTCAGCTTGTAGTTGTATGGAAAATGGAAATATATGATTTGTGTTCTTTGGCTTCTTGTCAGTCTTTTGGGATATACTCCCTCTATCATTTTTTCTAAGGCGCGTAGACCACTATCCCAAATACCAAGGAACTATAAATAGCAAGGAAAAGTGGAGCGTACGGCTGGTGAATGCAAACCGACGTTTCCTTAGCCATCGCAAATCAGCAGAATGAAGAAGCCAACAAGCCACGCACGGCTCCATTTTAACTGGGTCTTGCATGCAAATGCTTCGTGTTCATGCATACTGTATTAAATGCCGCACAACTATTTACCATCTCCACCTCGAGTAGAATGGTACGCCTAACAAAAAATCAAAAATCCAAAACTGTAGTACGCCCTATATTTCGTAATGGAGGGAGTACATTTTAATTATGCCTTCTTCATATCAGTTGTGGCATAGGCCCAACTGAGGGTAGACACCAGCTGCCACCAAAAGAATCCCCCTTGCTGGCAACCCAGGAAATAAAATATTGGCTGGGGGTAACTGTGGGGTCCTTAATTATAATGCCTCGGGGATGCTGTTCCACATTTTTTTTTGCTTGGTATTAGTGGCTAGTTGGTAGCTGAACTAGTTTAGGTGTTGTAATAGGTCATGATTTTTGTAGGTATAACAGTATAAGAGATTCAGCAAAGTTCATAATTAGAAGTGATGTATTTGTATTCACTAACTTTTGATTTGTTCAATGCATTAACTTGGCTACCTCATGTGGTGAAGTCTGTCTGAGGAGTATATGGTTGTTATACGGTGTCAAGGTTTTTGTCCTTTGATTGAAACTTGGGCCTATGCCTATGTTTATTCAGTAATCTTGATAGCATAGCTGTAGAAACATTAAGTATCACATCTTAGGGTTAATCCCTATTATTACAACTGTTTGTTTCCTGCATTTAAATCTTGTGTTCTATGGTCTACCCCAACTTGGTTGGGACTAAAAGACTTTGTTGTTGGTTGTGGTCTGTGATCAATTGTCGATATTGAGGATTCAAACATGAGATACATGAATAAAGAAATATAATTGTATAACTTACTTCTAAGTAGGTATTTTTCTGTAACATGCTGTTGAGATTTACATCTTTGTCAGTCAGTTATAATTCTATGATTATTGTTCTGGTCTAAGAAATGCTATTTATCATGCATCGATTCCAGTTTTGTCTAAATGGCTAGTTAGATAGCCACCAGTGCTTGTGAAGTATAGGGAATTTCTGGGAACTGATATGGTTCATATAATTTGACACTACAAAAATTTTCATGGCTTGTTTGGCCCTCAACTGCCTGATCATGATCATGCAACTTCCACATCTCCCCTTTTCACACATGTAAGGATGAGTATTTTGACGGTGCAGTTATTATATATAAAGTAAATGGATCACCAATACATTTACTGAAGTAACTTCTACATGGTTCATTTTCTTATGTGGTGCTGTTTGTTGATGAGTTTGTGCTCAGATCTATATTCCAGAACCGTTTGCAGATGCTATTTGCAGTGTACGCATGGAAAAGACATACAATCAGGAGGCCATTTGGGCGATGTAACTAGAGCATGATACGAAATGCCTTCCTGTTAGTTTTATAAATTTTGCTGGATATGTTTCAAAGGTCCCAAAGAAGTCCTTAAGCAGAGCTGTATCATAAATTACAACCTATCCATTTATTTGTATCTTAGTTGCCGTCACGCATCTAGCATTATGTAAGATGTGATGGGCAAATGATAACCAGCCATTCAGCACAGTTTGTTATGCACTATGCACCCATATGACCCATACTGTTCCAGAATAGAGGTCGTTAACAGCCTAACGCTTGCTTCGTGTCCCAAAAAAACTTGTTTTGATTTAATTTTTTAAAAGCTCTGTTACATGTGCTGGATTTGACCCTTTATTTTTAGTTTAAGGATACTAGCCTCTAGGATTATAATTTTTAAAGAGGACTTTTAGAGTTCTGTACAGAGCATTCTCTTGGTAAAAACTGTTTCATTTTGGCATTTTGCAAGTGTCTTTAGCATGTGTCATTTTCAGATGATATAAAAATAGTAATCATTTGAAGGACATGCTTCTGTTGCGTTAGCTTTCCCTGTTCTGTTTGCTCCAGGAAGGAAAACACTGCAACACATAGTTTTTATTCACACTAGAGCAGCTAGCCTTCACATACAATGCGGAGATCAAACTATCCATTTCTGATGGCTGGAGGCTAGTTTTTGAGTGTGCATCTTTTTAGAACACTTAGGAAAACAAATTATGTATCCTGCATTGCTATTGCATCATGGTGTGACATTTTTATCTTCCCATTTATACCTAGTAATACAATTATCATCATGTTCGAGAAAATACCATTATCATCATCTCTTGTTTGTTGTTTCCCATTGGTTAGTTCTTTTGGCTATGATGTTGTTTGATTCCCATAACCATGTTCTGACAGACATGTTTGGCTATGATTTCAGGGAAATTCAATGAACAGACAAGTCACGAAAGTGGAAAACAAGAAGCCAGATCACCATGTTATCTTTGGAGCGGATCTATTGTCATATTTGAGTTGGTATCCCAAGTACCTCCTAGTGTCAGCCGTAAATAGTCACTCTTAGCTCTGGTTCTGGCCATGAACAGCCTCGCCATCTGGTTCCATCAGCCCTTTCCATATTGGATGACCAGGCTTGTTCGCTTTCAGAGGTGACAGCAGGTTTGGTCTTGTGACCCTTTCCAGAATATCATGACTCACACGGATTGAGATCTCGTGATGGTTGTGAGGACTGCGTGCCCGGCCGGCTCCCATGTTGTTGGTTTGGTCCTCGCGATCACATGCGTGCAGAAGAGTGTCATCTCAGATTTAAGCAAGCTCCTGACTGGAACGGCTTGAGGCGCTGTAGCCTTTCGTCGGGGATCATTGTTGGGTGCCGCATCATAATTGTTCCCCGGTCTTAGCATGCTCTGTGTAGGGGCTGCTAAGATCTGTTTTGTAGGCTGTTCCCTCGATTTGAAAGATGGCGGCATGTTAATGGCGCGATGATTAGCCATTTAATATATGATTGGAAAGGTCCAACCGCACCGCGCATAACTGTCCGGGACGCACAGTGTCATCCGCTGGTGCGGTGTGCATTCCCTGCTTCAGTTTTGGCTTGAATTTTGCTCTTCTTCCTACTGTCTGACTGCTGAACCTGTCCATCTTGAACAGGTAATTCTTGAGAAAGGGGCAGCAGCAGGATGGGTTTCCAGTGTTGCTCCTGCATCACACTAGTATCAGGTACGCGGTTTGCTGTTTGCGCTGGCTGGCGTATTTTCTCTTTTCCTTTTCTATGTACAACCTGTTGGTAGTAGTTGTCGATGAAAAATCTCATACTAGTTACAGTACATAGGAGTAGTACAGGACAGTCTAGTCTATCTGCTGGTTACATTACATTACCTACCTATCGGGCGGGTCCATGGTGCCATGTGGTGGTAGCCTGGTCTCGCCCGTTGCTCTCGGCGAAGTAATGGTGATGCGGGACTTGACAGGGCACTGATAACCAGCCAATCATGGAGACTTGTTGTACCTCGCGCCATTAAGTCGGCGTTCCCCTTCGCCCATGAAGATCTCACGTGGATGGGATCCACTGTCACTGTTGGATCCCAAGGTACGCGCGCCCTCAGAGCCAATCAACGACCATCCCGAGTTCCGGACGTCCGGATGGACGCACGGCCCGTGCCCGTGCTGCCTCTGCTCGCCGGCCGGTCTGGTCTGGTCGCCGACGCCGGGCCGACCGACGACCGATAGATAGAGTGCACAGCCTATGTAGAGTATGCTTTCTCTTCCCTTGCGTGCGCTGGCTGGCTGGCGGCGCGCTTCTCCTCCGGCGCGAAGGGAGGGAGGGCGGCGGGTTCAGTTCAGTCACGCGCAGTGCGAGCTGGCGTCGGCGCTGTCGCCCTCCGTCCCTGGTGCTGAGCGCGACGCGGGGCGCTGGGGCCACCACGGTGATTCCCTGGACGGATCGGGTTTCCAGGCGGTCGCTGTCGCGGCCAGCAAGATGGGTGGGGGTCGCTCGGCGTGGACGGACGGACGGACGGGGGCGAGGCCGGACATCCATTCCCTGTGCCACGGGACGGATGGCATGGCAGCGAGGGAGCTCCGTTCTCCCGCCCGTCCGTCCGTCATCATTGCTGCTGTCCGTACGCGTTTGGCACCACGCACACGGCCGACCGTATGGGTTCTTGTTACATGTTTACTTACTGTATATATATATGTACTAGGCGCCAAGGCGATCGTCCGTTCCTACTCAAGTTCAAGTCTCTCTCTCACCATCGAATGTGTCACTGTAATCTAATGCAGGCAGCGGCTGCTGGCTGGTGGTTATGAGTTGCGGATTTTCCACGGGTTTCTCCTCGCATCGCATCCTATCCTACCTCACCTCACCTGATGGTAACATTTCGAGATAGATTGGCTGGCATGCAGCGGCCAGGTGTCCAAGACGGTGTAGCCTCGTGGCGACAGTGCCCCTACGCAGATTGGTGAGCCGACACCATGTGGGCGACGGATCGATCGGACGCCGGGAGTTAAGGCCGCACAGTGGTGCGTGCATCAACCTGTCCTTAACCTTGCAGCATCAGTGAAAAGGAATGTCTCTGGAAAATATGGACGTCGACGATGCTGTTGAGGCACCTGCAATGTTCGACTCGCAATAGTTACTTGACAGTCCACCCCTCGGTGAGAGTGAGACTGATTGTGATGATGATGCATTATGATGCTCTCTTCTCTTCTCTTCATCTGGACCACATGGGCTGGACTGCCACAGTGAAAGTCGGGTACATGCAGCTAGCTAGCTAGGTAAGCTGAGTGGACGTGGACGCATGCATGGATCTCTTGCCTTTGCAGCGCACACTGCATATTACGTGGGTCCATTATCCGTATACACGCGCACTGTGCACATCACTAGAAAATTAAGTTTCGGGTGTACCAACGACTGTAGATCATATATACGCTACCAGCACGAGGTAGGGCGCTCACGTGACAAGTAGGGCGCTCACGTGACGAGGTATCATGAACCTGATACGGACAGTACGACGTCGGAGTAAACCCAGCATCCATATAATGGAGGGCGTATGTATCAAGTCCTGTCCGTGTACGGACACGTACACGTGACGATATGCCTCGAGAATCCGAAGCACAGTACATGGGGGTGCTGGCAATCTTGTCGTGAGGGTGGGCGAGGAACCTTCTCAGGATACAGGATACACATGCAATCGGGCTACCTCATAAATCCATGTATAAACCAAATTTTATTAGTTCATATCTGGTTTTTGTAGTAGTCCGTTGCATCCCTATCTGCTACTAGTGCAGCAGTTGGCAGTCACATAAACATCGATAAGGGTACCTCCTTCGGCTTTTGTTATACTGTTGTTAGTATGTTTTCCACCCGATCCCCGGCTGCACTAGGATTTGGAATACTTGGGCACCCCTGCGCGTCAAAATCTTTCTTTTGGCTAGCAGTGAGGAAGCGGCGTTGGGACGGCGGACGGGAGGCACAAGCACGGGCTCCGGGCAAACGACAATCGCTTCCGCGTGACCGGGAGCCGAGAAACTATCGACCACATCATCTCATCCTGCTCATACTCCGTGCAGATCTGGTGGACCGACCATCCTAGCCATCCTTGGTGTCGACTCGTCACTAGTCGGACACGCATCGCTACCGGACACCGGGTGGGAGCGATGGAGGCGGAGGTGGCACGGAGAAAAGCGGAAGGGGGCAGACACTCTATTTGCCTTGGTGGCCTGGCAGATCTGGAAAGAGCGAAACACAAGGTGTTTTCAAGCAACAAAACCGCGACGACAAGCCCACCGGGCTGGCCACCATCAAGCAAACCGCCGACCTGTGGATCGATGCCGGGGCGCGTAGTCTCAGTTGTCTAACTCGCGAGTAATCCCGATCGGATAAAATAGGGAGGTGGCAAATATTGTAAACCTTTTACCTCCCTATCGTACTTGATGCGCTCCTATATAAAAAAATTCTCCTTAATGAAAAAGATGTGCAAATCTTTCTTGTATTCGAGAAAAAAGTTAGTATGTTTTCACATAATATATGTGCTAGATGGAACCCTCGAAACAGTAAGGGTGAGGAAGTTGCCCCCCCCCACTTGCGGGGACAACCTTTCTCCTCTTCCTCCTTCCTCCCTGTGAATGCATTAGGGCATGCCCAACGGGGGCAACAACCTCGTACTGCCCCAACACAATCTGGTCAGGCCACGTAGGCAAGATACAGTAGGGAGATGTGTCTCCCAACGTGAATAGTGAAAATATTCTTTTCATGAACAGTCTCATTGTCCTTCCTCTAGAACAATGAGGTGTTTTTTCTCCGCAACGAAAAGGTTCTTTTCGCCGGGCACTGGATTTTTGTCCAGCGAGACCATCGCTTCTCCTGCAAGAGACCATGAACACCTGCGAAGCCACTACTATAGATGACATGAAGTCTACACGCCTAGTTGGACGTTGGGGTAGTACACCACCCTGTAGCGATGGGGAAGCCCTTAGGTGCTCAAGTGATGTTTGGAGTGATGATGATGATAGCACGGTGTGATAACACGAGGAAAGCCCATAAGCCTACAACACATTAACATAGCACTATAGCGTTGCCGAACTCTCAATCTCTCTTACGCTCTCGCACACATACACACACATTGCCATCATGCCATGTCATCTACTCGCCATACCTAGTCGTCGCTTGGGGGTGGCCTCACTCGTTCGCATTAGGGCATCAACTCACCATAGCTAGCTTGCTGCCCATCACCTGGCTAGCGCCAGCTAATCGATCTATCCACCAAGTTGCTCTAGTGTTGGTCCCATTTAAAATTTCGCTCTAGCTTCGCCACTTGTGTCTTGTGTGTGAGAATAGGAGTAAAACCATCTTGATGAGCATTGACGAAGGGAATTCAATCTCACGGCGGTTTGACTGTTCTGAACAGCGACACCGGGTAATCGCTATACCAGTCAGTACCTTGGCAGCGTATGTATGTGGTATTGGGGTGTGGTCGACATAGCCTAGTATCCGGCCGGTATCCCGGCCGCTGAATCGAAAGCTCCCCGGATGGGGAGTCGCCGAATTGAATTGCCACAGCTAAGGCGTGCAGTTGATGCTTCGGAGAACGACGCTAGAATCGGTGATCCTTCCCGTGCCGTGGCCACCGATCGAAAACGACGCTTGAAGAGAGATGGGAGGAGCGCCGCTGCACGCCTTGTGCCGATGCTCCGGACACGTCGCATTCCTGTAGGCGTCCTGCAAGGGTCTACTGCCATAATGCCAGTGATAGGGAGCATGGCGCTGGTGCCTCCTCTCCTCTGCACCGTGGCCTCCCGGCCTTGTACGTACAGACTAAATGTCGCACACGTACGTTTAGTGTACTGTACGTACAATACAACATACCCAAATAGGATGTGCTTAGGAATCGTTACATGCTTCGGATGCCAGCAGCTTTATTTCCATTGGTGGTACGTTGGTGGCTTGCCGTATCGCAATGACTATTAGCCAGTTTATTCAGTGCTACACGGTGATCAACATGCATGTACTGGAGTTTACCTTTGGAGATTTAAGTTAGGGAATTGCTATGATCTCCGCGCCTGAAATTTCATTTCGTTTTCAGGCGTTCTCAACCATTGAATCAGGATCCAACGCCCCCAGATGATTCAACCATTGTTCATCTTCTTCCTAAGCTTTCTTCACGACCTGTCGCATGGATCTCAGGCAACTGATGTATAGGAAATATGTTTAAAAGTTGGGTTCAGGTTTGCTCCAAAAATTTTTTGGCAGATACATTTCAATTAGAAAAAAGATCTATTAAACTTGTTTGGTCAAAAAGGATTTGAGGAACCTCCGTAACCTCAGATTACCGTAGCTGCTAACAAATATCCTTTCTGCTTAATGAAAAATGTTCTTGAGCACGATCGCTAAAAAAAAGAAAAGATTGAGGAAATATACTTTGAAACAATATTTTCCAAAAAAAGGTTGGCCGACCATATAGTCACCAAAAAGAGGAACCATGCATCATACTGATCAGGAACTCCGTTGGGTTGAGGGTGAAATGCACTCCACATGGGGAATGGGTGTATCCAATAGAGCCCTTGAGTACCATGCTTGTAAGCTCCATAGCCTGGAGCCTTTTATGGTTTGTTTGGATTCACCCGCTAAACTTTAGCCGCCTAAATTAGCAACCTGTCTAAAAGAATAGCTTAAGTTTAAATTGGGTGGATCTAGACATGACTTTAATATTTACCATATAGGTGAGATGATGGATGTACGTCATTGGATATTCTTTTAGGCAAAATACACATGCATATATACCCTTCTTCATTGGGTATTTCAGCAATTTGCTCAGGTGTGGTATTACTGTCACAAACGAGATCTGGTTTCCTCTACAAGACTTTCCACCATGATGGATAGTATTGCACCTCATTCCCTGCAACCCCAGCTGGTAATGTAAAGGTAATCCATGGTTTCCAGCGTGATGATGCTGTTCTTTCACTACTACAACAAAGTTAGATTAAATTAGTTCAGGCATCATTAGAAGGCATGTATGTCAATGAGTCCACTTGGGACCGGCCGGGCGTTGTACTTTGTAACCCTTTCTCCTCTTTTTTAATACTGGATAGCAGAACTCCAGCCACTACTTTCAGTAAAACCAAAACCTGCATAGAGGTGAGGTCCCATGCATTTGGCAATGGAGAAAAAAACATAGGTTCTTACCGTACTCAAAATATCATATGAAATTCCTGCAGGAACTTATGCTCTATAACTCAAGGCTCTCTTTAATTTCTTCCAAAGTGAACAACTTTAGTAACAACAATTTTTAATGATCCGACATATGCCAAACACCCAAACACAATATATGAACAGTTAGGTGCGTGACAGAAATCGCGTTAACTTGTTACGCGTATGCTGCCTTTTTTAGATGATGATAATGACATGTTGCTGCTGGATGCTCAAAAATATGATATTTTTTCCTATCCTGCTTTTTGCAGTAAACTTTTGATGAACTTTTGTGGCAGGATAGAGACAGACGTGCACTTCGGACCAGTTCACTTCAATCCCTGCGAGATATTTTACAGAGGCTGCAGTATTCATATGAAATCCTGGTAGTGTTAGAATTCACTTGTTTTAGTTTTAGTTTGTTTCAGCTTATTCTCTCCCTCAGAGCACTATTGAAACAACCAAAATTTACCGGCTTATCGATCAGCGGGTGTTTCCTCTTCCTGTTTGCAAAAAAACAGTAACACGGTCCAAATAGAATAGAAAAGCACAACTTAACCAGGAGCTGTTACTGAAAGGTTTTAAAACAAAATTAAATAGAATAGGTCATTCTCATTGTCAACTCCATACATAAACATCAAGATGGTAGACATGCATGTCAACGCTAACACTCTACCAACCAACCACTACTACTACTATACACAAACTTTACTACATAACAACACTCTGTACATACACATATATCAGGGCCCAAGGGTACAGCAAAATCTGGGCTCTACATGACGCGCTCAATCCGGCCTTTTGGCCATTGCCCAAGCATCATCCATGACCATGAGGCTCAGCTCGCTCTCCAGTTTTCGGAGCCGCCTCCAGAGTCGCCGCTGTTGTGCTTCTCCTCTGTTTCTTGGTTTGTTATGCCGGTTTCACTGAACTTGCCGGCTCCAAGATCGATGATCACCTACATATCTCTGAATTTTTGCTTGTGCTTGGACAACGGACTCTTGGCCAAATTATGTCAAGTTTTGTTTTGCTTGACATTCATGCATGCATCATGACAAGATATCTCGGTCCATGCATGCATAGAGGTCATCAATCGGTAAGTTGATGGTGGGCATCCATCATCATCATCATCATCATGATAGTCATCATCATCTTGTGGAGGTTTGTTTCTCCCATTCCACGGCGATGTCCTGGGCAACCTTGACGGCGTCGGAGGAGACGCCGGAGAGGCCTCTCCTGGTGAAGCCAACAGAGTAGAGCCCTGAGTCCCCCTTCCAGCCGTCTGGGAACGGCACCCTTGGGTACCCTTCCTGGTTGAAGAAATCACTTCCCTGATGGAACAAAACAAGCCCAATTAGATCGATGACAGTACACAATTTCTGTTTTTTTTTTCTTCTCACTCAAAGAAAAACTTTATAGTATAGTATAGTATATAACAAGAAAAAGTATTTAGAGGAATTAATAGTGGATGTCACTTTTAGTACTACCTAACGTCTTTAGAAGTGTCAATTTGGCATTAGAAATTTAAAATCCTTACTTTGTTAGGCATCATTATCCAGCCTTTTTAGAGGCCCTCCTTATCAGTACAAATACAATACACTAGACCTCTCTTAGCCTATCAAGTTGGCATAGAAATGTTTTCTTAGTTGCTGGCTTAGCAGCATATATAAATTTCCTCTTTTGAATTTCCTTTTAATTTCTTCAATCAGAACCCTTTAATTGTAAGTTGAGGCCGGTTTGTAATATTCATTATTGTGAATGAAAAAGAAATTGAAAAAAGGTGGGCCCCAGCACAGGCTATGGATGTGACATGTAAGAGAGCTCCATGTAAGAACATGTTGTACCTTGAGCCACTGAGGGACGTTGCTGTGGTAGCCGGTGGCGAGTATGACGGCGTCGGCAGCGACGCGTTGGCCGTCGACGAGCTCGGCGCCGCCGCGGAAGAACCTCCTGATCCCCGGCACCACCTGTATGTGTCCGGAGCGGATCCTGGCGAGCGCGCCGATGTCGAGCACGGGTGTCCTGCCCCTGGCGTTCTTGAGCTCCAGCGGTCCCCGCTTGGGGCGTCGGATGCCGAGCTTGTCGAGGTCGCCGAGGATGAGGCGCGCGAGGAGGACGAGGATGGCGTCCACCAGCCAGAGCGGCAGGAAGCGCAGGAGGAAGACGGCGATGGAGAAGGTGGCGACGCCGA
This sequence comes from Hyparrhenia diplandra, assembly GCA_015847255.1. NCBI lineage: Eukaryota > Viridiplantae > Streptophyta > Magnoliopsida > Poales > Poaceae > Hyparrhenia > Hyparrhenia diplandra. Next base: position 305,334 of record JADLZK010009850.1, read on the forward strand.
ACATCTCCCGCGGCAGGACGTGCACCTTCTTGGCGACAAATCGAGCAAATCGAGTCAGCCAAAGAGAATCAGAGATGATGGATGGATCAGTTGCTGGATCGATCAGTTGCTCACCGCGTCCCTGACGACCATGGATGGGAGGGCATTGTGGTCGCAGAGGTCAAGGCAGACCTCCATGCCGGAGTTTCCACACCCAACGACGAGGACGCGCTTGCCGCGGTACGCCTCGCCGCACTTGTACTCGGAGACGTGCGACACGGGTCCAGCGAAGTCCTCGGCGCCCTCGAACTCCGGGACGATGCGCTCGGCGTTCTCGCCCGTGGCGACGACGAGCCAGCGGCCGATATACTCGGTGGTGGTAGCACTAGCAGCGCTAGCGTCCTCGGCGTCGTCGGCGCGCACCCGCCAGAGCCCCGCGGCGGCGTCGTAGCGCGCGGACGTGACGGCCTGGTTGAACCTGGGCTGGACGCCGGAGCGCTCCGCGTAGGCGTTGAGGTAGTCGACGAACTGGCGCTTGGTGGGGTACTCCGGGTAGTGGTCCGGGAACGGCATCCCCGGGAGCTCGCAGAAGTGGCGCGGCAGGTGCAGGCGTAGGCGGTCGTAGGTGCGGCGCTGCCACAGCGACGCGATGCAGTCGGCGCGGTCCAGCACGACGCAGGGCACCCCGCGCGCCCGCAGGCACGCCGCCACCGAGAGACCCGCGGGGCCAGCGCCCACCACGATCGGACCGTTCACCCACACCACCCGGCTCGCTGCCGCCGGCGCCGGCGCCGGCGCTTCTGCTGAGGATGCCCTGGTATCAGTCTACTAGCGACTTGTAGATCGATTCGATCGATGACTAGTCTGTTGTTGTTTTTCCTCTCTTAATTTCTCTCTCTCGAGAGGGAGATAGATACTAAGGTAGTACGTGTGTGGCCGGACGGATGGATCGATGGAGGATTAATTCGGGTATGTGTGTGCGAGATGAGAGAGACGGATGGGCGAAACTAAAGTGAGTGAGAGGGAGAGGATGGCCGGAGGAGGGAGATGCGTTCTTGCAATGGGCGGGGTTGTGTGTAGGAGGAGGGGTTGCACTCATGGGGTTTAAATAGGGGAGGGACGGGCCGGTGCTGCTGCTGGAACCAACGGAGGACGAAGTTGACATCCGGCCATGCGGGCCACTCGGACAGTGGGATGAATTAGTTATATCCCCATGCCACGAATCTGGTTCTCTTCTGCTGCAAATTCAACTGCATTACATTCCATCCTCCTCGAGCTGAATTATACTACTAGTATGCATGTATACCATGCGCGTGCCTTTCTCGATCTTAATTTTTTTCCTCCCCTTTCCGATCGATCCGCGTGTACGTACCGCGTAGAAATAGATCATCGTTGGAAGAAATAAACATAAACATGCAACAAGGACCATGCATGATGATAGAGCTAGAGCTAGAGCTAGAGCTAGGTAGCTACTACACCATACTACTACCTACCTAACAGGACAGCCGCGGCTTATATTCATTATTACAAAGCATTTAGCAATAATAATAACCAATAGGCCGGGGATCGATGGACGCGATATGATCCATGGGATAGATAGATCAGAAATGCAATTGCCAACCGGTGGGCCGGCCGGGAGCTACCACGTACGTACGTACTCGATCCATCGGACACGTATGGCACCTGCTCCTGTGCCGCGCGACGAGCATGCTGCATGCCGTACGTGTTCGACCTAGCACCAAGCCTGCGCCTCACCAAAGTGATCGGTCGATGTGTCATGATGTGTGTATCGATATGATCGATCGTGTTCAACATTCATGGCGCGCGGTTGTTGCTTCAATCGGGATTGATCGATGATATGATTATCCGGCCGGGTTCAGTCTAGTCGTTTCTAGATTAGTGGTTCAACCTTTAGTGTGCTACCTCTGCTCCTTGCATGCCTGCTAGCTAGCAGCCTGCTTGTATATGCATAGCTTCTATTATCACTGTTTCACAAGTGCAAGCATTGAAACAAACCAGAGGATATTTTGTTTTCACAAGTGTTTTCCCCCTTGGAATTAGTACTCATGTGTCATTATCTAAAAATTAATTAGTTGATATGTTTATGCACACACACAAACTAAATGGCTTTCAACTGAAAGAAATAAGAGGAAATTATTTCATTGGCCCTAAAAAAAGTGTCTTAGTTTCTTGGGCCATTTTTTTTTCTTAAATTTGTTATTTGGCGCTAAAATGTTTTTTCTTTGGTTTCTTAGCCCTTCCGTTAGTTTGATGGACTAACGGTGTTATGTTGTACGTGAAATGACATGCAGCTTAAAGAAAAGACTAATCAGTAGGCACTGATATAAAGGATCCAGTGTTGTTCTAAGTCAAATTATAATTTATTTGACCTAGTCTGATAATATAAAAAAAGAAAAATGTGTAGGATTTCAAATAGATGTTATGAAAAATGTTTGTGTAATGGCACCGTTTTGTTTTGTTAATTGTTAACACACTTCTTTATGAATTTGGTCAAACTTAACATAGTTTGACTTAGGACAAATTTGGATCCTTATTTTTCAGGTTGAATGGAGAGTATTTAGAAAATGAGAAATGACTTGTGTTTCCAGAGAAACCAATGGACAAGCATGGCTATGCTTCTCCACAAGGTAGCTTTGACAGCACAAAGGTGGGCGGTTATCTGTCTAGAGAACAAGAGAGAAGCTCTGCTGGTAAAGGTGAAAGACATCAAGCTACAAGCTTCATAGGTGCTTTGGCTGCCTTAGCCATTGCTGATGATGACACAAGATCGATGTGGATGCAAAAGGCCAGTGCTAATCAGGTGCTGATGATGACCAGCATTGATCAGGTGATGACAACTGAAGTCTTCCAAGATGCTGCTGCTCAGCTGCTCAGGAGTTGGTGAAGCCCAGCGCTGCTCAAGTTATGGAAAGTGAAGATGTTCAGGCCGGTGCTACCCAGATCTTTGGCGATGCCGGTCTGCTGCTCAGGTGCTGGTGAACGAAGAGTTCCAATCCGTCGCTGCTCAGGTGTTGGCGATGTGAAGATCACCAGGTCTTCAGGTCTGCATTTGGTGTTTGGGGTTCATTCATGTCCGCTTTCTGTAGTTTGTGGATGTATTGAACCAAGGTTGGATAGACTAAGTCTCACTTACTTTTCGCTAAGTCGGCTGTGGTGACAGTCGGGTGATGTAGCAGGGGGCTACGATGGCAGTGCCATCCAAACACTGTAATAACTGCACATTTGTCTGTTGGTTCTTGCTAATGGACGGGGGCTCGGCCCTAAAATTCAAAAAAAGTATAGATAGAGTAGATAAACCTAAAATACACTTATCAGTAGGCACTGATATAAGGGATCCAGTGTTGTTCTAAGTCAAATTATAATTTATTTGACCTAGTCTAGATAATATAAAAGAAGAAAAATATGTAGGATTTCAAATAGATGTTATGAAAAATGTTTGTGTAATGGCACCGTTTGGTTTTGGTAATTGTTAACACACTTCTCTAGGACAAATTTGGATCCTTATTTTTCAGGTTGAATGGAGAGTATAGATAGAGTAGATAAACCTAAGATACACTTACTGTGTTTTCAATTATCATGCTTTTCTTATAGGTTCATATATTAATTTTATCCATCGTGTATATTTTTTCACAAGGCGAGTTTGTATTCTTTTTTAATTCATTTGATCATGACCTTGGACATTTAGCCATTAAGTCGTACGTGTGTCATAAAAGTCGTGAACATGCATATCTTTTGTTAGTGTTCATGAGGGTGTAAGTGAGTTGAGCTTGGTATGTAGCCAGTGGACATATATATACTCCCTACGTTCTAAATTCTAGTTCGTTTAGTTCTAAGTTTGACCGCTCATCTTATTTAAAAATTTATGCACATATAGTCAAATTTAAATCATTGTTGGAGACCCTCTTTTGCTAATAAAGCAAGCTACAACAAAAGAAGTGTTAGTTTGTACTAATTTTTGAGTAAGACGAGTAGTCAAACTTAAGGTAAAAAAAGCCAAACAAACTATAATTTAAAACGGATTTAGTATTAATTAAGGTGTCAATATATATTGTTTTCTCTAACATCATTTCATTATATTTTACTCCCTCTATCCCAAATTTTAAGTCGTTTGACTTTTTTGACAACAAGTTTGACCACTCGTCTTATTCAAAAATTTGTGTAAATTATAGTTTGGGATGGAGGGAGTATTATTTTGACAAGAAGAAGCACATACGTGATGGAAATAGAGTTGACATGCACTCTGTACAACACTTAGCTTTGACGACCAAACTGGACCGGCCGGCCGGCTAGAAGCGTACTACCACACGTTGTCAAATGGACGGCATGGTGAGCATGTGCAAAAGCAGTGTGTAGAGCATGCATGGGCATCGAGCAATGGTCAAGCCTACGCATGGACGGCGTATAGTGCTCTTGACTTGGCGACTTGGCTGCAGTACTCGCTGGCTGGGTGAATTTTATCTGATTCTTCGTTGTTGGGAACGAAGCTGGGAGGAAGCCCACTCCAGTCCAGTCCATGGGTGCTGTAGCTGTAGCATGCATGCACGCGCAAGCTAAGCTAACCTAACCTAATAAAGCTAAGCGTGTGGTGTGTGTGCTCATCTTTGCATTGTTGGCGGTGTGCTACGTATAGACTGGTACGGCTAGCTAGCGTTGGATCCTGCACCTCTGCATATATGTTAAGCGCTTGAGTTGTGTCGGTGATATCAGTGGGTCCTGGCCGGCCTGTGTTTCCAATCATTTACCACTGACACACACATAGCCACTGGCACACAAGATCGACACATACTACGCGTACTGGCCAGACCTATAGTATAGTAGTACAAGTATAAACCTGGCCGGCCCATACGTGCATGCCCGGCCTCCTGAGCTTTTTTTCTTCTCAAATAGTACGCCGGTGCGAACTTGACATGGAAGTTTCCTAAACTCATAAAGAATGTATATCGGATCTTGGTCTCTTGCATCGTCAGCATGCATGTTTGCATTGCAGGCCGGCCAATATACAAAACTCTATCAAATGCAGTTTGAAAACTAGAGGATCGGACGGCGACGTTCACCGCCGACGACCCGCGCTGCGCTGGCTAGTACGGTACGGTCGTCGTCTCCGGCCGATCCATTCAGCTGACGATCCATTCCGTCCTGAGATATATATAGTTCAATAATATAATTCTAATCATTCTATAAGACTCACCACCTCACTTAATTCATATCTCTTAGGTAGCAAGCTACCTAGCTAGCTGATGTGGCACCAACGTTAAGAAATGGCTAAGGCGGCAGCACCGTACACTAATGAGCATGGAGATAGGATTAATTTGGTATATATATCATGCATGATGTTCTGCCGGATATATATCTATATAGGCATCTCAATCCAATCCAAACGCAATAAAGCAACTTGTCCATCTATTTGGCATTTTAGATTTCACGCAGACACTAGAGATTTTTGCTACGGTATGGACGGACGCATTCGGTACGTCTTTGTTGCATCAAAAAGGGAATTATTAGGCGTCTTAGCAACACGGGCGGGGTGAGGAGGAACAATACTAAATTCACAGAATATGGGCTACTCCATCTGAACCGCTACCTTCATCTGCTGGAAAGCTAAGCTAATGCTGCATTGCGTCATGCATGCCATCGTCCTAATTCAATTCTCAGCGTATTGATTCCAAGTATGGCCGCAGATTCTCTCTCTATCTCCAACTCATCAACACTAGTTTGCCCATATATAATACCGCAACTTCATTCATTATTTGCAATCTTATATTATCCACCATTTTTTTAAGCCAAGTTGAGCGAGGTCGAAACAAGCCGTGTGTACTCTAGAATATACAATTAAGTGAAGCTAATTGTGGCGCCTACATCCAAATGAACACTTTATTACACTTTCAAATAGTGTCAGTCCTGTGGGTACACAGGTGTACAACACATTTAAGTGTACAACACATTTAGGTGTACAACACATTATATGTAAAACTATCTATATGCAAAGCTGTATTCCTAGTTACGGATCAGTATTCACCTAGTTATGTTTTCCTACTTCGTGCTTTTCTACCCATGGTTGGTTCAAGTCTGCGCTTGAGGCCGTTATGATATCGAGGTGGGAAAAGAGGGATAGGATGGCATGTTGGCTAAGATGATGGTTTGGGTATTAAGCCTTTGAAAGGCTAAGGTTGTGTTGAAAGGAGGCCAAGGTCTCGAAGAAGACTCAGATCTAGTTGTGAGACCATGCCTAGCAAAGGGAATTATTAAGTTACATTTGCTCACTTTCTTGTACTAACTTAAATTATAAAACCACAACAAGGTTCTAGGATTAGTACTATATCCCTTTTGTTTATTTTCCAATATACACTCTTCTTGGTGCTTATCATGGCCTGCATGCATGTTGTAGTGGCATTTGCTTAGGGGTAAGCCTGACTTTGACTCTTTGAAGGCTCAAAGGATAGGAATGACTACACTTGCACTCAAGGGTGCATGTGGACAGGATCTTCACCAAGTTTTGCACAACGTCTAGTTGACGATGTCTTTTGTTTGATCTAGTCCAAGAGAACATATGTAGGGGGTGTTTTGGTTCTCAACCTTCAGTCATCATGTCATGATGTGGCTTGCCACAGAAAATCGGATGCTGCTTGGTTCCTAGGTAGGATGAAGCTCACCATAGGGGTTTGTGTTCATTTACTCCAGCTTTTTCGCCAAAGGTGCGGCGAGCTTTTCCTCCGCCACAAGACTTGACGCACCACAACATGGCATGGCTGCCAACTGTCGCAATCCAAAAATCCTCGTACTCATAGTTTGTATTAGGCTTGATGGTACTTATTTGGCATTTATAAATATTAGCAATTATTTTTATAAATTTGGTCAATTTTGAATTTGTTTCACTTCTTGGAAAGTAATAATTGCATTCTTTTTTAAGAAATGGGTAATTTTGATCTTATGTCTTATATTAATGCTCTGTCTTGTAGCTTAAATCATTTGTGTTGAATATGTTCCAAATTCAATTGCACATTATAAAGGCCGACTTCTTCCTCATTTGTGAGGAGTTTTTTTTTGCTGGTTGGCGCTTGTGGTATTTTCCCTTCTGCCTTGGAGGGGTTTTCCATGTTAAAATCTTGTGTCTCCACTCGGGTTTGATTGTGTTTTCATCGTTTAATTGTCACCGATTACAACATGTGGGCATCGAGCTGTTCAAAGTCCAAACTGCCTAAGAAGTTCTGTAAGTACTGCAAGAAGAAAACTCATTTTATTGAGGATTGTAGAAAGTTGCAGGCTAAGGAGAAGAGGAAAAACAATCCCGATTATAAGGTTTCTTTGCGTCTAGGGTCTTTGAAAACTCCCATTCGGGATTGTCCGGTAGTGTTTGCTAGTTGTGTTTCGGTCATGATGAATGGATACCTAACTCCGCATGTTCTTTTCATATCTACACTAATAGAGATTGGTTTAGTTCGTATAAACCTATGTAAAAAGGAGATGTTGTGCATATGGGAGATGATAACCCGTGTGACATTGTGGGCATCGGCTCAGTTCAAATCAAGGCACATGATGGCATGACACGCACGCTGAATAATGTGAGATACATACCAAGGATATCCATAAATCTCATCTCGCTAAGTACTCTTGATGCAAAATCATTCAATTACTCCGGTTTAGATGGGGTTCTAAAGGTATCAAAAGGTTCTCCTATTTGTTTGAAAGGTGATTTGAATTCTGCAAAGTTATATGTCCTTAGAGGAAGTACTTTAAATGATTTTGTTTTCGCTGCTGTTGTTCTTACAAATGCTAAACCTAGTAAGACTAACCTTTCGCACATGTGTTTGGGACATATGAGTGAACTTGATATGGAAGAATTGATGAAGAGAAACCTCCTGGATGGCTGCACTTCGAGTAGATGAAGTTTTGTGAGCATTGTATTTTCGGGAAGCATAAAAGGGTAAAATTCAATACCTCGGTTCATACCACCAAAGGTACTCTCGATTATGTACATGATGACTTATGGGATCCATCTCGTAAGCCTTCTCTTGGTGGTTCTCGTTACATGCTTACTATTATTGATGACTACTCTAGAAGGGTTTGGCCTTATTTTCTAAAAATAAAGATGATACCTTTGCTGCTTTTAAGGATTGGAAAGTGATGATAGAAAGGCAAACTGAAAGGAATGTAGAATTGCTTCGTACTAATAATGGTGGAGAGTTCTGTTCGAATGCTGTTGATGATTATTGCCGAAAGGAAGGCATTGTGAGGCATCGCACCATACCGCACACTCTGTAGCAAAAATGGTGTGGCCGAGCGTATGAACAAGACCATCATTTATATGGTTTGTTGCATGTTGTCCAATGCTAGGATGAGCAAGAGTTTTTGAGCTGAAGCTGCTAACACCACATGTTACTTGATAAATAGGTCGCTTTCTATTCCACTTAATAAGAAAACTCCCATTGAGGTACGGTCTGTTACACCTATTGATTATTCGCAGTTGAGAGTTTTTGGCTAGACTGCATATGCTCATGTTGATAATAGATAATTAGAGCCTAGAGCTGTTAAATTTCTTTTTCTTGGTTATGGTTTGGGAGGTTAAAGGATATAAATTATGGAATCTTAAAATAGGAAAGGCTTTCATGATCAAGAGTGTTGTTTTCAATGAATCTGTGATGTTTAATGATAGCTTACCTATAGAACATGTTCCAGAAAGTTCTGAAAAGGAGCTGCAACATATTAGCGTGTAGGTAGAGCGTGTGGATGATGAGGAAGGTGTGCAGGTGGAGCCTATTGATGATCAGGAAAAAATGAAGTTGATGATAATGATGCTCATGATGATGCTCAACACTCACCTCCTATTTTGCAGCTAGAGGAGGATTTGCCTATTGCTCATCGCAGATCAAAGAGGAGTTGTGAACCTCCACTACGTCTCATTGAAGAATGTAAGTTGTCTTACTATGCTTTGACTTTGTGCTGAACAGGTGGAGAATACTCATGAGCCAGCCACTTATATTGAAGCTATTGATTGTGGTGATCGTGAGAAGTGAATTTTAGCTATGCAAGAGGAGATGCAGTCTCTGGAGAAGAATTGCACTTGGGATGTTGTTCCATTGCCTAAGAAGAAGAAGACAGTAGCTACAAATGGATCTTCAAGAGAAAGGAGGGTTTATCTCCAAGTGAGCCTGCAAAGTTTAAGGCAAGGTTAGTAGCAAAAGGCTTCAATCAAATTCCCGGTGTTGATTATAATGATGTGTTCTCTCTAGTTGTAACACAATTCGCACATTCTTTAGTATTATTGCTTCATAAGATCTTGAGCTTGAGCAGTTACATATGAAGACTGTTTTTTGCATGGAGAGCTTGAGGAGGACATATACATGGACCAGCCCGAAGGATTCATAGTGCCTGGCAAGGAGAGGTATGTTTGCAAATTGAAGCGATCCTTGTATGGTTTGAAGCAGTCCCCTTATTAGTGGAATAAAAGGTTTGATTTATTTATGCAGTCGCATGGTTTTAAAAGGTCTAAATATGATACTTATGTTTACATCAAGCATGTTAATGGATCACCTATACTTTGTCGTTATATGTTAATGATATAATGATTGCTACCAAGAGTAAGGTTGAAATAACTAAAGCGAAGAAATTGTTGAGTAATGAGTTTGGCATGAAAGACCGGTCTTGCTAAGAAAATTCTAGGCATGGAAACTGCTAGAGACGGAAAATTCGGTTTGCTATTTCTTAGTCGCAGAATTATATTAAGAAAGTTTTTCATCATTCCAACATACATCATGCAAAGTCTGTTAGTACTCCTATTGCACCTCACTTGAAATTATCAGCTACACGGTGTCCTAGTACGCATATCGAGAAATTGAATACATGTCAAGAGTTCCTTATTCTAGTGCTATTGGGTCTTTGATGTATGCCATGGTTTGCTCTCGTCAAGATTTATCATATGCTATGAGTTTGGTTAGTAGATGTATGTATAATCTTGGTAAAGAACATCGGAGGACAGTTCAGTGGATTTTCAGGTACCTCAGAGGCACAACATATTCTTGTTTGAAGTTTGGTAGAACTGAAAAGGGACTTATTGGCTATATGGATTCTGATTATGTTGTCGATTTGGACAGATGAAGGTCGCTCACTAGTTATGTGTTCACTGTTGGCAGTTAAGTTTGGCAGAACTGAAAAGGGACTTATTGACTATATGGATTACGATTATGTTGTCGATTTGGACAGACGAAGGTCTCTCACTAGTTATGTGTTCTTTGTTGGCGTTTGTCTTTGTGTGTTGGAGAGCTACTTTGCAGTGTGTGGTTGTTTTGTCTACTACTGAAGCAGAATATGTGGCTGTTGCTGAAGCGTGCAAGAAATTAATTTAGCTGAAAGGTTTATACGCTGAGCTGTGTGGAGTTAATTCTTTCATTAATTTGTACTGTGACAGTCAAAGTACCATTTACCTTACTAAAGATAAGATGTTCCACGAGAGAACAAAGCACATTGATATCATTTATCATTTTGTTCTTGATGTGATGGAAGAAGGTAAGCTAAAGGTATGCAAGATCAGTGCTCATGATAATCCTGCTAATATGATGACAAAGCCTATTACTGTTGCTAAGTTTGAGCTTTGCTCAAGCTTAGTTGGTTTAATTGATTAGCCCAAGAGACTATTTGGCGTCGAACTATTTTTCTTTATTATGTTCAGGATGAAGAATTTGATTTATGCTACAAGAGGAATTTATCTTAAGGTGAAGTTTATTAAATATGTTCCAAATTTAGTTGCACGTTATAAAGGCCGACTTTTGACGGAGCGAAGCAGAGGCCCGGATTAGGGGGTTTCCACTCGGAGTTCGGTTCATTCTCTTGTAAGCCGCTGCATCGGCGTTGTAACCTGACTCTTAATAATAGTGAGGAGTGTTTGCTGGCCGGAGCCCGTGATTTTTGCCATTAGAGGTTTTCTACATTGAAATCTTGTGTCTCCGCTGTGGTTTAACGATGTTCTCTTCCTCGTTTAATCGTCACCTATTACAACAAATTGAATGTAGTATTGTACGTGATGGCCGAGATATTGACCATCTTGAACATGCAAAGGCTTGGTACGTATTTCTGCTTAGAAATTCCCGGTCCATTTTAACTTCCAAATGAAGGACTTAATATTTCAATATATGCGACAGCTAGTTTATTCTCTGCGTTATACTTGAATAAATAATATCGATCAAAGTTGGAGTTCAAACACGCATGTGTTGAAAGTTGAAACGTACGCTTGTGTCGTTGAAAGCCGGCATCAAGTTAGGGATGAGGATTATGTTCCTGCCGGTTGGTAGGGTTAGATTTGACTTATAAGTTTTTATTTTTTCATATTGTGCCTCCTAAATTTTGGTCAGGTTTGAAGGCTGTAGGTTGGGCAGAAGCAGCACGTACTACAAGCCGTACTAATAATTCTCTTTTGTTCTAAACAAGAAAAAGAAAATAGAAGAAAAAGATGAGTTTTATTAAGGATCGATATGCGCACATGATGCTTCTAGAAGCGAAAATATATAGCTAGTCGTACTCCGATCGTTAGTGTGTTCCGATCCCAATAAGTATATAATTTGTTGCCGCCGGCCGTCGCCTAGTTCAAATTTTGTCGAGCTACTAATTTTTAAGAGTAACCGAGTAAGTGAAAGACAAACTTTACCGAAGCATGTGAAGAATACCATAATTACTGGGGCACTGGCATTTTGGCAGATGGTGTGTTTATGTTTTACTTTTACCCTAGGTATACATAGGTGAGGATATTATATAACTATATATTAAGCAAGCTAATAAGCTAAAAAGTTATGGTAATAGCGTACTAGTATTTTATGGGTGAGTAGCGTGAGATAAGTTACTACAGCTGCGGCTCATTGAGGACACGGGCAGGCTGGGCATGCACACCAAACGAACTTAGAGCTTTCGGCCGGAAAGGGCAGCAGCACTAGCAAATAGATTATGAATTTGCGGCGGCCGGCGCGCGCCGTCGTGTTTTCCTTTCAACTCAAGACATGGATCCCCATATGCATTACGCCTACTTCAACAAAAGCCTACCAGCATTCCAAAAATTTAAATGAGTAGTAGCTATAGAAAAATTCGACCCATCGGCTACGCTACTTTAATTTGTGGCTGCCAAATCAAAATAATAGAGGAGTGAGGAGGACATCGTCTGAGCATTGGAACTCTCCCACTTTTCAGGGGCTTTCCAAACCTACAAAAGAAGGTAGAGTACGACGACGGTGTGTGTTTATTTTGCGTGCGCGTGCTCATCATTTTTTTTGCGAGTACATGATACAACAACTCAAGACACTATACAACATATGCATCTCTATCTCTATGAGTATCTCTCCAAGATTAGAGTGGGAAACCTTCAAGATCGCCTACCACTAAAAACACAAACGCTGATATATAAATACTAAAAAGTTCACTCCCAAAGGAAATCGAACTAAAACTAATTAAGGTGCTCTTTTAGCCACTACTAGGCTACGGTTGTGCTCATAGTTTCACTTTCTCATCGATCTGTAACAGAGAATTTACTTATACACGCGGCGCCACTAGCTACTAGGAATTCACTTTGTCAAAAAGTTTCTCATGCACTAAATCAGTTTCTGATGATTAGCTATACTATGTAGTAGCTGGTGAGATGATGCGTTCGTTCTAGTTGCATTGGCTCGTCACGCCCCTCTATAGCCACTGGTACGGCAGGATAGTGTTTTTACTTGTTAGAGAACGTTCGTCCTATTGTTGGTAAAATAAAGTAGAGGCACAGGTAGCAAGAAGGACTAGGGATCACTAGCCACTGGTCACAACAAGGACTATGGACCGACAGTACTGTCAAGGACGGGTGGTGGTTTGATTGCTATGCTACCAATCCAATCATGAGATCGACTCCGGTAAAAGTTCACGCATGCATGGGGCTACATGGAAATATTTCTAGAGTACCAAATAAATATTACGATTTTCAAAAGTTTGGAGGTTGTGATTTTTAAAATCATAGTTCTGTCGATACTGTAGTTTTTTTTTTTTAAAAAAAAATTGAAGCTCTAAGTTGAGGTTTTGTATGCCTTTGTCTTATAAGAAACACGGGTTCAAGATATCACAATTTTTCTAAAAATTACATCATCCAAACAAGTTGTAGGTTGTCATGGTAATGAGGAACAATTTGCAAATAGACCTTTGAAAAAAAAATAATTGAAGTTTATGACAAATTTTCAGTTAGTCTTCTAATAAAAGGAAATAGGGAAATTAGAAGGGGAAAAAAATCTTAAACACGGTCTATTATTGCTTCTCCATTCATTCTTAATGAACACATTCAATTCAATCAGGAGGAGTAGGTAGACTATTTTGACCAAGTCAAGCGGAGGTGCTCGAGACTTGGTGACCGAGTGGTCGAGGACGACGTGTCGAGATTATGGAGGAAGCATAGCAGATACATGTTTATCCAAGCGGTTTGGTGGTATGGGCTTCAACCACTATAGGATGGTTTCTCAGGTTTAGGCCTCAAAACTCGGCTAGCATTCTAACAAGAATGGGAAGAGCCACGTAGTGTCATCGCGAAGCTTATGTCGAGGCAAAGAAAAGTCACAAAGAGCCCGTGGCCATCAGATGAACAAATCTTAAGTTGGACCATTTTTCCCTTGGGGTTAATTAAGTGGTTCAACTAAATATCTAAGGACATGTTGAGAATGTGTAAGAGCTCTATAAATAAGATGGAGGATGTCCCTAACCAACCATCTCTTCAGTTGTAAATGTCTAGCCATTTTGTTATTGAGTGTGTTTAATCATTCCTTTATAAAGATTAGACCTGGTAGATCTTGGAAATGACAATGACATTCTATGAGACCTGAGTTTCAATTCTAAGATGATTTAAGTTTTTCCTCTCGACTTTCTCCTCTTTCTTGTTTGATGGGATTTATGAGAACATGAGCTTTTGGGCATGGCTTCAATGGTTGAATTCGGGCTTGGACCCCTAATAAACTTTGTTGCCAAGTGAATAGGATCGAAGGCTTTGTTTCATCACCTCTTCAAATTTCAAATGACTCGTCCTTGTATGTGTAAACGACTTCAATTAACTTTAGAGCGAAGAGCGAGAGGTGTGCTTCTAGTTGTTGGGTTCTATAGGTTGGGGGCGGCTGCTTTGTACCCGAGCCCGCACCACGCATTCAAACCCAACTACCCCACGTACCCGATAGGAGAGTACTTTCTTGCCTACAACGATGAGTACATGTGTCACTTCAGCATCCATCCCTTTCTACCACTAGGAAGTAATCACCCCGAGTATGACGACAAATACTAGGTGTGTGCGCACCAAGGATGCCATCACCGGACCATTGTTGCCTTTGGGGATAACACCGAGTCTTGTTGTACCCGAGATTGAGGGAATCCTTAACTTTGGCTAGGTCATGCACTCCAAAGCAACTATTGGAGCGGTGAGGCCTTTCAAGACAAGAAGGTGCTTGATGTTGTCTATACTAACTCTAACATGGAGGTGTCTCTCGAATCTCGCCAACCATAATGTGCACATCTCTATGGTTGTGCGTGATTCGGTGAGAAATTAAATGTGATTTTGTTATTAGATAAATTATTAATACTTTTGTTTGCAAATCAAGTATGATGGTTCGCCTTTAGTATATATATGATGACTAGGTGGATTCCCCGTGCTTTGTCGTGGGATTTAGAGGTGCACATGTTTACTTTAGGTTGCAGAGTTCAAAAGACATTAGTAGGTAGATTTATTTTTACTTATTTCTTATGTATAAGCTAATTTGACATTTAGCATAACATGTCGATAAAAAAATTAAGTATATTCTTCAAGGAATACATGTAATATAATTTAGTATATTTTGTTGAATAAAATACCATGAACACTAGGAATTTTATCTCATCATAAATGCCGACAATGTCCTTGAAAATGTCGACAATAGTCCATGAAGACTCAAATTCTAAGACCGATTTGTTGCTTCTTCTTTGCTATATAATTGAGTAGGTAATCTTTTGATATTGGGCATTACTATAGAGAGAGGGACATTTTCTAGATTTAGAGACAAGCAAGTCATCCGCCTCTAACCAATGGTCTTTGTTAATGGCCATTTTAAATTCGAAATCTAAGAACTTAAACACATATTTGGGACTTTAAACAACTTCAAACCAAAAACTTTTCAACTACAGAGTCGTATACTGTTTCCAGGACTACAACTTTGGTGTGGACTATGTCAACATCCAAGATGATTTGAAAATTTTTAATTTTATATTTCAAAATATATGAAATTTTATCATGGTTGTGACAACAATTGACAAAAAACATGCCACATTTAACTGGTTCCTGCCGTTTTTTTTTTTTTTTTTCTACATAAAACTTGTAACATTCTGCACATTATCATAGCAGAGTGATAACCAGACACCCCATTCACGATCAATATTACTTGTTAGTTGCTACTCGGCGATGTACCAAATAGAATGGGCATCGCCAACTTACCTTTTGTCTTCAAGCATTTTTGTTTTATTTTAAGAATAATAGGATCAACCCATGTCTTATTAATGAGCATTTATCGGTGTGTGCACAAAATAATGAACAAAGTAATGTAACATGGTATACAAGGGGTTTATAAACTTCTAGAAGGTTTTCTTGTCAACTGTTGTCACAACCACGATCGATAAATAACATCTTGCTAGCGCCATCCATAAAATTATTAGAGACTTTTCCATATGTGCCATTATGAAAGTTTGTAATTGCACACAAACCACTGATAGGTTTGAGTGGTCACATGCGTGTTTTAGAGAAGCATCATTTTGGTTGCTTGTGGGGCTCAATTTGAAGGAGGGGGTGGGGGGGGGGGGGTTATCATCTAAAACTCCTAACAATCATTTTTGCAAAGTTTGGGAATTTTTGTACAAGGTCTGAGTTGACTTTTAGATTTTTGGAGGTCTACGCGGAGTTCTGGACATGCAAATAATTGGTCAGGCCACTTTGATCAACTGGCCAAGATGGTTCCTCCTGTCTATCTGGCCTCGCCGGCTGCTAAGCCACCAGTTGACTAGGCAGAGCATTAGCTGGCCATGCCACACCTCAGGCCTAGCCAAGCCGAGCAGGAGTGCTCGTCGAGTAGAATGCTCGCCTAGGTTGCTCGCCACTCCCTTCAGCCGACCAAGCCGCAGTTGCAGCCTGCCAAGCGTGTGATCTACTGACCAAGTTGCTCCAAAGCTAGCCCCCCTTCACAAGAACCGGCTAAGCCGGCGGTCTTCTAACCGGCTAATCTAGTTTCGTTGTTGCAATTTTGCGCAGGTGTTCTTGGTCACCTATTGTCCATTTCCCGTTCTGTTTTGTCCGTGGGCTTCTAGTGGTGTCAGTGTTCGTTTCCTTACTCTAACCACCCGTTAGTTTAGGGGATCTCAAAAGTTGAGTTCTTTTTTTTTTTTTTTTGATAGAGGTGGAGAGCACCATTTCGGGGCTTTTGATGTTGGTCGTTTTTTCAGTCTTTATGGTGTTTTGCTGTTGTCCTATTGAACATCTAACCACCAGTTGGATCACCGGCATCATCTTGGGACAGTGGTCATTTCGGGACAAATTTTGAATTGACTTCCTTTCACCCCTCTATTCTTTCGGTCTTTCATCTATACCGTACCATACACCAAGATGAACAGGTGTAAACAAGGAGCAGACTGCATGCTGATGAGTGTGACCAGCAGTATGTCATACTATACGTTGTGGCGGTGCAGCATCAGCAGCTAGCTAGCTCCTTTCCGCCGCAGCAGCACTGTACATTGCCCAATGACGACGACAGGTGTGTATGGTGTTATGTAGTACACACCCCATGAGCATGATGCATGTTTGGTAACTAACATGTATGCTGCACATGATGATGTCCTACAGTACCTAGCTACCTACTCGATCGATCGATCAAAGTTCAGTAACAGATTAAATATTAAACAGTCAACTACTTGGAAGAGAACCCATGGACACACCCGAAACGCAACAGTTTTTTGACCTGCGCCGGGCGCCGGAATCATTGCACCCACGAACCGGAAACAGTGCCCAAACTGCCTCTCGATCAATGTCGTCGTCTCGATGCCATCGTGGAATGAATCCTCGCTTGAAATGCGTTATGGGGATCATATAATGCAAATGCAATGGCGATCAAATTGCTTGCTTGCTTGCTTAAATGGCAAGTGCTACACGCCAAAGAGCGAGGCTAATGTCAACAGTGCATTCAATTTATAATCGAGATGCATGACCATGACCGTGATGGAGCTTGCCACTGTGCGAACGAGATGATTGAAATGAAGCTCCATCCATCCGATCATCGACTGGTCGTTTTCGGATCACTGCATCGGGGGCAATTGGAATTATCATCTGTTTTGGACAATGACGGCTCAGCTCGGTCCATCGACTTTGATTTTTTGCTTGGACTTTTTTTCCAGCGTGCGCTCAATTATTATTAGTATATTCGAAACCTGTTTCAAGCAATTCTTGTAAAAACCTCAATTAACCCGACTACTTTACCTAGTAGGGAGATCAATTCTTGTAAAAACCTCAACACTCTTGTAAAAATTGTTTTGGACAATGAGGACCTGATGTTGGAGGAGTTCGCAGTTTCACTCGTCAGCATTCGGTTCATCGCGTGGCCTTCGTTTTGAGCGACAAGTGCCACTTCTGGTGACCCCACGGCCACAAGCAAGGTCGGCCACCCAGCTGGAGAATGAGGACCCGGTGACAGTGGGCTCCCTTGTGTTGCGGACGCCCACTCCGTGCCCCCATTCAATTGACGGTGGGCTCTCCAACGGCCGCTAGCCCCCTCGGTTCACCGCCGATGGACGCCCCTTCAAGCGAGGTCAGCGACGACACCGCCAATCATTGTCTCGACAATGTCATGGCAGAGCAGGCGGTTGGCGGCTCAGTCTCTCTATCGCAAGTACCCGCTTCCATGCGAGGGGAGTTATTGATCTTGCAACATATGAGCTTCATCAAAGGTACATGCTGATTTTAACATATCCTTTATCAAGGGTCCATCAACGCCATCTGTGCCGGGGCTGCGTGTATGAGAATCTCTACGACGGCAGCTGACTGTGGACGATGCCGAAGTGCTAGTCGAGCTCTTCCCAGCTGTTCGGTCGAGGAGACATAAGGCCACCTCCTAGGTTACACCGTTGTGTTAGTATTGGTTGATCTTTTTTTTTTTTTTTAATATCGACATAGAGATCTTCTGCTAGGATGATCAATCTACAGATGTGTGACATTGACCTCTTTCGGCGTTCCTTAATTAGAAGCATGTTATATCTTTGTCTAAACTCTTTTACTTAATACAATGATACATAAATGTTTTGCTTATTTGAGAAAAAATAAGTTTGGGAGATCAACAGAAATTAACTCCGGTCTATTTATTTTGGAATTTGAAATTTAGATTAGATAGAGTGTTAGGGCAATCCACCTCCTACTCTACTTTTGGTGGCACAACCTTCCCAAAGATGCATGCATGTCATCCACCACTTGTGTGGAGGGAGTGAGGACCTTCCTGAATCTCGGTCTCACCGCCACCCAACCAATGGAGAGAGGGAAACACTTCATTATATTAAGGTTTTGCTTGCATTTGGATGGATAAATAAATAGCTAGAGACTATCAATTAGTTTTAATCTGTGCTTTCGGGTTTGCGACGGCGAGCAATAATGGAGGTAGTTGCCATCTTGATGATGTCAAAGCACGATATTGATCGTCTCAAACTTGCAATTGTTCAGTTCAGCTAGCATGGGTGTGTGCTATGGGATATCGAATTAGTCACTTTCAGTTGCTACAGGGTATATATGCTATAGTACTTGTGTTGCCTAGAAAACATTTGGTTAATTAGCATGCATAACCAACTAATAGGGCTACGAATGAAATGAAACATACTATTATATATTTCATCGATCGGTTTCAGAAACTAGAACTATATATGCCTGTTCCTGTTTTAGTTTGTCGGACGGTTCTCAGCTACCAGTTTTTCAGAACCTTTGAGATATCCACATCTATCTGCTGATCCGCGTTGCGTCTGCGCGTGGCTTCAAGGTGCAGCTTTCAACACTGCACCACTGCACACAGCCGGCTGCGACCATGCGTACAAATGGCAAACCAGCGACATTCCTCTATCGTACATACATATCAACAGTATTATCACCAAACGGTCCAAACCATGAGTACTGATAAATATATTTTTCGTTTATATATTTGTGTGGCTGCTTTCACTCGCCTGTATGTGATCCATATGTACCATGTCCTTGTCAAACCCACAGAAACAAGCTATTCCGGTGGACGGTGGTTAAGGAGGAGGAAGTTATGTTGCTTGCAGCTTGGAAAACGAAAGATGTATATATCGATCCCAATGTATTTCAATTTGGTCAAATACATATATATTCCTGAAAAATTTTATATATAGCATGACGACTTCTTCCTCGCCGGGAATACAATTTGAGTGTACAGTGACATGATGGAGTCCTTAGAATGAAGAACCACCAAGAAGACTACAAATGCTTACAGTACAGGGTCTCAGTCTTAGAGGCTATGATTGAGGAGTGGAAACATGCATGAAAGGCTCGCGATCTGCAATGATGATTCTCTAACAGCAATATACTATATAGATACTTCAGGAGTCATGCATCACGAAGCTTTTCAGGGAACAGAGATACTCTACTCATCTGAAAATGCTGCTGCTGGGTGCCACGAAGCCACCAACCAAAGCGGTGTGTATGCAGACTTTGATGTGATAGTTAATAAACCCGTGTCATCATATCATGGCATGTGCTTTACTTGAGTATTTGCATTGCCAACAACTTTATTTGACGTTTAATCAGGAATAGTGCCGATCGGTATAAAGTTTGCCCCCGAAACCATATGCATATTGTGAACTTGACCCAAAGGCTCAACTTCAATCTGTAGAACATACTGTGTATTATTATATATTCAACATGATCGATTACATAGAGGAACCATATATAATAGTCGTCACCATTTAGTGCATTAGTTTGATAAAGACATAATCAACGAATCTCACCTAGCTCCCTTAAGTGAATTCATTATATGAACTAAAACATCATTTAGTTAATTAGCTCTAGTGTAGTAGTTGTAGTGGAACATATGCAACTCAATTGAAGTCCTCGACTTAACACATGAAACTTGAAAACTTGATGGTACTATTCTTGCAGTGGTTGGTGATGTGCCAGCTGACAACATAATGATATTGCACCTTGCTCAATTAGAGATGTGATTTCCATCCATGTATATGTGAAAGGATCGAGCAACTACGTACACAAGCACAAGAGTAACAAAGTAAATGCAAGTGTAGAGGGGCAAATCAACAAGGCCAAGAGACAAAAAATTCACTCTAAGCTTCAATTGCTTATCGGCAATGTATGCCCCCATTGAGATGAGTCATTACCCTACTGCTTCACTACAAACCTTCAAGCCCTCAAGCTTGGCCCCAACGTGGGCACTCGTGTATAAGCCTCTTAGTCAATAAGCCACTCCAACTAGCCTCGAGAATTCCAATAAGGCTGCTCTTCGCAATCTTCGCCAGGATGAGCACCGAGCCTCCCAGACAATCACTAAGCGGTGCTCAATGCATGATCTCCTGATGCTCCAAGCCATATAGGTGGTGGAAACCACCGCCAAGAGTAACAAGAACACAACAGCAACCATGATCTCTCCCAGGGCCACAAGATGCAAATTCTCTATGCAATGCACCAGATCATTCTTAATTTTACACAAATTCTATCTCAATTGAGAAAAGTGGTGGAGTGTATATCTCAAGCTCTTATGTTTGTAGCCAATTACTAAGGTGTCTAAGAGAGAGGCCATGGCGAGCCACAAGGTCTATCCATAATTCAACCGACAAAAAATAGCCGTCCCAAGCCGAATATACAAAACCTCTACATTACATTAGCTTTTGCATGTACACCGGATAGCTCCGGTGGACACCGGGGAAATTAATCCAATGGCTCGGGGAAATCCAATGGCTACTTCGATTATACGTTACATTGTAGGAGCACTCGGCGACACCTCTAGTGTAGGCACTAGAGAGTTTCGATGAGTGCATCTTCGAAAAACCAGCAGAAACATAGCCTCTAGACTAAAGCTTTGGTGTGCACTCTGGTGTACACACTGAACAAATCTGATGATGACTAGGGCCCTACCAGAAGGTTTGGGACCTCTTCGGTGAGCACCGGAAGTTAACATGTCACTCAATTATCAAAATCAAACGACAGTTTTCAACATGTTGGACACACAATTTAATTTAGCATGCTGCCAAAAATGGATATGCTAGTTGGAAATTACATCCATTATGTACATTGTGGAGATGCCATGTGGAGCTCTTGACATGGACGCCAGCTGGATATGTTATTTTTCAGCTTGTTGGTGATCGGATAGCGCCATTGAATTCAATATTATCGTCACACTTGTCACATACAAAATAAATACAAAGATTTGAGACAAATAAATTTGTCTTGCAGATATGGTTGAAGAGATATGAAATGGGAGTTGCCTGCTTCCATTCCTAAATTTGTGTGATGAAGTCATGACAGCAGCGTAAAAGATTTGCACACCAACCTCCCAATGCAAGATCAGCTCCCATATGCAAGTCCCAAGGAAGCTAAGTCTAAAAATAGTTGTGTTCTCCTTCTCGGATGTCGACTAGATATGGGCTCAGACGCTTACTTGACTTGGATCTGACGCTTCTGGCAGCGCAGCATCTACTGAAATGTCACTGTCCTACTTCCTCTTGCCAGCGGTCAATATATGGAGCATGTACTAGGCGTTAGGTATACATTGCGGTTGCGGCAAAGATTGTGTTGGGATCAGAGCAGCAGCAGTCCAAAATAAGCATGTACGTTTGGAACGCACAAATTTTACAGGAATGGTGCAGGAATTTCATAGGAATCAGTTCAATTTCACAGGAAAAACATTGGAACAGGGAAATATTGCCCTAAAACACAAAGATATATTGCATTACCTCCCACAAAAAAAGTCCAGCTTTATTAAATGTTGATTGAGGACTAATTGGCTTTCGTTTTCATCTTCCGTGATCGATGTTTTCTTGGCAGATCTTATGAAAGAATATTTTTGAAGAAGAAAAAGAAGAAACCTGAGTTTATTTTTTTCATCTAATTTGAGGTGGTGCGTGATTCTAGTATGTCGACAAAGATTTGTATTGAAGCCGCGGTAATTTTCTGGCATTAAATGAATTGTTGCATCGCGGTGGCTATCTTGACAGCGTCAACTCAGAGATACGGCAAAATCAGTGGAAACACGAGAGCTTTCGAGGTCAAGTTCGACTGCTAAACTCTCAAGGGCCGGAGGAGGAAGACGGCCGGCTGCTATTTATGGAGTATAAACCGTGACTCTCTTGTGGTCATGACCATACTGCTTTAATTTTTGTCCATGTGACCACAACAGTGACCTTATGTGTTGTCAACATACGAAGGGGTCCTCCATCCTGAAAATCCATTCTAGGAATATTAATTTATGCACGGAAATAACAATTAGTTAGGATTTTCAGCCAAGGAAATTCATGGATAAGAAAACAGTTCAGCGGTGGACTTTGACTTTTTGTGAGCTTCAGTTTCTTCTGGGCTGAAGTGAAGAGGATATACATGGTCTGGATTCTTAGCTTGTACTCAAACAAGTTTACCACTTGGGTCCTTTCGTTATCCTTGTAGCCAATAAATTAATAAGGTCAATGTGGTAGGAGTATGTCGAATTATATGTGTGTAGCTCTCTTGATGGTTTTGCCACCAGTTCATTCTTGTTTGAAATGCATGAATAGCTAGCTCCATACAACATTACAACTGACAAGAAAAGATCAAACACTACAATACCTTCATTCTTCTATATGCTGTTGCCATATTTGGAATCATAGGCATGATTTCGTCTTCAAACAGCAAACCCCAAATCTTCAGCGCCTCCTCATCAACTGCAAGCAATCTGCAAGATTATGGAGTGCTTGCCTACCTACTAATGACAAGCCAATTGTTGATGTTTGGTGTGCTCTTTTTACTATGTAAATATGTGAATATGGAGTGGTGTGTGTGTGGGTGTGTACCTTTCTCTCCATGTAAAACTCGCCTTTGGCATTTTAATGCCGGCTCGCCGGCTTGAATGAAATTCAGGTGGGGGTTAAACCCCTCCGGTGACTTATTCAAAAAAAAAAAAGTAACACTGATGCTGTCACAGGCCATATGTTGCCGATTTTTTCTAACCCGGCCTGATGTGGCCTGGTGATATGAAATTCGCGCACAAGTTGATGTACTCTCATTGAATAGAGAAGCACAAGTTGTTCGAAACCTAAATTTATATGCATCTATATATATGTGGTGTACCTACTGTGATATTCAACACAGCAGTGTGCGTGCAATGCGAGATCCAACCAAGTACCAGGATTGTCCTAGCTAGTCCAAAAGAGATTGTAGTGCCGGACCAATGCAATTGCAACCTTTTGCAGGCTGTGAGAGTGCATGCATGTTCCAACAATCATTTCAGTGATGGATCCTTTCCCTATATATCGTACTTGCAGTAGCCATGTGGCCATGCACGATCAGATACACGTAATGATATTCGTACATCAAATGAAATATATATATGTATAAAGTCATGCCAGAAAGCCATCTAGGTACGTAGTGCCATCAGAATAATTACTTTGAATGCAAGTTTTGTATGTGTGCATCTATCTATCTAAATTAAAGGACAGGCAGTTTATCGCTTTCTGTGGCCTTTGCATGTTGGAAAGTATAACTCTTTGCAGTTTCACGGTTGAGTTACTTATAATATAGACTCCCATCCATTTGCTTTGGTTTCTTTACAAAAGCTCCTTTGGGCTTGCTTCAAAGCTCATAGATTAAACTAAATTAACCTTTAACACAAATAAACAGCACAACAAATTAATAACTCCTATAATTAATCGAGGTCAGCCAAAACGTACGGGCGGTAGCTAGCTATAGTGTGTGCATCCTCGCATTGCACTATTTTTCACAACATGATGAACAAAATAATAAAATGTTAGTGACACAACCTACACGGCGGTTTCAGTGGAACATATGTAAGAAGTGGCTGGATATGCCATGTTGCAGCCAGGTCACTCGTCGAGAGAAAAAAACAGTGAACATAAGTGACCTCATACAAAATTCCTTGCGTTGGCCTGCTTAGTTTGGAATCTCATGTCCAAAAATCGAACTGTGTGCAGACTGCAGAGCGAAGGATACATGACAGATATCCACGCTCGGCCAGTTTTTTGGAGTGTTAAATAAAGAGATAGCTTTCTAAGTAAGATGCAAAAAAAGATACCTATGTGGTTAGCTCGTATATTGCCAACCCAAGGATTACTAGGTAGTTAGGAGTTTGGTTCGTGTCAATGGTGAAAAGCATTGGAAAAGCAGAGACCTATCTTGCCATGGATTGTTCCTGGCCGCCCATGTTTAAAGGCATTCCATGTGGCACTGTGGTAGGTCCTGTGTACTACGTTTGGATACAGCATACTATATGTCAGTTTGCCTAACCTAGACAGAATAACTAAATAGTACGAAATTTCTAGGTTAGGCAAATTCTCTCAAACCCCCAACAAGAAGACAACTATTTACAGTAATGTCATGTCTTGGGATCATCAGGATATATCAGAGATCCAATGGCCGTGCAATGAGCAAAAAAAAAAAAGAACTACAATACGATCAGGAATAAGAATAGGCGAAACAATATATATGCGGAGATTTAGGGTCCAAGATTCCCTACAAGATGGAACTGGAATTGTCCTCCTTATCTCCAGAATAATTGATGGTCTAAATACTAGGTACTAGGCGTTTTTTTTTGAGAATTACATAGTACAACATAGACGCCTACATACGCATGCACACTCACTCATATGAACACATATATGTAAACCCTACCTCTATGAGTACCACCGAAGGACTGAGCCTGCAGATCAAAAGATTCCTGAAGTCACCACAAACGTTTCATCCTTGATGAGAACATCACTTACCACTTAAAGCATAATGCTGGTAAATCCTGTAATAAATCCAGAAAAATACGAGCATCCGTGTCAATTCGAGGACTTGAACCCGGTTGGGTAGGTTCCACCACAAGGGACAACCATAAAATGACCCATTTGATCCTAAATATAAGTCCATTAACTAGAAAACAGCGCGGCGTTGCCGCGCTAACCCCTTATAGGCCCATTTATATTTGTTTTAGTGTCCATTTGGGATATAAAGAACTATCAGTTGTATGGCTGTTTAAAATTACTTTCGAAAAAATTTAGGAGATTATGATTTATTTTGATACAACAGAATATAATGTACTCCCTTCGGGATGGTATTAGAAGTCGTTTAGGATAGCGGCACGGTCTCCAAAATACAACTTTGACCTCTTATTATTATAAAAATATTTATGGAGATGTGATATATGTATACTTTTATATGGCGAGCTGGAGATCAGAGACGAGGAAGATGAGATTGGATCTTGAGGACTCAATTATAATCTTCTTTTTCTTTGAAGTTCAGTTTGTAATAGGGGAGGATGTACTGTGCTGATGCTTAATATATCTTCCTTTTCGCAAAAAAAAATATTTTTTAAGACAAATCTACTCATATAATTTTTAAATTTACAAACTGAACAACTTAAAAGTTATTGATGATTTATATTCCCGATGTTTGACCCAAACCTTGTCCAAAACGACTTCTAATACCAGCCCGGAGGGAGTATGCAACATTTGATTTTCCGCTTGTACCATGTAACTATAGTTATTTTAATTTGAACAAAATTTAGTGTATTATTTTAATTTGAACCAAATTTAGTGTACTTTTTTGTTTTTGGATTTAAGTTTTTAGTCCAGCGTGTGTAGTTATACTCCTACTATTACAAAAACTATTGTCAGTATTTAGACCATAGTCTTCCGATCCTACGCGTGTTCCACTCGGATGCTGACCATGAAGCCAATTTTCTGGAAACGTCCATGCCCCTCGCCGAGGGCCCCTCGGGCCTCGTCCCCAAACTCGTCAGCGCGTCAACTTTTATCCTTCCCGTGCTCGCCGCTCACAGCCGAAGCTGCTCGCCGTCGCCAGCTGGGTCTGCAATGGTGACCGAGCTGGTCACGTTGCTGCAGGCACCATCAGTCGCGCCCCTGCACGGCCCTGTGTGCAGACGAAGCACGACGCAGATTGCCTTTGGCGACGCCGGGATGAGCTGCCGAGGAGCGCTGCAGCGGCCGGACAACTCGCCTGCGCCCTCCACCCTTTGCGCGTCGCGGCGCTGCAGCGGCACCGCCGGCCTGCGACCCCGCTGAAGCGCGGAGCCACGATAGCAGCGCGCCGACCACCCACCTCACCCGCGCGGGCCGTGGTCGGGCGTCGGCGGCGGGCGGCACCTCCTCGCCTGTCCACGGCGACGGCGACTCGAGCCGATGTTCCCGCCTCCTCGGCACGGTAAGGCTGGCACGGTACCGCTATCCAGACAGGGGCGGGCGTACTGCGCCACAGCCTCAGCGGGGTACCTCCCACAGCGACCCGGACGACTTCGGGCGCGGGTAGGGGTGGGCGTGGGGGCCTCGGCGGGCACGCCGACGGCGGCGCTGGCGGGTGACCGGCTAGCGGTGCTAGTCCGCGTGCCGCGTGGCATCCTCGACGTGGTAGGCCAAAGCATGACGGCGTGAGCATTTGCGGCAGGCGGCAGTGCGGCAGCCCCGGCGGACGACACCTCCCACGGCGAGGGTCGCCGAGACGGCCGAGTCCCCTGCGGTAGGTCAACACCTGCCATATATGCAGGATGCAGCTGTGTGACACGCCGCAAGAACCACGACGCTTCTTCCGGAAGGCACTGGAAAAGGCGTGAGACTTATCAAGAGCTTGTGCCCCTAGCCTTGCACGATCTGGACCGTTCGCGTTGCTGATCCGATGGCCGAAAATGGCGGGCGACGTGGCCACGCTCTCCTGCGAGAGCTTGAGCTCTGGATTCGATAGTGGAAGATTATTGGGAAATTGTCATGATCTCCAATGTTGCACTTTAACCTACAAACCACTTCAAATTTTTTTTTTGAATTTTAGGGCCGAGCCCCCGTCTATTACCAAAGCAACAGACCATATCCGGTTTACAGCTCAAGATGGCACGCCATCAGGTTTGGTCCTTCTAGCACAAACTGAAACCTCAGCTGCCTAGGAAAATAAAGCTACCATGAGTCAACACAGACTGACTTTAAAGACAGTTCTAGCTAAAAAATAAACCACAGACCGTCTCAAGAGAGTTTTTAGCAACAGCTTATTAAAGAACTACTGACATTTTAATGCCTGACGCCTCTTTTTTTCGAAGTTCCTGATCCCCATCAGATCCTGATCAACCTCAGGTCACCATCACCTGGACATCACCGGCAGTCTTTAGCTTCTCGCCATCCTTGTCTGAGAGTGCTAAGGCAGCCAGTGCACCTGAGCAGCGGAATGCTTGATCGCCTGGACCTTCTCCAACAGTATCTCCTTCTTGTCCAACGGGCACAGTATTGCCCAACTTTGAACGGTAGCGGCCACCTTGTGGAGAAGCATAGCCATGCTTTTCCAAAGAGACCTCTGAAAACAAATATCATTTCTCATTTTCCACAAAGTCCAAATAACAGCAGAGGAAATGATATTAATGATTCCATTACGCTTATTACTAAGCCATTGAGTCCCAATGTATTCAAAAGATTCACCAACCTGTTTACCTATACTAACAGAGATATTCCTCCATAACTCTTTAGCTATTACACAGTCAAAGAATAGATGATTAACAGACTCAGACTCATTGCAGAATAAGCAAGTGGAATCATTTAATGTTTTCCTCTTTTCTAAGTTATCTCTAGTAAGAATCTTATTCTTTCCTAATAACCAAAGAAAATACTGGACCCTAGGGGGAATCTTAAGATCCCAAACAGCTGAAACATGCACAGGTTGAACCCCTCTGAAGTTAACTATTTTGTAGAGAGATTGAACATTATAAACTCCTTTGGAAGAAAAGGTCCAAATCATGGCATCTTCTTCATTACTTAGGGATATAGTAGAAGCTAATTGACAAATCTCATTCCATAATTCTAACATGTGCAGATCAGCTGTTCTACTAAAAGTACACTTAAGATTGGTCCCATCCCAGAGCTTAGCAACAGAGCTATTCTTCTCATTGACCCACCTATATATCTTCCAATATTGTATGGCTAGACTAGAATTACCTACCCAAGTATCCTCCCAGAATCTAACTTTTTCCCCATTGCCAATTTTCCACTTATAACCCATCTTAGCTGCTTGTGCAGCCCACATGAACCCTTTAAAGAAAGGGGAAGCCCCTACAGTGTTGGTTTGAAAAATATTGACATGACTAGTCCTGTATTTAAAATCTATAATCTCTCTCCACAACTTGTCTCTATCCTGTTGGTATCTTCTTAGCCAAGAAGCCAACAGACAAACATTAAGGTCTCTAAGGTTAGGTAGACCTAGTCCCCCAAATTCTCTTGCCATAGCCACTAATTCCCAATTGGCAAGATGATACTTATGGGCATCTTCCATGTCATTCCATAAACAATTACTCATATGTGAATTTAAAATTTTGATGGCCCATTTAGGAAACTTTAGAAAGGATAATAAGTAAATGGGGATGCTAGCTAAACAAGACTTAATCAATTGGGCCCTTGCAGCTAAAGAAAGTAGTTTGCCCCTCCACCCTGCAATTCTATTTAGAAGCTTGTCAACTAAAGGTTGTAGATCTTCTCTAGTCAATTTCTTATAGTGTAAGGGAATACCTAAATACTTTATAGGTAAAGAGCCTAGAGGACAATTGAAGAGATCTGCAGCTAATTTTGTTTCTTCATCCTCTAAGTTCAGAGTGATTAACTCACTTTTGTGAAAGTTAATCCTCATACCAGAAATTTGTTCAAACCACATGAGAATGTGTTTGAGATTACTAAGATTCCTGGGGTCATATTTGGAAAACAGTATTGTGTCATCTGCATATTGCAGAGACATAATACCTCCAGGTCTAAAATCATTCAGAGCTCCCTGAATTAAACCATGATCTATTCCTTTAGCTAGCATATTAGTAAATGCATCACCAACTAGATTAAAAAGAATGGGTGATAAGGGGTCCCCTTGCCTTAGTCCCTTACCCGGTTTAAAAGTTGAGCTTTCTTCCCCATTGACTAAAATGCTAATGGAACCTCCCATTACTAATTGTTTGATCCATTGGATCCATTTAGCTGAAAAACCTCTAGTCTGTAAAACCTCAAACAGGAAGTCCCAGTTGACCCTATCATAGGCCTTCTCATAATCTATTTTCAGAATGACACCTTTATCTTTGTTCTTAGCCATGCTGTGAACAATCTCATGTGCAGAAACTACACTCTCTAAAATGTATCTACCCTTAATAAAGGCATTTTGATTAGTAGCCACTAATCTTTGTGCCACTACTCCTAGTCTATTAGTTAGTAGCTTTGAGAACATTTTAAAGCTACAATTTAAAAGACTAATAGGCCTAAACTGCTTCATGTTACTGGCATCCTCTACTTTTGGAATAAGAGTAACTAAAGCAAAATTAAGTCTCTGAATATCTAATTTACCATGATAAAATTCTTGGAACATAGCAAGAACATCTAATTTAATAATATCCCAAAAATTTTGGTAAAAGAGGAAGGACAGTCCATCAGGTCCAGGAGAACCTTCAGGATAGCAGCCAAAGACAGCTGCCTTGATTTCATCCTCAGAGAAAGGGGCTATTAAGAAATCATTTTCACTACTAGTTACTTTTTGATCATTCTCCCAGAAATTATCATCTAGGCACAGGTCTCCCCTTTCCTCTCTAGCAAAAAGGTCTTTGTAGTAATCTAAAGCCACTTTCATCATACCACACTGATCAGTAACATGCCCAGTGGGAGTTTCCAGAAAATCTATCCTCTTTTGTCTGCTCCTATAGTTAGCTACTGCATAAAAGTATGCAGTATTTCTATCACCTTCCTTAATATCTCTATCCCTAGACCTTTGTCTAATTTTTATTTCCTCAATCCTATAAATTTTATCTAATTCCTCTTCTAAGACCTTAAGCCTAGCCCACTCAGATGCATCTAAAGCTCTATTCTCTGCCAAATTGTCTAGATCCTTATATTCTTGGGAAAGTTTTGCTTTGGTCTTATTTAACAGAGCTACTTGGTTAGAGGCCCAACCTCTAATAAATCTCCTTAGAGTTCTCACCCAAAACTACCAAATATCCATAATATTAGTAGCTTGACAGGGAATAGACCAAGCTTTCTTAACTACTTCCTTAAAAGATTCCTCCTGTAACCACCACTTTTCAAATCTAAATCTCTTTTTACCAAAAAACATATTGTCCCCTAAATCCAGCAACAGAGGATTGTGGTCACTAGGAATTCTATCTAAAGCTTTCATTCTAGTCAAAGGAAAAACAACATCAAGATCTGCAAAAATAAAAATCCTATCTATTCTTGCCATAATGACATCCTCCTGGTTATTTGTCCAAGTGAACTTTCTATTCTTCAGCTCAATCTCTAGTAGACCCCACTTATCTATCCAATCATTAAAAGCATCTACCCACTTATAATTGACAATACCATTACTCTTATCTTCTATCTTCCTAACCAAATTAAAATCACCTCCAAGAATCATGGGACCCTGCCAAGATTGCAAAATTTTGTGTAACTCATCTATGCAAGCCTGCTTAGTATCCTCATAAGGAGAGCCATATACAATAACTACTTTGAAAGCAAAACCAGTTGCCCTGATGGTTAGCATAGCACTTAAAGAATAATCTAAAACATCACATACTACTAAATTAAAAAGCTCTGCATTTGCACCTAGTAAGATACCTCCTGCAGAACCTTTAGCTCTTAAGGAGCACCAATTAAACCTAGTATTACCAGTTAAAGCTCTAAGAAGACTAGGAGTATATTCACTCTTTTTTGTTTCAATGATACCTACAAAATCCACATGATTCTCTCTTATTCTAGTTCCAAGAGCTTGCACTCTACCTGGTTGGCCTAAACCTCTTATGTTCCAGAAAAGACCTTTCATTTTTTAACCTTTTTATTTTTCCTACCTCTCTTAACCTCAGTCCATTCCCCTTTATTATTAATAACAGCAGGGCCCTACTCTCTTATTCTATCTGGAGTTGATGTGTTGCCACCCATCAAAACCACCTTATCACCCTGATCCTTCCTACTTTCTATTGGATCATTTTCTTTAGCATGACCATCATCCTTAGCTTGAGCAGCTTCAGCCTTAGCTAGCTCAATTTTCTTCCTATTATTCTCCTTATTTTGCTTCTCATAATTAGTAACTCTATCCCTATCTAAATTGATCATTCTATCCAGGATTATAAGTGATAAAGGATCTCCATCCTTAGATCTAATACCTATAACATCAGCAACTTTGGAAAGAGTAGAAGCATTAGTGGGACAGGTAGCCTTAGAGTGCTCACCTTGTTCTTCTAGGTTGTGGATCTTCTTGTTTGTAGTAGCCTTCTCCAGCACAGTTCTCCCATCATCTATGTGTCTCTTGCTTTTCCTCTGTGCAAGGATTGGACCCCACACCTGCTTTTCCTTAGTTTTCCTCCCTCCTTTCTGTTTACTCTGAATTTCCACCTTTGACTTATCTTCTTCAGTTGGTTGTGTAAGTTTTGTGTCTTCCTCTGTTTCTTGAGTGTGTTGCTCCTCATCAGCAATGATTGTCTCTTTCTGGCCATCTAACATCTCATTCTGACTCTTATACAGCCCAGATAAATTATGTATCCATTCTTCAGGTAAGTGTAACTGTTCTAATTCTTCATCTCTGTATTCTCCTATTTTAAGGCCAGCATCTTCTTCTATGTTAGATCCTTCTAGTTCCATGTCTCTCAGTAGACTGAAACTGTTCTACAAGTCTATCTCCCCCCCTTACTGTCTTGTGGAAATAGAGCTCTCTTGACTGACTTCTGATTACTAGAACCGCCTCCTTCTGTAGATTTGCCAAGTTTACTGCCACTTGCCCCTGCAGAACCTCCCTTCTCTCTATTTTCCTGTAGCTCTTTCAGTTCCCTTCCAATTAAGTCATCTTCAAAACCTTCCTCCTCTTCATCACCAGCATTATCTCCTTTATCTTCATCATCATCTCCCTCATCTGGGTCAGGAGCATAATCTATTTGGAGGACCCCTTCTGTCTTGAAAGAGAGCAAGTAGCAACTCCCTGCAAACTCATAAATTCTCTCCAAAGGGATCTTGGCTGGATTTTTGCATCTAATTTTGATTCTAGCCATTGTGAAGAAGTTGGAGAACAAGACTGTCCAATCCACTTCTATTAGCATACCCAGGCTTGAAGCCACATCCCTCAAGGTCCACCAATCCACCCACTTTGGTGGTATGCCTCTGACTTGTATCCACACTTCTTCAAGCTTACTCATAGGTTCTATATCCCCACTCCATGGTTTCAGAGATACTACCACATCAGTCCCTTCTAACTCAAACAGAGAGGCTTTCCCAATCACTAAGTTGTCAACTCTTTTCTGTGGAGGAAACCGAGTTACATAGGAGTATTCCCCTTCAACCCTTAACTGCCAATTCCATTTATCATCAAACAACTTTCTGAGATGCTGGATCAAGTCTTCCTTACTAATTTCATTTTGCTCAATAGTAAGGATCCCAAAGTTATCCAAACCCTGCCAATGCTTGAACCTGTTTGCTCTTGGCTCAACATCTATGTGATAGAAACCTAGGCCCTTGCTTGCACTGCCCAGGAACTGTGCCATAGACTGGTTGTTGTTCCACTCAGGACAGTCTTCCACCACATGATCTTCTGATTTGCAAATGAAGCAACACTTGGCCATCTTGCAAGCTGTACTATAATGACCTATCTTCCCACACTTAAAGCAGACCACATCTAGGAGATTATCCCTATTTTCCTGTTCCCCTTCCACTTTGTTTTCCACTTCCATTGGAGATTTCTGAGCTTCAGACCCTCCTTGTTCTATTTCCATCTTCTTCTAATCTTGAACTTGCCTCTGTTGATTCCCCATCCTTCCACCAGTACCTCTCCCTCTACTAGCACCCTGCCTACCCCCACCTCTAGGTCTCTGCTCAAACTGCTGTCCATAGTATTGGGGAGGATGTGGAGGATTACCTTGATAGAATCCAAATTGCTACTGAGGAGGAGGCCCAAAGAATGGTGGAGGCCCTGGATGTGGTGGATAGGGGTGTGGTGTGAAGTTGTTCCAGCCACCACCACCCCAATCAGACCACTTCGGCTCGTGGCCGCCCCTCCCTGCACCATGACCTCTCCCTCTGTTGGCCATGGAGTCGATCACGGCTTGCTTGAAGCTCTTCCTGTCTTCCGCACCCCAGAAGAGATCAGCAAAGTTTAGTTTCCTAGGATTTCCTTCCCACACATCTCTGGAAGTGGCAGGAAAGCAAACCTGGAGCCCGAATTTTCCTTCCTCTACCAACTCCTTCTTCACCCAGACCAAGGATTGTGGATCTCGAACCCTAGCTTTTGGTGTCGGCGGCAGGTGCTTCCTCTGTTTTGGGATATACCAAAGTTGCCCCCAGAACTCCTCGATGTCCTCCCCTTCCTCTGGCAACCGGGCCCTGGAGCTTGCCTTGGGAGACACCCTCCGCATGTTCCATGTCGGCGACCTCGCCACCTGGCTTGATATCCTTGCTTCGTGGGCACGGAGACTGAACGTCTGGCCCCTCCCCGCAGGATTTGACTCCGGATTTGACCTCCTCGGAGGTGTTCCCTTCCCGCGCACTGGACTTGAGGCTCGCCGTGAGGGAGTCGTCGGCGGTGGTGGCCGAATGCCCTCAGAACCACCCCTTCCTTGCCTAATCCCCCAACCCCGCCTCCTCGCTCTCCTTGGAGGCACCGAGAGTCGTAGTGGCGGTGGGGATGTCTGCCCTTCAGACCCACCAAGGACGAGGACTCTCGCCGGCGGCGAAGACCCCGGCGCCGGAGACGGGGAGGGAAGGGGCGGAATCGCCCCTCCGCTCCGCTCTCTCTCGTAACCGCTCATCTCTCTCGTGTAGCTTTTTCAAGAGGAAAATAGAAACCACTTCAAATTGAAAAGTTACATATTACAAAAGTACGTTTCATGATCAATCCAAAACAGCAACCTCGTGTTATAAATTATATAACTCTAGTTGTTGACCTACAATCGCTCATTCTCAAGGACACATAGCAACCGTGACTTCTCAAAATATAAATCTTTAGTTTTCTCCTCAAATTTTAAATAGTTTTACTTTGGACAAAATCAGATGGACTTATATTTTGAGAAGTCAAGGTTGCTATGTGTCCTTGAGAATGAGCGATTGTGAAGACGATTTGAGGTTTTTCTAGGTTATGCTCTTAACTCGTATATGTTTGATTATGCTAATGGCTACCAATGGGGTAGTGTTGTATGCAAGTGTCTTAGTTTGTGAATTGTATTAGGTAACGGACGTGAAATGGTGGTTAGTGGCAATGGCTGAATGTTAAGCAAGGCTCGCGCTAATGGACCAAGAGCTATGAAGTGTGAGCTATGAATTGTATTAGGCTTGGGACATGACGAGAGTCTAACATGGGGTACGTTGAGTCTCAGAAAAGAGCAAGCTGATGATGGACCCCTAGCCAATCCTAAGGATCGCCCGAGGGCTTAGGTGCTATACCCATGGGCAATGGCAGAGCATGCATGGGGACTAAATAAGCAAGGGCCAAATTGTTCAATAACATTATAGTTTAGCAAATTATGTTTTCTCTTCACTCTCCATTGGTTGATCCTTTATCAACTTTTCTATAGAATATACCCTCCATTCCAAATTATAAGACCCATTTTGCTATGTACCAAAAATTGATTCGTAGAAAAATTGATGTACCAAAAAAGTTAAAGTGACTTATAATTTATTTTATCTAGATGCATAGTAAAATTGATGTACCAAAAAAGTCAAAGTGACTTATAATTTGGAATGGAGGGAGTCTAAGGGAATCATGACGGCTAAGAGGGCGTGAATTAGGCAACTTAAAATTCTACTTCTAATTATGGTCTCTAACTTCACCTAGTCAAAACCTATTGCAAGAAAGTAAACTATCTATATGTGCAACTATGGTTTTGCATTGTTAGGTGTGTTGCTATCTCTATCGCAAAAGAGGTTTGAGAATAAAGGCAGGAGCTCTGCCGCTCAATTAAGACGATAGAATTGTATGTACAAGAAGGGTGGCCAAACATGGTGCAAACGCATATGAAGGGCCAACCCACCCACACAACGCGGAAGAGCACGCCACTGCCATGAGTCATCGTTGCCGAGCATGATTGTAAAGCAACCAGCAGCTCCGACTTCCCATAGCAGACCCCGGACAAACCAAACGAAAAACAAACAGATAGCCCAAAGCGAAAGTCTACCACCGGTCATCGCAAAAGAGTTTTGCACCCCAGGTTCCAATCATATCAACTAACCTAAAGCTATGAAAGTAAAGCACATAGCCAAGGTAATATAGATATAAATGTGGAAGTGTCATACCCAATTTAAAAGAACAAATTGGATATATATAATCCTTATGTGTGCCCAGAAATCGGAAACACACATAAGGTGACAAACTGTTGGAGTGTATCATAACAATGCTTATTACAAAATCTTATGAAGTAAAAGAAACTAATCAACTCTCTAGCGGAAGCTCCAAGAACGGGTACGCCGATTTGGCGGTCCACAAGTCTAGTACTCACGGCGGTAATCCTCATTCCATCCTTGATCCGAGACTGGTGTGGTGAAAATAGCAAGGGTGAGTTCATGTCGAACTCAACAAATATAGCTAGATAAGTACTACCCAAGGATCATGATCAATATAACTTAAATAATGTAGATGATAAAACGATAAACCATAAACATGTTAGCAACATTAGTAACCATCTTAGTGCAAAGGTCCAAGGCCGCTCGTGTCCTTGAGCAAGGCTAGTATACTAGTTTTTCAAACTCTGCGCAGAGGTGTACACATTCACTATGAGTCATGATTCCTAAATGCATGGGTTTGCAAGGCCCATTACACCGAAACCACTATGAAGCCCCCTAAAGGTTCGTCTAACAAGTTGGGGCGCTAAGTCGTCAGATATAGGACCCACCCTTCCTATATGGCACAACGACCATAGCCTATACACATATATGTGGACAGGGGCTATACTATACCCAATTCGGCACTTCCTCCAAACTCGCTAGAAAAATGATCTTTGAGGAACTAAAGTCAGAGCCATATAACCCCCACAGTTGTACTATAAATCCCGGATGTTCTGTTGCAGATAATTTCTCATGTTGATAAAAGTTATGTTTTATGTTTTATGGCATAAACATTAAGTAGGTCACATGATCATGAACTTAAGCCAATAAATACCCAAACTATACTTGCCTTGATTCCCAAAGTCCTACTGAAAATGCTGCTCCTCAAAATATTGCTCCTGATCACCGAAGTACTGCTCACCGTCTATATTCGTTAATAAATCAACAGACACGCATCCATAGACAATCATGCACGAAGCAAACAAGACTATATATTAGAACAGTACACCAACAGTGATAAAATAGTATAGAAAGTGTATAAAACTAATCTACACGTTGCTACGATCACATAGACATAAAGATCACGAAAAACGGAATTAAATTGGATAAGTTATGGATTTTACCAGATTTCCTATAGACGTATAATTAGTTAATTCTAACTACAAAAATTAACTGTATCAAAATTATCTGAACAATTATACTAATGCGTAGAGAATCGAATTACAAATCTAACGCAATTTGAACGGATCAATTCCGAGTTAAGATGAAGAAGTTATAGACATTTGAATTTTAGTGGCAAAAACTGTAAATATAGGGAAACGTATTTCGTAATTGAATGGGTGAAAATACGCTTTCCAATCGGAAACGCGTAACAGAGAAGTACGCCAGGACTGCGGTCGGGATCTTCAATTAATCCTAGGGTTCTATTTGCAAGAAGACAAGGCCGAAGGGGTATCAACGAATGGTGTACGTCGGATTATAAACCGACGATCCAGATTACATCGTGGCGGGGGAGGCGGCGCTCCCGGCCGAAAATAGGGGAATGCGGCGGCGCCGCCGGGCATTTGCGGTGGTGCATCGCCAGCGTTCGCGATAAAGGTGTTACGGATCGCGTTTTACTGAACTGGTGGTGCTAGCATGATGATGACGCGCGCGCGACCTCGACTGGGACTACAG
This sequence comes from Hyparrhenia diplandra, assembly GCA_015847255.1. Lineage (NCBI taxonomy): Eukaryota > Viridiplantae > Streptophyta > Magnoliopsida > Poales > Poaceae > Hyparrhenia > Hyparrhenia diplandra. The sequence goes on from JADLZK010009850.1 coordinate 342,501, forward strand.
AGCGACAGGAATGGGCAACTCGCGCGGTGGCTGCCATGGCCGGCGGCGGGCTAGCTCGCCGGCGTACTATTGGTATTTGATAAGCCTACAGAAATATTTATAATAATCCGCAAGTTTAACGGATACTGGCGAGCATTTCACCCGGGAGAGGGTTTTATATCGAATCCACGGGGAGGATGGTGTGAGGATAAGCGAGGCATATAACTAATCCCTGAGCAGCAATCAAGGAACTGGAGAGGATAAAGGGATAAGGAGATTCCTACGGTTGTCTAATTCTTATCCTTGTAAGTGATGTTGATATTGTCTTAAGGGGATGTACTCAAAGGAAAACATGGACGAAACATGCAATCCTCCAGCGACAGGGTCCTGCTTGGCCTATCCAACGGGATGTGGATGTTGACACCTGTTATAGCATAATATTACTAGTGAACTAAACATGAATAAGGGCTTAAAATGAATATCAACATAAGTCTAGGGGCTTTACTAACATAATTCCATGAGCTTTGGTAATTTATATATTTTCAGGGACTTAACAGATAAATGCAGAGAAGAATGGAGAAAGTTCCGAATATACATCTCATACGACGACAAGACTTAACCGTGAAGTAACTCAACCCAAAAAGTGGACTAAAACACTCTAGAAGGTACCAGAGGACACCAGAAGAAATAGGAAGCTGGGAAGCTTTTGGACCCTGGTGGCCGCCAGAGCCACTTAGGCCGGCCGCCAGGTGGGTCCCTCTGTTCAGCCTCACATTTTTATGTCGGTTTACCACCGACCTTGAGGTTGTATCTACACCGTTATTGAAAGTCGGTTTGATCCAATGGTCATCGTTCATCGCCAAGGCCTATATAAGAAGACCCCCTGACCCCAGGGTAAAACCCTAATTCATTATCAATCATTATCAATAGGCTGAGACCCTGAGTCTCCCTCTAGGTCTAGACTAGAACTAGAACTAGAAGAGTTAGCATGCAAGAGAGGATTAGAACTCATTAGTTCTAATCTTTAGAACAAGAGAGATAGAGAGAGGGAAGGAATCGGAGGAAGTGCCGGCCTGTCGGTGCTATCTCCATACTTGTACTCGGTGGAAGTTAATCTACACTTGGAGTTACTCTGGTAATCAACTTCTTTTTTTAGTAAGTAATATTGTTTATATTTATTCTTATTAGTCTACGAGTCTCTTTTGAGTACTTTAATCTGGCGCCTAGATTAGAGTAATATTCGCAGTGCAAACATGGTGTTTGGACTCGGGTATCTCGTTAGATACACCCTATCTTCCGGATCGGTGGTAGATCGCGGGAGTGACAGTCCTGTTGAGTCCTTTGTAGTCCACCTCCTGTTGATAGGACTAGTAGGCCGTGTGAGTGCCGGGGGAGAGTAAGTTTCGTCCTTACTTCCCTTGGGTGCTTCCCCATAAGGATAATATCAACATAGCTTACCAAGACAAGAACTAATATCTTAGTAATCCTCTCTATACTCTCAACCTTCTTAAGTCTTGTGCTACTCTTGGTTAAGATTAGATCGTAGTCTCCCTCACCCGTTTCCCTGTGGATTCGATATTAAACCCTCTCCCGGGTGAAGTGCTCGTCGGTATCCATCTGCTTGCGGATTATTATAAATATTTCTGTAGGCTTATCAAATACCAATAGTGGACTCCAAAGGAATCAATGGTATTGTCACTACCACGAACTACCACGCTCCGGAAGGTAGGGTGCATTCACAAGCAACCTCGGTCTAAGCACCACGCCTAAACCTAAGTATACTCCTCTAATCTATAGATTCCCATAGATTAAAGTACTCAAATAAGAGTTTTGAACAACAAGAACAATACTAACACGATTACTTACTCAAACAAGAAGTTG